>JASVER010000058.1:5585621-5671701 GCA_030449065.1 Oceanodroma leucorhoa | reverse complement strand
CCCCCCCCTTACCATTCTCAAGTGCAGACCTATCTGAGTTTGCAGTTGGTAGGTCTGTAGATATAGCACTGCAGTACTGTGTCAAAATAGGAAATTGGTAATTGTTTAGCAGGCATCATGGTAATTAAATATACTGATACAATCTTGTTGAAAAGATTTGATTATAAATCAGATGCCATGTAAAATTTAAGATCTCACAGCCATTAGTGGTTAGCAACTAAAAAAATTTTGCAAGACTGAGGTATCTGGTAAAACTGGAGTGCATTGGTGTAACCGGTGTGATTGGGCCCGGTCAGCTTAAAGTGTTCTCAGAGGTTTTGTGGAACTCCCTATTCCTATGGTGTAATATGGTGCAATTCGTGAACTGTGAAGTTAGTGGAGTTAAACATGAAAAAAATGTGGGTTCAGAGAGTTCTGATATTACTGCCATCTTCAAAATACAGATTAGTGATTTCTTCAGTATTTTTTTAAACTGCTGACCTATCTTACATTACAAATGACTGTTCTCAGTGGGCTAAAGTCACTACTCAAGTCAATAAGTTGTCTATTCTTTCAGATCAAAGTTGACATTATGTAAATCTTTAAGAACAGAAGTTCCTCTGATCAGTGGACTACTTAAAGCAGTGGAGCAGCCCATACTGATACAAGGGATAAAACATTCTTCATCTGTGAATCGATGTGATGTAATCTGATGGTAGCCATGAGAATGATGGTCCAAAATCAGCATCTTATTTAGTGTTTTGATACTTTGATATTTTTGTGCTATAATAGGTAAATTTGAGTTCAGTGGAAGTATAATGCCAAAAGCTTAGACTAGTACTACAAAGGTAAAATTGATGCCCCAGATAGGATCATTAAGCTCTGTATCATCATGTTTTTAAGTGTTGAGTCAACAAAACTGGATAATAAGGTTAAATTGATTATGTCACAATGTTGAGAGCAACAGGTATAGAAAGTGAGGTGATGAGACTGTGGGTGGCACTAAGAAGCTGTATTGTAACCTGTTAGGTCTAGTGCACTAGGAATTTTCGTTGAGATCCTAGGAATGGTCTTGGGCCTGAACCTGTAATCACTAAAATGAACTGTTAAAATTGGTAGGTCTACCTGTGCAAGTTTGAATAGCCCACATGTAAGGCTAGTGTTAAGTTTACTTGGTGTGTGCTTGTGTCAAATATTTGCATGAATATTTATAGTACTTTTAGAAGACCTACTGGCTTTTAAAATATATTACAAATAGTAAGAAAACCCAACAACTTTAACAGAACAGGCAGTAAGAGCAAAATAATTATACCACATTTGATACTGTGTGAAGTGACAAAAGTTGTGCTAACAAAGCTATGGTACCCTAACTTGCAGCATGTTATTATCAAATTAATCACATCAAAAAGATCAGTGGTCACTATGTGATGAACTGATACAACTGAAGAAATTAGTAAGGGAGGAGGAGAAAAACATTAGAATACAATACACGTGAAAACATAATTTAGATATTTTTTTTTTCCTGTTTGGCTTCCGATGGAGAATCGTTCTCTTTGAAATTCTATCTTGTTTAGGGTCATACTTTGGAGGAAGGAAATTTGAAATATTTAAAACTAACGAAATATAGCAAGAACGAATTTCTTAATCAAAACCTAGGGAATTTCTTAATCAAAGTCTAGACAATTTCTAGGAGACTGTTTAACTGAGATTTACTCTTACATTACTTTAAGTACAGTAATGGAAATCTGTATGGACCTGGCAGGATGGTTATGTCACATAAAACAAGGCTGGAGCCCATTCCTCCCCCATTAACTTTTGATTAATGTTGTGTGTGTTTGGGTTTTTTTGATAAAGAAGCTGCTCTACCACTCAAGTCCTCTTCCCGCTGACAGCTATATCCAAACTGAGCATAACTCAGACCAATTTTCATGTGACAGATGCTATGAGGTACTATTTTTAATGAAGTTGTATTGGGTTTGTGTGGCAAGGTTTTGTTAGTGGGGGGGCTACAGGGGTGGCTTCTGTGAGAAGCTGCTAGAAGCTTCCCCTATGTCCGACAGAGCCAATGCCAGCCGGCTCCAAGACGGACCTGCCACTGGCCAAGGCTGAGCCCATCAGCGATGGTGGTAGCACCTCTGGGATAACATATGTAAGAAGGGGGGGGGGGGGAGAACTGCGCAATTGCAGCTGGGAGAGAGGAGTGAGAATACATGAGTGAAACAGCTCTGTAGACACCAAGGTCAGAGAAGAAGGAGGGGGAGGAGGTGTTCCAGGCACCTGAGCAGACATTCCTCTGCAGCCTGCGGTGAAGACCATGGTGAGGCAGGCTGTCCCCCTGCAGCCCATGGAGGTTAACGGTAGAGCAGATATCCACCTGCAGCCCATGGAGGACCCCACGCCACAGCAGGTGGATGCCTGAAGGATGCTGTGACCCCGTGGAGAGCTCGCACTGGAGCAGGCTCCTGGCAGGACCTGTGGACCTGTGGAGAGAGAAGCCCATGCTGGAGCAGGTTTTCTGGCAGGACTTGTGACCCCGTGGGGGACCCACGCTGGAGAAGTCTGTTCCTGAAGGACTGCACCCCGTGGAAGGGACCCACGCTGGAGCAGTTTGTGAAGAACTGCAGTCTGTGGGAAGGAGAAGGACTCATGTTGAGAAAAGCTCGTGGAGGACTGTCTCCCATGGGAGGGACCCCATGCAGGAGCAGGGGAAGTGTGAGGATTCCTTCCCCTGAGGAGGAAGTAGAGGCAGAAACAACGTGTGATGAACTGACCGCAACCCCCATTCCCCGTCCCCCTGCACCGCTGGGGGGGGAGGAGGTAGAGAAAATCGGGAATGAAGTTGAGCCTGGGAAGAAGGGAGAGGTGGAGGAAAGATGTTGTAAGATTTGGTTTTATTTCCCATTACCCTACTCTGATTTGATTGGTAATAAATGAAATTAATTTCCCCCAAGTTGAGTATGTTTTGCCCATGATAGTAGTTGCTGAATGATCTCTCCTTGTCCTTATCTTGACCTGCGAGCCTTTGATTATATTTTCTCTCCCCTGTCCAGTTGAGAAGGGAGAGTGATAGAGAGGCTTTGGTGGGCACCTGGCATCCAGCCAAGGTCAACCTACCACGTAAGTCTTGGATGCTTATACTACAGAATTTTAGTTTAAAAAGGGGAAAAGGTCTGCAGCAGGTGTCCTACTCAGTAGATGCACTGAAAAGACAAAATGAGTATGAATGAAAAATACGAAGAACTAAAGAGAAAAAAAAATCTCCCCTTTTGGTTGCAGACCTTATGCATCAGCTCTGTGGCTGAGCTCAGGTTCTTTATCTGCAGCCTTTATCCTCTGGTGAAGAAGAACCAGGCAGTATGCACACTGGTGTAACACAAATCCCTTCTCATATTGACATTCTTCAATATACCTTTCTCAGCCAGCACTGCACATTGCCGAAAGTACTTATGTGAATCTAGAAACAGAAGTCCTTTTTTCTGGTAAGTTAGTGAAGCAGGGAGGTTTCCCGCCCAGGTTAACTCAAACCAAATCTGTTATAAGAATGAACTCTGGTCAAGGCAGAGAGGAAAAATCATACAGCTGCCACGAAAAATGCTAACAGAAGAGTGTATTTGTCCTTGTGCAATAGGAGAAAAAAAAAAAAAAAAATGTCACCATGTATAACAGCACCATCTGCTGACTGCTGCCATAAGACTTGCACACTTCATTCTAAACATAGCATGTATGTGCATATTGAATGCATTGTTTGTGGTTTGAATTTTTGTCCTGCTAGAAGTTTTAATCCATTTTTCCCTTTTGCTATTGTGGTAGTTTGAACATCTGAAGTATTATGAGCTATATTTTGTATTTTGATAGTTCAGTTTGCATTAGCATTCTATAAAATATTCCTTAAAACAAAAAAAGGTCTTTGATCAAAAGCAGGTTACCCCTTTTGACTACTTTCTCAACCAGGAAGTACTTCTTAGAACAAGATGTAGCTGGTGGTTGATTTTAATTTAGAATCCCATGGGCCTATCATACTTTTAAGATATGCTATGTAAGACTACTGAAAAAGGAAGATTACTGAACCTGACTTTTTATGAAGTACCAAGTCACTTGGAAGGTTCTTGCTCAGTGATGAATTTTTTCTATTCTTCTTTCCTTTTGATTGGAAAAAAAACCCCAGAATATTGAATGTGTTATTAATTTACATCAACCATGCTGCCTTTATATAAAGTGACGGAGCTGTGGAGGTTACATCGCAGAAGCCTGATAGATGGCTTATATTAAATTTAAGGACTTGCCTCCAGACCACTCTGGGCTGTAGCCATGGCACTCAGTTTGAACAGCTCTGAAGAAAGTGATTGGTGATGTTGGTGGTACTGGACAGGAGGCATGGTGAGGAAAACTTACATTGATTGTCAGAATTGATTTGACTGTGTTGATTAAATGCTGTTTTACATGTTTTTTGTTTCTGAGAAATCAAACAAGTAGCTGCACGTTATATTTAGATTAATGTAACTTATAGAACATTGATAAGAATGATGAGGTTATTCACTACTGTTGAGTTAGACTGACACATGAGTTACCTGAAACATCTTCTGTTATTCTTAAAGCAAGCAATAACTCTTTGCTGTTTCCCTATCATTTCATAGACTTTAAAATGTGTATATGTAAGCAGAACGTTTCTACTGGAAATAACATCTGAAACAACAGCATCATGTCAATGTAGTCCCGTCTTCTTTCTATTTAAAAACTTCATCTCAAGTTCTCTCTTTTCTTAAATTAAGATTCCAAAAGGGTTCTACTGTAAAATTTCTATTCCAGGGTTTTATTTCTTCAGAGAGTAATTGTGAATCAATGGCTGAGTGGCCTATCAGTGGCTAAATCCTGGATTTGGTTTCTGGATTAACCTCTAAGTCACTTCGCTCTGTCATCAGCTTCTTTCTATCTATAAAGTGCAATTAGCTTGACTCTTTTACAGGGATTTTGAAATATTTTATTAAAAAGTACCACAAGAGAATAAGAACCTTACTTTTATGTAATATATGGGGATATTCAATCTACCTTTAGACCCATAAGGAACTGGAAAAAAAAATAATGAGATATGTAGAAGCATTTTTTTCTTCCAACTGAATTCTAAATGGTACACTTGAAACTTCTGAATGTTGGGTGGAAAAAGGTTGTAGACTCCTAAACTCCTAGAAACTCCTTCTCCCCAACCCACACAGTCACTTCCTTCAGCCTTTCTGTTTTGTTTTGTTCTGTTTTATTTTTTGTTAATGGTCATATGTAAAGCCTGCATTCCCTAGACCATGTTTTATTTTTCACTTTTTTGTCCCTGATAACCTCAATTGACTTCATCTTGATGTCTTCATATCCAAGAAAAAAGTTGTTTATAATCAGTGTCCATCTGAATGTTTTTCTTTAAAGGGGCATGATAAGTAATAATTACCTGTACAGACAGGTTTCTATATACCTAGAAATTTTACATAAACTGAATTATAATGATTTTATATGGATTTTGTTGTATAAACACTAAAACTTTATAGAATTCTAGAAATATACTATACTTAGTTTTCAATACCTTTAAGTTTGAACCACATTCAAAATGTGTTTATGTATAATGAAGCAATTATTTTAATCTTAAAATTCATATTCCTTCTCCTAGTTATTTCTAGTGTCAAAGATATTGAAAAGACAAACAGGGAGGTAAAGATGCTTGCTGTAAGCAATTGCATGGACCATTAGTTAAAATGAGTGTTTAAATGGATAAATGATGCCTCTTCAGATTATAAACACAGAACTAAATTAGTAAAAATGCATAACTCAGCACAGTTGTTATATTATCACTAGTTGGGTGTTTCAACCCCTATCTGAAATATGAAAGCTGAAAATCTGTTGAAGTACTGTAGCATATAATTAAATTCTGTTGTTATAACACCTGATACATTATACCATGATACCTGTCTCATTTTCACATTGATACTGAAATATGCATAATTCAGAATGAATAATATATTACTCGTTATATTTAGGGAACTTAGGAAGTAACATAAAAATAGATGGAAATGTATGCCTGCCTTGTGTTGCTTCTCTTTGCACACATAAAATAGAAAGCCAGTACACAGGCATAGAAACACACCAGTAATGTGACATTAATAAAGAAATGAAGTCAGATCTTTTGAGCTGTGTTCTTGTTGCAAAAAGGCTTGGAGTTTTGATCAAAACGCCTACCTCTTCACTTACTGTTCTTCAGACCTTCCTGTATTAGTCATGTAACCATAGGTCAGGTATTTCTGTTTATGCAGACCTCATGAATGTTTACTGTAATGGAAACAAGCTACTTTTACAAATTTTGGCCATTCTGTTTGTGCAGCCATTATGTGCTTAACTACAAAATGTGCTCCTCCAGAATAAATATATACTCCATTAGTATAATGCTCTGATTGTCACTATAAATTATTTGTCCTCACCCTTTTATTTCTTGTTGTTCGTTTACTGTATTTTCTCCTGTGTCTCAGCTTGAATTAGATTATAGTATACTTGCTGCAGGACTTTTTTGTTGTTGTTTTTTGTTGAAGAGCGTCTTTAGAATGCCAGGAGGTGAAAAACTTTAATTTATAATTAGATAGGTTGGTTGCTGTACCTCTTTCTGAATGTTAAACCTGATATGGCATTATAAGCAGCTCTACTTTTATTGAGAGGCTATACAGATAGAAGTTAAAGCGATCTGATTTGCTGTGAAGACTCAATCAAAATATTTAACATAGTGGTACAGTTTCTTTTCTGAAGTTAAAAATGAGAACAAACTATGGACAACCTTAGAGGCCTTTATGGTTTGAATGATACAAAAGAAGTCCTTGTGCAACTGTTGATGTACAGTTTGCATTCTGACATGTAAGTGGATTTTTCCTTGGTTCCCTCCCACAATTAAACAGGACAGAAATTAATGAAGCAGATGATGATCCTCCCTTCTTTCTGCAGTAGCTTGCACAGCAGCATCGGGCTGCTGGGGAGTAGGAGAATGCCTCTCTTCCAGTGGAAGATTGCCCTTGTAATAATGCAGAGATTGTTCCTAAATTTCAGGCAATATTCCGTTTTGAGGGGTGTCGTATCTCTTTTCTACCTTTCTATAAAGCTTTTTCAGAAAAAGTAGATTGTAGTCCATTGGATGCATTGTTGTTGATACTAAACAGCGGGAAGTAGTTAGAACTACTGTTAGGTGAGTCTTAGACAGCCTCTCTGACTACAGTTTTCAAATCACCTTAGTAGTCTGCCATCAAATGAAGTGTTGGGCTGAGTGAGGCCCCACAATGTCTGCTCTGGATTGAGCACTATTCAACAGTTTTGTAAGCAGCCTGAGGAAGGAACAGGTAGCATTTAGTCGCAAATGACATTAAAGTAGCTGTAAGAGCAGTATTTCAAGGTATAAGCCTAAACGGGAGAGGTGATATGAAGGAAAATAAACCTCCCAAATAAACAGGATGGCAGTCAAAAAAAGACAATGACAAAATTCCTTACTTGTATAGAAATAATCTTTGTGTATGTATTACACATTTCACGAGAGACTGGCTAGAAAGCATTACCCTAAGAAATGGTCTAGAAGCTTGTAAGGGATCACGAGTGAACATCCATTCTACTGGGGGGAAAAAATCAGTGCTACTGTTAGAGATGTGAAGAGGGAGAATAAGTTAAAGAATTCTGAAATACTCTTCTATATGCTTCTGCTAAGGGCTTGGGCTGAATTTTGTGTCTCACTTTAGGCACCACAGTTCCAGAAATGCGTAGACAAAGAAAGTCCACAGAAAAGCAACAGAAATAACAAGAGCACAAAATGATTTAAGCAAAACTGTTAAAGGAAATAATTCTCAAATCTCGACAAGAGAAAAAGGTGATAGTCTTTATGTATGTAAAGAGATAATTCTCGTTCTTTTTTATACTACTTATCTCTTTTGCACATCTGCTGCAGGCAGAGCAAGCATCATTCACATTTAGCATAGGTTTAGTTATGAAGTTCCTTCCAGCTCTGTTTTTGATTAGTATGATGGTTAAAATTAGCTTACCTTCATTCTTGAACTGTGTCATTAAATAGCTGTTGTTGTTCCAAAGGAGCTGTACATGTATGGAGCTGCACTAGGAAATATAAGCTTATGTAGTTATAAAATCTTTTAAACTATGAATTGTGCCTAGTTAGATACCAGAATTTTCTTACACAATTCCATATTTAATTTGTATTGTTACAGTAAACTCTAATTACTAAGAGATTCATAATTTCATGAAGCTTTATATTCAGAAAAAAATAGAAACAGGAAAAACTTCAAATTACCTTGTTTCTATCGCAGTCCAAATATCCTGAACTTTCCATTTCTTGTGAAATGGAATTTGTTTTCTACAGCTTCAAGTCCTTCATGATGCTTTGTTCAGTTTCACAGTGCCCGATGAAAGCCACTCCAAAATTTTTTTTCTAGTTTATTTTACTTATTCAGACCTTTAACTATCACACACTATCCTATTTTGGCAGTATTGCAGCTGTAGTACAAATATGCTAAACTTAGGAAACCAGTGGTGTAATGAGTGACAATATAATCGCTAGGTATTGTATTTACACAATTGGCTGTGAAATTCATGCCTGAACATTGTCTTTGTTTAAAATATATAAAATCATTTTTGAGAGCTGTTATAAACATGTCCATAACATCTCAGGTGTAGCATCTTTCACATGGCATGGAGTAAAAGTGTTGCTAAGGACTTCCTGCAGTTACATGGAGTTGGTGTCTGAAAAAAAAAAAAACACTCAGAAGTTACAACCACTATTTTAGTAATACAAAAAATAAATAAGATTTTAAAGCTCTTATTTTAAAAATTCTTCCAGTTGATTAGAATAATGTAGAAAGCTTCTGCTTGTTCCCATTCTGAAGGAAAGGATTTGGAAAGTGGGAGAAAAATCTGGTGACTTGCATTTAAGTTGGCCCAAAAAGGAACACTATTTACTCCTATTTGTCTATCCGTGCATGTTGCAATAGAAAGCTTAGTTTGGATAATACCAGATGGATCACACTTAACTGCAATATCATTTTGTATTAGAAATTTAACTAATAAAATTTTGAATTCTAAATGTTGTAACCTAATTATAGGGTGATTCCTTACTCTAGATCTTGTTTTTAAACTCATCCTTCAAACTAGTTCTTTTAAAGAACTTAATGCTTCATCAAATTCTCTCAAAAGCTTGACACAACTATGCCGAACTTCTGTAACTGAACTGGCACAATTTCTTGGAATACTGTTTGTCAAAGTGGTATAGTTGTATATTCCCAGTACATCAAATGCTCTCTTGAATGTGTAGGGATAGAGAGAAGTGAAGAGCTTTATTTCTGGGAGAAACTCTGAGCAAATTGGTAACACTGTTACTTGAAGTCCTCTTGCTTCAGTTGTTCAGACAGAACAGGAAAACTACACTGAAATCAGGATTTGCAAACCCACGTAAATATGACTTCAGGAAAAAGTGAACCTTTTAGCAGAAAGTGTTTGTGCTGACTCATTCATCTTGCTTTATCCACTATACTTCAGATGCAGCAAGAACTTGAAACAAATTGCATTGTTTCTAAGTTGATCAATTAAGTATTAAATTTTCAAAAAGAGTATTAGCTTAATCTTACTCCCACTCATGTCGGTAGAAGTTCTCATGGGGAATAATGGTTAGTACTGTATTGAGCTTTTTTTGAAATTTACACTCTTAATCAGCTATTTTGTTTCTGAAGGAGCTATTCATATGGATACATTTAAGTAAATGTAGGTTACGTGGGTGGAAATTTTGCCTGCTAATGCAAAATCTTTTTTCTCCTTAGAATTGTAACTTTTTCATTCCAGTCTGGCTAATCCTCACATTTGAAATATCATGAGAGATTTTAATGTTAGTTGCAGAATAAAGGGAGAACGTATAGCAAAAATGCTTCCCCAAACTGTCCATGAAAAAAAAAATAAAGAAATCTTCCTTAATTTCATACTTTTTTTTTTTTTTTTTAATTTTTTGGCTCTGAAGATAACGGGTATGTGCTACTTTTAACATGTCTTATGAACATACTTACTTAAGAGCAAGGCACTGTAGGTTTTTTATTCGGTGGTAACTTCTATGACTTGATTTCACAGTAAAACACCTGGGTTTTTTTGTTTTGTTTTTATTTTTCCCCCCTCACAAGGATTTAAGAGTTAAATTAGTTATCCTGTTGTCGGAATGTCTCTATAGTATTTTTCTGGTTACTTGTGGCAGAGCAATGCTAATAAATGAGAAGAGCAACATCAAAATGTATGTTTTGATGATTTAATACAAGTCAATTATTTATTAAAATGTACATCAACTAAAGCATTACTACACTCATGTCTGCTAGCTATCATGAACTGATGTGTAAAAGAAGTTTCTAATGGCAAAAATATCCTTTGCGATTTCTGTGGTCTTACTCTGCTACTACTTTCATATGATTCTTAATTAAACAACTCACCTCATCTGTCTTAGGTCGATAAACATTTTCATCATTTGGAGAATATTTGCCACAGCAGGATGCTTCTCCCTGTGTAAACTGGTGTGGATCTTTCACCATTCTGTTTTAAATGCAAAAAATGACTATGTAGGTTTGTGTTACAATAGTGTAAGTCTCTTACTTCCATAGCAGCACTTTTCGTATAGATTGGGTATGGTTATTTCAGCAGTGGACATGACCTTGGTCTGCTGGGAAAGGTGATATACTTATGTGGCCATGAAGTCAGCACCAGGTGGTGGTGTGGGGCTTCAGGGAAAATGACAGCCATTATTTTACCATTATTGTTGTATTAACATTCACACTATTGTATTACCTTTCAATTCTTCTCTCTTATATTTTCTGTACATTACCTTGTTGTAACTTTAGGGACATGGTGACTTTATAATATGTATGTAGCTACTTCAAGGACTTCTGAGGTGTTAGATGGAAGATTCTGCACAATTTATCTGCTTTAAAGAGTGTGAAGTTGTCTTTTCTGATGGGTATAACTGCAGAAAATTTTTGAATGCTTACAACATAAGTTATGTAATTGTATAGTCAAAAAAATGCATATATAGGCACAAATAGCCTGAGCTGAGGTGTTTGTAATCCTCCAATAAGTGTTTCTTTGCTTTTATATTCTCAGGTATGAGAATTTTTAACATTTTAAGTGTTTGACAGAAAGTAAAAATGTAAATAATTCTTAACAACAGTGCATTCCTAAAATGGAGTAATATAGGTAATAAATAAAAGACTGGATAACTTGTTTTTTTTGCTCTGAAACTTGGTAACTTGAGTCTATACTGCGATGACTGTTCAAGTCATCAGAATGTTAAAGTAGAATACAGTGATTTCCAAATCTTTGATTCACTTTGTTTTATGATCAAGACTGCATGTAGTTCTTCCTTAATTTCATTTAGTTACTACCTATAGTTTTGATGTCTACAAGGTTTCGTGACTCCCATGAAGTTCTGTTAAGAAATACAGTTCGGTGCGTTTGCTTTTTAGCAGGCACCTGTGTGTCTGATAACTGTGTGCATGTTCTTAATGTGGTATAAGTTGAGCAGACACAGTTTGATCTTTTTTTAATGACGACTTCACTACCTGCTCTACTACCCCCAAAAAATCTAAATTCTTTCCCTCACTTCACTTTCTGAATGTCATCTTGTCTAATAATAAGTTCTCTTATCAATAAGACTTAAAGGTTGCTCTTGCCACTGTGAAGTTCTGATTTATGAGGCCTTTTACTAGGCTAATTTCAATACATCTTCCACTGTATTCAGAGTTCTTAGTGATGCCATATTATGCCCAATTTATGCATCTCTGTTACTAGAAATATCATAAGAATATGTGTGCCTTAGCTGGCACAATTTGTAACTCTCAGGCCTTTTTTATACTTCTGCTTGTTTGTTTGTTTCACTTACAAAAAGCTTTCCATACTGAGGAAGGTATAGTCACTTACTGACACAAAATGCTCATTTTAATATCAGAGAACACTACTATTCATCTCAACTAACGTTAGCCATCTAGACCGCAGTTCAGTGCAAGCCTGACACCTAATTTTGCTTGTTTATAGATGTATGTGTATGTGGAATCTTAACTCCTACTCCACAGTCAATACCATCTATCCTGGGACCTATCCCGTTTACTATCTTTGTCAATGACCTGGAGGGAGGAGATGGAGCGTGCCGTCAAGTTCGTTGATGACACCAGACTGGGGGATGCATTCAATTTGCTCAAGTTATAGGGTTGCTATTTGGGTGGCCATGAGGCTGGACGAATAGTCTACAAGTCAAAAAGGACAAATATTAAATTCTCCACTTGTGATACACTAAATCCCTTTCCCAGTTCAGGTTGGGGACTGACTGGCTAGGTTGCAGCTTTGCTGGAAGGCACCTGGGGTCCTGGCAGACAGTAGGCTGACCATGGGCCAGCAGTGTGCGCTGGTGATGATGAAGGCTAACAGCGTAGTGGGCTGTATCAATAGCAGCATAGTCAGTAGGTTAAGGAAGTGATTTTCCACCTCCACTCCCTTTACTTGGTGCTTACTAACCCACATAGGAATACTGCATCCAGTTTTTGCTCCCTTAAGGCAAGAAAGACATTAATAGACTGGAATGAGTTTGGCATAGAGCTACCAACCTGCTCCACTTAGCCTGTAAGGAGAGGCTGAGGGAACTGGGCTTCCTCAGCCTTGGAGAGGAGATGGCTTCAAGGGGACCTAGCAGCAGCCCCTTAGTGCCATACAGGGAGACTGCCAATGAGATGGAGCCGGGATCTTTATTGAGCGAAACAGTGGGAGAGAAAGATAACAGTCATAAAAGGAAACAAAGGGAGTTCCAGCTGGATAGAAGAGTTACCATGAAGATAGTCAAGCACTGAAGCAGTGAACCAGTGATGTTTTAGAATCTTTGTCCCTGGGGGTTTTCAAGACCTGAATGGAAAGTGCGGTCAGCAACTGGGACTGAATTCAGTGTTGACTCTGCTTTGAGCTGGAGGTTGGTTCCTGATACCCTTTCCAATTTGAATGATTTTTATGAAAGTAATTGCTTGCATTTATGCATCTTCAAGCGTGCCCTAGGTATTAACTTTATGGTAAGCTGATTCACTCTGCTAACTATGGATTAGATCTCTGTTGACTACGAAGAACATTTAGACAGTCTGTGCACCTGTAGGTGTCTTCATGTAAATTTCTTAATCTTAAACTGAGTCTTATCTCTAAAACTAGTACAAATCTAGTCTGGGAATTTGGACTCCCTCCTTTAAAGGAGAGAAACAGACACCTCTAAAGAGCTTTCTTCTCAGTTTTCTTTGCAAACTATTTTAGGATGAGATGAATCACTTCTAGTGCCATTTATTTTCTATCCCAAAAGCCTATATTTAAAAAAGGAAAATCATGTTGAGATTTCAACTTTTCACTTATTAATATGAAAATCTGTGATACTTATTTTTGAAAGTGCTAAGCATTCCACAATTGCTTCAAAATATTTATATCTAAAAATCAAATCCTCATTGTGTTCAACCCAAATAAATTAGTACTTAGGTATTTTGGAAAGTTTGTGGTAGAATCTGTTGCACTCCTCCTACACTGTTTAGTGTCTGAACTGAAATACTGCTTACTGTTTACATTTCAAATGCTAGCTCAGGTATTGACCTCTTTTGGAGGAAATTGTTCTGCTCCAAAGACATAGCCTTTATACTTAAAAACAATTTCATGTTTCAAAAGTTTTGGAAATAAAATATGCATTTTTGTATAGTCTGGAGACATAAAATAATTTGTCATTTTCCTCTTTAGGAGAGGAAGACTTGGGCTGAGTTACTTCTTGTTACTTAGAGTGTGAAAAAAAAAATGGTTTAGCATAGCAATTTGTGACACCTAATTATTTGCTTCACTACACTACTTTGATTTGCTGAGCAGTTATCTCAATTAGGGCTAGCTGTGCAGTTAGGGCCAAGTACCAAGTCAAGCTGAATCTCATACTGTGCTAGTGCTTGTGTCAGATAGTACACTATAAAATAAAGATGTTAAGTTCTGTTAGTTGATGATTTCTTTGTTGTAGAAATCAAGGTATGTAGCAGCAGAAATCATCCCCACACACTGAAGGAGAGAGGACAGATTTGTGATGGCAAGTAAAATAGTAGGCCTGGTGTCATATCTTGAAATCCTTCTTTTAAGCTCTACCACTTACTTATAGTACACAATACTGTCATCTGGTACTTGATCTGTGTGACTATACACAGCCTGAGTCATTTGGGAGTTGATTTTCCAAGCCAGTAAGTGCCCTCAATATCAGATGACTTTACCAGAAGATAGTTATCCTCAAAACTTAAAATCAAGACTGTGTCCTCTCTGAACTTCAGTACTCATTTGAGGTATAAAAATGCCAAATCAACAGGAAAACTTGTTAATGCTTCTTAACGTACTGCAAAACTTTGCTAAGATATGTATGTTCAAGGTATATGTTTTTAATATATTATAGTTGTGTCTGTACTCTACTTGGTGGCTAATAGGAAGTAGCTTTGGAACTATTTTGTCAACTGTAAAAAGATTAATATATTACTTTATGTAAAATTATTAAATGGATTTTTGTTAATCCGGAACAGATTTCCATTTTTCCTATTTTTATTAGTTACATTTTAGCTGTTCAGAAACAATGATTTCTTTTTTTGACTCGATAAATGTGAAGTATGATTAAAGAGACCCTTTCTATTTAGTGTGTAGAAGATACATGGACTTCATTTGCTGTAACATAAAACTTTGCTCTTGTACATCATACCACTCCTGAAGCAACATCAAATCCTGTTTAAAGGTTTGTTGTTTTTTTTTTTTAAATAATAAGCATCTGTGGCATGATCCAACTTGTACTGAAAACAATTTCAGTGCTGTTGGTACTCAATGTCACTTTGTCTTGCTTTGCTTAAAATATTACGAGTTTATTTATCATAATTAACACATCTTTTTGATAATATACATTGAAACTGTTTGCGTACTAGAAGATTTTCATATATAAAATAACTTGTTTTATAGGCTGTTGTGAGAAAATTATTGCAGCTGATGAGAACCTGCTCTTAATTAACAGGCCCTTTTTTGTCAGCTGGGATGGGTTAGTTTTGGGTTTGTTTACATTGATTCAGACTCTGGAGAGAGTCACAGTTTCTGTCACTCATTGATTTTTCTTTGTGTATTCTTTTCCAGTTTACCTCCCTGAATTAAGTTATTTTAAAAGTCAATCTTCAAGCTCGTTTCTACTATGTGAAAACAAAAACAACCCCTTCAGTTCCCTGCTGATGAAAAACGTGCAGTTTTATAGGCAGCAGACAGCTGCCTTGTGAGATTTTGTACTGACTGGACAGCTGACAAACCCATATTCCCCAACCAGGCTCAGCAAATGTTATCTACTGTCATGTGCAGACAAACAACTGAGGAGCACAGGAGCCAGTGATATCATAGGAGAAAGTGGCCAAGGACCAGCAGAAGCAGCTTGGGAATACTGTTGGCAGGGGCAAGAGCAATGAGGTAGTAGAATACTGAAGGACACTCAATCCAATACTTTAGGAAACCAAACTATTTCAAAACCTTTGTTTCTCAGTACTCTAGGAAAATGGTTATCAAAGATAACCTTTATTCTGTGAATTCCTTTTAAAAAACCATGCAAGTTCTTCCAAACTTGTTTTGCTATATACCATTTTATGCTGAAAATATGGGAAAATAAAATTTCACATAAAATAGAACTTTAATCATAAAGTGAATTTAGAATGATAAAATATTTATTTATGGCTGAAAACATATAACTGATTAAATTATCTAACCTACTACAATATTTACTGTCTTCCTAATCCTCCCCCTGTATAGTGCTATGAATAGACCATGCCAGGGACAATTTTCTGTCCCAGAGCTTCACTGTTGCGGTGCAGCTTGACTTGCATGCTCATGACCAAACTCTTCCTTATCCCCTAAAACTCAAGCAGTTGTTTCCATAACTGCTGTTAAGAATACTGCCCAGCATAGGCCAAAGTTGTTTTGGGAATCAGGTCTCAATTTGACAATATACCAAGGCCAGTGTTTAGCTTTGCCCATCCTTGTTTAGTTTACTAGTATAGATGTAGCACAGAGGTCTGAATGTACGAGCTGGGGTAGTTGTTTGTGTTAGGAGAAGAGAATATTACCTCTTCGCATTCAGTCCATTGTGCATTCTATACATTTCCAATTCTACTTCCTTCATCCTGGTAATAAACATATCCTAACAGAAATTTTCTACCCAATGCCAGTAAAATTTCTGATGCGCTAAATTGGTGGGGAGTAAAGGATATTGTCTGTGCAGCCCTTCTCCCATTGCCTGTAAATGAGGATATGGGCCACATTTCGCAATAGGATTGAAATATGCTAGAGGCCATGTTCATCCAGTATCTGAGTTTGAGATCAGAAGACGTAGCAAGTCATTTGAAGCTATCAAACCTTTACAACAGCTGTAATAGATAGGCCACTGTATCCTAAAGCTTTACTGGGCCAGTCCCACAAAGTTCGAGAGACACCTCAAGACATCCTAAATATGTTGGTCTAGTCTCTGCAGGCCACATACTACTATATTTTTATTAATACTAAATTTTTATAGGAGGTTTGTCAATTCATCTCAAACTTCTAAAATAATCCTATGATGTTGAATAACCAATTCTGAACTAAAAGTGCTGTTCACAGTAGATTTTTTTTTTTTTTTTTTTTGACTGATGTTATTGACAAAATGGTAAAGAAAATGCAGCAATCCAAAAAACACAGCAGTTCCAGAACTGTCCATGTTTCGGAACTTTTCTATTTCTAGATTAACCTGCATTTTATTATCGTGAGGTTCAGATTAAGTGTAATAGCAATAAATAAGTTTCTCAAAAGAGTCTGTAATTTACACCTTCCACATTCCATGTAAATTCAGCAGTGTGGCATAAGCCTAATACTGTCTACAATACTGTAAAAACTTGATCAGCTAGTTTCAAAGGGATTGAGGAGTGTCAGAAAACTTAAAAGGAGCAGGGGGAGGGAAAAGTAAATTCTGTCAGGTAAGACCACCGTGGGGTGAAACACAGCACATCTACAGTGACATACAGAGCAAATAAAACTACTAATCAATGCCTAACAGAAATACCTCTGCTGAAAGCTAATTAACATCACAAAATACCTGCAACAGAAATTAATTTTAATGAAGGTGTATCTGGATGCATGTACAGTGACTAATGAAAGAAATCTTCTGAAACTTTATCACATCTGCACCGTAAGCAGCAACAGGAAAAGATTATGTGTAGAGATCATGGCAGTTGATCAGCAATGTGTGTAAGTAGGTTTCAGGCTGAGGAAGCCTTAGTCTGTTAACACACAGAATACTTTGCTACCAGTGGAGGAGCATTTAGCATTGTTGGTGTGAATGAATCAAGTGCTATTCGTGCATCTAGCAACTGTGATGACAAAGCATCTTTGTTGTGGGTCATAACCATGAGATCCAAGCAGTTTCAGAGAGAGGGGAAAGAACTGGGACTTTGGTTATCCTGTCTGAACATGAAGAGTCTGAGAGATGACTTCAGGAGTTTTGAAATACAGTCCTATGACATGGCTGCAGTATTAATGCACATCTTTCAGGGGAGAATAAGAGGTTATAAAGTCACCATTATAGATTGCTAGTCAGCCTTTGCTGAAACTGTATGAGAATCTGAGCTGTTCCTGCTCACAAGATGCTCTGTAAATTATTGTGCACCAGCTGGCAATGTGCCACATGCAAATGGGTGGGGATCAGCAAAAGGATATTTCCAGAATTGTATTCTGGGAACTGCTGCATCACTCAAACCGAGGAGTGGAAGGGTGCTCCTTTTTAAAAGTGATAATACACAATCCCTTCTATATTATTATATAAAGCCTATGTTGCCCTCAGTTATAGTGCTTAGGTCCTTTTTGGATCTCTATTCAAACAATCTGTATAGACAATATTATAAGAGTCCTATTCCCAAAGTCTTCCCATATGGAAAGTATTGTTAATACCAGAGGAAGGATTATTCCTTCAATAAAGGATTGACTATGGAATATCTCATGCCTTCTAACCATGCTACAGGAGATAAAACAGTAAAAGCACATAACTTTGCTTTTTGTAGTAGAAAACTGCTGTGGCATTGTTGAACAGAATCTGATCATCACGTTTCCAGCAAAATACAACAAAATAGTCTGTGGACAAGGAGCTTTGCAATTCATGAGAGAGAACGTTTTATACAAACAAATGTCTCATCCCTGGCTTACACTTCATATTTTGTTTAAAGTGTGATACTACTAACAAAAATAACTCTAAAAATAATGCTTTCTTGTCAAGAGATCTATTTTCTCACTTTATATTCATTACCAGCTTATTTCAGTAACAAAACCACTTTTTATTGCGTTTTAGTTGAGAGTAGAATAAATAGTACTTAGTGAGCTCAGCTCTGTTTCTTTACATGCAGTGTCAGCAGAACGTTAGCCAATTTCAAATTGTAGCCCCAGCCAGCAAATACATTGAAGGTTGGTTGTATTCTTTACTGTCTCAGAAGGGATAGTTTCACTCATGAAAATTCATCGTTGATGCTGATGTGAAATAGGATCCAGGTTATCTTAGAAATCATAAACAGAGATTTGAAACGCTACCAGATTTTCCTTGTGACTTTTCCCTGCCTGTCTTGAACTCAGTGTGATTTGAAATTAGTATAAACTGGAGTGTAGAATTTGTGAGCCCCCCCTAAGATTGAAAAAGATGAAGGGGGGAAGGCAAGCGGGAAGGAGAAATGAGCAAAACTCTCTTAGTCAAAAATAAATACTGAAAAATGCTCAGCTATGTAGCACTTTATACACTAATTCTCTGCTAAACTAACGTAAGCACTGTCTTGTCAAATTCTTTGCTACCATATGATGTTACATTTTAAGAAGACTGGCAAGTTTACAGCTCCTCTTTTTAGCTACAGGGTAATTCTGCACCTCCTACACTGAACTGGCATTGTACTGAAGCAGTTGCTGTTCCTGAGCTTCATTTATTTTCATGTTGTGTTTGAGAGTGACAGTAGGCAGTAGTATTATTGCAGGGGAGGGAAGGAGGAGGGAGGAGTTGTTCTTCCAGGAGTGTTTGTTCAGGTACTGCATGTTTAAAAGGTTATACGCAATTAGGAAGAGAACATTTATTAGTGACTGCATAAACATAGAGGGAATCTCTTGATGGAATTCTGAACAATATAGATAGCATTTAAGCAAGTAGCAAAATGGTTTATATTTATCTTCTGTTACTGCTATTCCTCACTTTTAGTGCTGTATTTCTGAACATTGGATATCTTATCTATAAGAATAGGGTGACTTATAAACAACACTGTATAAAACTTCATAAAACAAGAGGAAAGATGAGTTTTAACTCAAAGTGAAGTGTAGTCTTATACAAAATGGAGAAGAAACGGTAACTGGATGTTGATCTCGCTGTGGTAATTACTTCGGTGAAGCCACATTATTTTCTGGTGCCTCAGTTTCTCTATATACAATGTGGGGTAATGGCTCATATTGTCTGCATAGTATGTTGATTAATTAAAAATACAAACAAAGCTTTAGATATATTGGAGTAGATATTTTAAAGATAAAAATCTAAATATAAATAAAAACAGTTTCTAAAAATGTAATGGATTTTAATAATTAAACTTTCTGTGTTTGAATTGAAAGAAAAAGAAATTTGAAGATGACTTTTTCCTAAGAAATGTGCACATGATTTTTGTAACCTGTGTTAACAGGAGTGGCAGTAAGTAGGTAGCTGAAAGGCATGAAGTATTGTGGCAGAACTTCAGTTTATTATACAGACTGGCCAGCTTCTAGCCTTTCTTGGACATAGAGTGACTAGATGTTTTGTCAGCAAGTTGCATGCAGATATCACATACTACCGGATAGGCTTATATGCTAGAAGAAAGAGAAGGTTGGTTGGAGTATTTCTTGATGTACTTTCCCAGCCCACTGTCTGCAGTTCTGTGAAATGCATATATTTATTTTGACAGAGAAAGTAACTTCATATAATGGCCAGAGTCCAGTGGTTTACCATGTATATGAAATAGTGGCTGGTTTTTTGTGTGTTTTGTTTAAACAATGTTTTACCTTCAGTTAAGTGTTTGTGTATAGCTGGTGTTGTATAGGTAAATAATATGACTAAATAAACTGTGGAAGGCATCAGTAATTGACTCTTCTAAATAATCTGTATTTTCTGAAAAGGTGTCGCTTATGTACAATATGAAGCTTTTTATCCTTTCATCTCTCATCCGATAGTGATTTCTGTATTTGCCTTGCCTTTCATTCCTCCAGAAAAACAAAGGTAGCAGACCTTAGAGTCTTGAAACAGTCAAATGAGCTTATTTCTACCTTAAGAAAAAACCCTTAAACTTACTGCACAGTGCTTCCATGAATTACCCGTTTGTTATCATTTAATTTTATCTTATTTTAATTTTCTTATACACAATAGTGATTCATGAACACAGCAGAGATTACTTTTCTTAAAATACTGTGCGATATATCCTAGTTTAATGAAAGTTTTCATTTTTAATTAAATTAGAGGAAAAGGCTCCCATCCTTTTTCCTTTTCCTCAAGGGAGATAACGTTGTGCCATGTTATTAGCAGGTTTCCTGGGGTGCTTTTTTGCTTTGATGAATTTGTCATAGTCAAGGAACACTGGAAGCTGGTAGCTTGCCAAAAGGCATGCATTTTAGATTTATGTTACAACCTCTATGTTAAAATTTAAGTGTATTGATAAACCACTGAGAAGGACAGGTTTCTGTTTTAGATTTAGCTAGATGTTTCTGTTCTCTGATACCTATTGCATAAACCTAATGTACTTTAGCTTAGAGACAGCTATAAAGGGAAAGGTACTGAGGGGGGAATGAGGGAGGAAAGAGTCATAAAAGTAATCTTCAAATACATAAGTCAGTTACTAAGAAGAATTAAGTGTACTGTTCTCACAGTGAAGAAGAGATGCAGTAATGGACTCAAACTGCATCAAGAAAGTTTCAGTATAGTCTTCAGAAAAAAACTTTCTAACAGTAAGGATAAAGCATCTCTGGAATGGATTGCATGAGGAAACTGGATTATTCATCTTGGTGGAACACAGATTAAATGAGTTATCCATCAGAAATTGCATTGTTGTGGCTGATTGTTGTGGCTTGGAAAAACATCCTGCAAGATGTACTTTTCTGATTTCATGAAGAAATCTTTAATGAAAAAGTCTCTTAATAAAAACTCTCAGTGCTGAAAACTTGTGCAACAATTTGTACCCTCACATGTGTTGGAAATGGGATTGAAAGCAGACAAGATACTTCTAGATATTAACTGTGACTCTCAGTATGGGTGTAAGTAACCTAGTAATTGCTTTAGAATTGCAGAGCGTGGTTTGGTTTGGTTTTTGAAGGAGGTTATTTCAGCTGTACCCTTTGAATAAAGACTGACAAAAGAGTACTTAGATTAAGTGAATATTTCCATCAGTTGAAAAATTATACTTTCACACAAGTATGTAAATGTTAAAAACCAAAGAAAAATTATCCCCCCATCCCATTTTGTTGGTTTAGATTTTAAAGTGCCTACCACTTCTTATAAAGAGAAAACATTTTATTTCAGGAAATTTGTTTATGTATAATCTAAATAATTCCATTCTTCTCAAGAAATAAACACCTTTAATACAAGACAATGCATGCATTGTTATTCACTTGTTTTTCAGAAGTACAGGGAGGTGCTATTGCCCATGTATGCATATTAAAAATAGACAACATAAAATCTGAAGTGTTGTATAAACTTTTATGAGGTTATTAAACCACTTGAGTTAGAGAACTGTGGCAGAGGATTCTGGACTTTCTTTTCAACTGTTTTCTTCAGTTCACAATTTGACCAATTCCAGGAAATTAAATCCACCTAAAGAATGTAGCTTTGTCAGTTCAGTGTCATTTCTGATATCTCTACATGGTAGAAACTAGAGAGTGAAAAAACAGCAGTCAGCCCCTGTCTTGCTAGAGTGATGAGAAATGGTCACAACAAGGCCACTGTCTAATTGTTGTGGTGCATATCAAGACCTGTGGTAAGGGACATCATTATGGTGACTGGAGTTTGGGGAAGTCCAGTGGGGAATCTTAAAAGCTAAGCAGAACTGGCAATACCAGGGCAAGTGAAAGCTGTCACAGACTAATGGGAGGGAATGCAAGTTTGAAATAAAATTTTGAACTATTTAGATTAGATACTTATCACTGAACCAATGAACTTGAAGGAAAAAGATCTGTCACAACTGATTGCCTTTTCAAATCATCCACTCAAAATTCATCAACAAGCAAAAGAACAAAACCAATGTTGAGATGCATGAGAAAGATGTAGAAAAATAATACTAAAAATGTTATAGTTCTAGTATAAGAACTTGATGGTACTTTTTTTCTGGAGCACTTTTTGCAGATTGTCTGCTCCTCTCAAAAAGGATTATATATATAAAAAAAAGATAAAAAGCACAACAAAAATTTGAAGCATAAAATATCTTCATTGTAAAGAGACAGCATGATTAGGATATTTTAGTTTCAGAAAAGATTGAAATAGGAGGGAGCAAGATCCTTATCCTTCCTCATAGTGTAATGTAGGACAGACGATGTAAAGGAAAAGAATATCATGAAGCCAAGAGCTTTAAATAATCTGTTACAAAATATATTTCAGTCTGTGCCACTTTGACAAGGTATCATCACCTAGGGCTAGCTATCTATGTACAAAGTAAGAATACTCAGGACTTCTAAGACAGAAATAAAAGCTTTTAAAAATGCATAGCTCTATTAACACCTTTTTGGCCAAATGATTTCTAATTGTGAGGCATCTGGCAACTGATCTCATCAGAAAACAAAACAACA
Organism: Oceanodroma leucorhoa; assembly: GCA_030449065.1. Taxonomy (NCBI): domain Eukaryota; kingdom Metazoa; phylum Chordata; class Aves; order Procellariiformes; genus Oceanodroma; species Oceanodroma leucorhoa. The sequence continues at coordinate 5,648,838 of JASVER010000058.1, read as the reverse complement.
TAACTGATTAATCCTAGCATTATTTTTTAAATTAGAGACAAATGCTGTTTCTACTCTTGTAAATTGAAAATGCTGGAGTTCAGAACCAAGCAGGCAAACTGTTACCTGTAGCTTTGAATTCATAGAAACAGAATCATTAAGGTTGGAAAAGACCTTTAAGATCATCGAGTCCAAGCGTCAACCCAACACCCAAACACCCATGCCCACTAAACGATGTCCTGAAGTACCACATCCACAGGTTTTTTGAATGTCTCCAGTGTTGGTGACTCCACCACTTCCCTGGGCAGCCTGTTCCAATGCTTGACTACCCTTTTGGTGACGAATTTTTTCCTAATAATAATTGTTGGAGCTGCTCTGGCAGTCTTGACTGGATCCTAAATACTTCTTGTGCCTAATGTGGGAACTAGCTCATTCCCAGCACTATTGCCACAGATGTTGTCATATGCTGTCACCTCCTGGATGACGATGAGGAGGGCAGTGAACATGGTCATATCATGCTGGTTGAATTCAAACTCAGAAAACAGGCCATAGAACTTCTAAGCTTACTAACTGAAGTTGTAGCCACAATGATTACTAGTTTAAAATCTAAAATAGAGGGAGGTAGGTGAAGGCTGAATTTTATCAATCCCATCTATAGACAAATAACAAGGTGTCCTGGTTTCAGCTGGGATAGAATTAATTTTCTTCCAAGTAGTTGGTATAGTGCTGTGTTTTGGATTTAGTATGAGAAGAATATTGATAACATGCTGATGGTTTAGTTGTTGCTAAGTAGTGCTTACACTAGTCGAGGACTTTTCAGCTTCCCATGCTCTGCCAGGTGCACAAGAAGCTGGGAGGGGGCATAGCCGGGACAGCTAACCCAACTGGCCAATGGGGTATTCCATACCATATGATGTCATGCTCAGCATATAAAGCTGGGGGAAGAAGAAGGAAGTGGGGGACGTTCGGGGTGATGGCGCTTGTCTTCCCAAGTCACCGTTACGCGTGATGGAGCCCTGCTTTCCTGGGGATGGCTCGACACCTGCCTGCCCATGGGAAGCAGTGAATGAATTCCTTGTTTTGCTTTGCTTGTGTGCGCGGCTTTTGCTTTCCCTATTAAACTGTCTTTATCTCAACCCACGAGTTTTCTCACTTTTACCCTTCCGATTCTCTCCCCCATCCCACCTGGGGAGAGTGAGCGAGCGGCTGAGTGGGGCTTAGTTGTTGGCTGGGGTTAAACCATGACCACACAAGGACATATTTCTCAATTTCCGTTGTTAGAAACAGCAGAGGTCTAAATCGCCATGATTTCATTTAAATATTTTGCAAAACACTACGTACTTTACGTAGGCACCCCCTTCAAAAAGCTATATGTGAGAAAATTATTTTCTGTATATTTTTTGACTAATTTTCTGTTAGAACCCATGACTCTTGAAGTTGAATCTCTGGTGAATATTTTTTTAATATAACTTACTAGCTTTCCACTCACAGGCATTGGAATGTTTTTATGCTTTTGTGTGTTAGGAAAAAGGGTAAGGTGATGTCCCAGGGAAAAAAAAAATGATTAGAATATTGAATTTCTTCTTTGTACCCCAATTAAATGTCTTGATTCAAAACCTACGCTTGAAACTGGATTATTCTGGGAAATCACCTGCCACATGAAACATCTTGAAATAAGGTGGGTTTTTTTTCATTTCTGTTCCAGTACAGAACAAAAATATATTTAAAGGATATAAAACTTTATGAGATAGGACAAGACTATGTTTTTTCTTCTGGGCTACAGCAAATCTAAAGAATGGTTGCCATTACTCTAAAAACATAGATCCTAAATTGTATTTCCTTACCCCTATTTCTACAAGTGAAAATTTGCTTAAGGACAAAATACAATATTGAATGAACAGGAAAATAAATATATTATTTATTTTAAATTCATAGGCATAGACCAAGGCACAGAAGGAAAAAAAACCCAGCTCAATTTCTGTCTTTTCGAAAATACTATTGTTACAAATAATAATAAGAGCAACTGATTGTACAGAATTCTGCAGTTCTTCTGACAGTAGCTCAGGTACTGGTACGAAGGTGTATACCAGAGAAATTTAACCCAATGTGGACTAGGTTTGACCTTGGTCTGCAACAAAACTCTACAGCATACATGGGCAAACAAGCCAGTGAGCAAAGAATTACAGCATTCACTTCTAGAGTTATCACAATCATTAATCTGATATTGGTCACCAAGTGTTAGGGCAGCACATTTTTAGCAAAATTATGCATGTGACAGGAGGAAACGACGGTGCTAACAAACAGTGAATCACTCTGGTTCTGTGAGGCTGACGTTCAGCTGACCATTTACATAGGAATTACACTGGAGCAGAATTTTCTGGTCTTGTACTTTCCCCGCAATCTAGGAGACAATATAGAGGAGAGGAGGGGAAAAAATAGGTGATCAAATAGGTAGCATGAAATAAGCCCGTAATAGGTTACTTAAAGATTGACTATTTTCCCCTGAATTCATGAATTATATTTGGAGAGCTGCTTTGTCTTTTTGCTCTGTAGGGAGTTTTTGCTTTCCTGTGTACAGGAAAAAATAAGTTATATTTTGTGGCTAGTTCCTGGTAAGCTTCAGCTGAGGAAATGGACATGGAAGAACTGCAGTGGACAAAGCTAGCATACTGATAAATGTGTATAGCAACTTGATGTGTAAAATGTATTTCAGTGAACAATATGATTATTTCCACAAGCACCTCAGTGTTGGCTATGCATATATAAATTGTCTTCATTAACATAATGTTATGATTGTCTGTGAATAACACAAAACCTCATAGCACATCAAAAAAGAAATCAAATTAGTATCATATGACTCCTTCCGTTCACCTACCACAGCTGCAATTAATGTCCAGTGTTTAGAAGATGTAGAAGATAATATAGGAATGTCTCCATAGTGCTGTAGCGTACAGTGCAGAAATCTCCAATCTAGTGGTGGGCTAAGCCAGTAAACCCTGCTTGGGCCCAGAGGTTTTTGTGCAGCTCTGAGCCTGACCTGACAAACTTTGCTCAGAAAGTACTGGCAAAGTATGGGGAGAGGAAGGAAACAAAGGAGCACATCAAACAAAACTGTAATATTGCTTTCAAAAACCTAAGCTGATTTATTTGGAGCTACCTTTGATGCCTTTACGCTCATAGTATAAGTACAGCTCCAAAAAGTTTTCAAACATTAGCAACTAGAAAACTCATCATGTATCATACCCATTTTTTAGTCTTTAAAAGAGTCCTAAATAATGGATGTTTATTGACTGTTATGAAGTCAGAACACAGATTGTTTTCTTTACCAGCTTTATAAGCAAGTCTTCTCTGGGAAATCTCAATATTCTTTATTAAAATAGTGTTAATTCTATATGGGAGCAAAAAAGGCACCTTTGAAATACTTCTGAAAGAAAACTCTGAGCATTTGGAATTCTCATTAGGGGGATAGAGTAAATGACAAACTAAAAGCTCATTTAGTTTTCTTTAAATAATACACAGCAGTTTGTATATAATACATGGGGTCTCAGGTGCAGTTCATACTATTCCATAGAGCTAGTGTTAGGTATAAGCTAATAAGGCAGTCTTGCAGAATGAGGAACTATAAAATAAGGGAGAAAATAACCACTCAAACGTAGCAATCAGCAACAGATCTTCAAAATGAAGAGAGGCTGAGATGCTTAAGTGTGCTGTCTACTTAATGCTTTGTACCAGAGTGACACCAAATGCTGCAATCTGATTAATTTAAATGGTAAGCATGAACATCCTAAAGTTGGTAGCTTAAGAAGAAAAATGTAGTACTTCCTTATCATTTTAGTTATTTATTTAATGGTTTAGGATTGGACTTTCCAAAGCTACTAATTTTTAGATTTAAAGAACTTTAGTTTTTTTGTGAATTTTAAACAACATAGTTTGGACAGGCAAGTAGACAATAATGGATGAAAGTGTCTTGCAGAGAGGTGACTTAAGTATCCCTATAAATACTGTAGTGAAGATACTGTTACTAATTAATATATTGAATAGTAACCTAGGTACCTGGGAGAAAAAAAAAAAAGCAATACCTCATCGTATCAAGCTGATGAAATTCCCTAATATGTCACATATGAGCATTGCCTAGAAACAGCTTGCTGAACATGCCTTTTTTCCTGGCAGTGTTACTGAAAACCAGATGAGCCATAATTAAAGCTGGGTCACAAAGGAGAGAAACACTGGTTTTAATCATTATGCCATTTATATTCGCGCAAATTAGTATATCGAATGCTATTGTGTGAAGAGCAAAAGTAAAACCTTTTCAGTGCAGCCTAAATCTGATAAACATTTCCCTTTAATTGTTTTGTGTGAACTGCAAACATATAATCAATTAAGTGCTCTGCTGAAAACAAACAAAAAAAACTTAGTAACTTTTTGTGTAAATTGTATATCTTTACCGTGCTACCATAGCATTCACATTCCCTAGATTTTTTGCCCATGTGTGGGTGGGGAAAAAAAAAAAAATCAGAAAAATCTCATTTTCCAGTACTTTATTGCTATTTTGTTACTAACATGGTTGTTACCAACAATCCGTTCCAAACTACAGGAGAAGTTATGGGGCCACCTTGTTGAAAGTAATATATATAAGAACAGTAGATGGCCATTAACAGTATCTTTGTGCTGGTATGCCACACACGAACCCTACCAACATCTTTGCTTTTTTTCTGCTGGCAGTACAGAGTGCTTTCAGTTACATGTTTAGATTACTTACGGGAAAAAATGCAGTAACCTTAGTTTACTTATGTAGTCTTTCAAACTATGAAGTACAGGTACTGCACAGTGTTCCCCAGAGCCTTGGTCTGCTAATCTTCCAAATCGACTGATCTTTAGAAGGCTTGTCCATGGAAACCAGGGATCAGGTGACAGATGCATACATTCAGTTCTCAAGGATGTGTATTTAGACCCAAGATCTGTGAAAAACCTCCAGATGCTCAGAGCATTCGTAGAAATAGAGACAGATATACCAACTCATCAAGACATTTATCTATATCTGAGCAGATGTGATCCACCTGGTATTAGGGTCCTTGTTTAATCAAGAGCTTGTTTCAGCTCTCTTGAAGAAAACTCTCCAGAGTTATGTGTTGGTTATATATGTAGGAAAAAGAAAACCAAAACCCACTCATTTTGACAATTTGACAAAAAGGTCAATACTTCCTGGCTTTTGCTCAGCACTTTCTAAATAATCCTGGAGATGAGACAGTTACCTAGAGGACTGGTCTCAGATACAGGTATTTTCTTTATTGCTAGCAAGTACTTTCACTCAGAGATTCTTGGGTGCTAATCATTAAATTAACACATTGCTCTGTCTTGTCAGTCAGTCCTCTGAACTTTGCCACCGTGGTAGTATCACGCCACAGTTTACTTTGACCAATGTAGCTGATGGAATGCTCAATGATCCCTTTCAGTCACCTGTTCTTCCAGCAAGTCTGCATCACATTCGTATTTGAGAGTGGTGTCTGTGTTTGGTATGTGTGCACTGAGCAGGCCACTACGCCGTCCTTGTTCTGAGTGTTGGAGGAGATGTGAGAGTGTGCCCTCTCACCCAAGCAGGCTGGAAGGAAACCCAGGCATATAAGCATGCAGAGATCACCAGACTATATCCTTCACACAGGAAAACAAGGTGACTAGACTTGCATAGCATGGATGTACCTACACATATGGTTTAACATAGTCATGCCTTATTCTTGGAAGAATGAAACTGTGGGATGAAAGGCAATCTGGACTGGCAGAGCTGTAGGAAGAAAAGGCATAAACATAAAAAAGTATATGTTCCAGTAACCATTAACTGTTTGGGCAGAGGTACAGGATTGGGGGTTGGAAGGCTTTTGTAACCTGGAGGACAATCATATGATATATCTGCTCTCACTCCATGAACCAAGAAATTACTTATTCCCTTGTATTCCCCTTCTTACAAGGTACAGCACTACACTTTTTTGTGTACTTCCATCAAAATGAATATTTCACTTCAAAGTTCTGGAATGAGAGGATTAGGAAAAAAAGAAAAGAAAATATATTGCTTACAGAAATCGTTTAGAACCTGCTGATGTTAAAAGTTTTCAGCAAAATTAAAACTGGAAAACCACTTGTCACACCATTTAGTGGTTCTAGTCCCTAACCTTATTTATATAGGATACTTCCTTATTGATGTTTACTTATACTTTGACTGATCTGTTATCTGTAGTCTAGCAAAAGTTGCTTGTAGCAAGAAGCCCTTTTAGGACATGTGAAACTAGCCAATCCTTTTCAGTGTTATTTCTCCTGATATTCATGTCAGTGTGTTTTTTTTTTTTTTCTTTAGAGCTATAAATGATGTTATTTCTAGTTATTTGCCAGTTTAGATGCTGCAACTTTTATCCTTGTCTTTGGCATCAGATAGTTAAACTGTGTTCTTGAACAGAGTTTAACTTTCAAACATCCCGTACAGTTCCATACATGTATTACTTGTTGTTTTCTCTGGATAAAACTAATTTCAACACAAAAAGCTAATACTGAGTTTGTGCTGATTAACTCTAGGAACCTTATAATAATATATCCCTTGCAGAAAACACAGTTTAGCAGGTGGACTGGTATCTATCACCTTTGATACTGAATATGGAACAACTATGTCATATTGAAAGAAGTAGCTTTAGTACTGAAGTGATAAATACGCCTATAATAAGAAAAGCTCTGCATCCACAAGTAAATGACTGGATATAGTTGGGGGTAGAAGCCAATCTTAGCTATTGTTTCTACTTTACCTATGAGAAACCCAGTAAAATTCACTTAAAACTGATATGGATACAATCCTTTAAACCATAACATAAGCATTGAATTAAAATATGAATTTACAAGATTTTAATAGAAGTACACTGAATATCTTCATGAATGAACCTGTTAAAATTTACAAATTACTTAGTTTTGTTTTCAAGGGTTTAATGAGTTCATTTACTAAACCTGAATGTGAGAAATTAAAGGCAAGCATACAAACGTTTAGCATGTGAAATGCTGTGTAGAAGGTCTTTTCTGAGCTATTAAATAGCTGAAATATGCTACTGTTGCATACAGATTTGCATATCCAGTGCATTTGAAGAGTTTTAAATCTGTAAATGATAATGCTAGCTGATGGAATCTGGTGCAGAGAAGTCATATCTTGTCTGTGATTCCACCCACAAAGTAATGAAATCTATAACTCACATCAACTTCTTCCGAAGGCGCATAACAGTCCTTATGCTGATCTGCTAAAATGTGTGAATCGTGTTCTACTGAGATTTTACTGCTATATACTATATCACAGGCAACGATTGAAAGTAGACACTGACATGTTCTGGAGAAAATTATAATTGGAAGTGTTCTCTCTTGATATTTCATCAGCACGTATCTCTGTCCTCTGACACAGTCTAATTTACCATTCATTTTCCCCTATTTTCTAGAAATCTAATTTAAATATGAATCATACAAACACTTCTGTAAACTGTATAAAGTCATCGGTCTATCACACTGACCTATCATAGTTATTTTGTGCCATTATTCTTAACCTAGTGGCTTCTTCCAGATGTTATAAAACCAGTACAAAGAGGAACACCACTGAACCGCTAGGAAGTTGAAGCGTTTTAAATGCTGTTTTCATTCCACTGAACAAAGGTATTAAGTTAATATATAGAGAACACAAAATAGAGTAAAGCTCATTAAATTACACCTCTCTAAAAACCTTTTTGAACTGAAGTAGTCAGTAAGGATTCTACAGAGAGATTATGAATGTGTTTCTGTGGATGACTGCAAACAGAAGACAGCTCATTGTGCTTGTGCTCAGAGCTCACCAGATGTGAACTGTCTGTAGTTCAGAAGCTATGTAGCTCTACTTGTGTGGCAAAAAGTGATTTTTAAAAAAGCCCTGTTTGGCCATCTCTATAAACATACAATTAGCTGCTGATTCCTCAGGGAAACACACCTTCAGTCTAGGTGCTCTGAACTCTTTTAATCTATTCCTGTTCCAAAATGGAGGTATCTAAATTATCTGATCTGCGCCTCATAAAGTTCTGTAGGCTTGTATATTTTGCAAGTGCTGGCAGCCACCACTGTCATGATAACACAAAAGTTCCTGTCACCTGAGCTCTAGGATTTAGAGTGAATGTTTCTCTCTCCCACCTTTCTTGCATAACCTACTTGGTTTTGTCAGGATAGGCCTACGGAAGCCAAAACAAAGCGTTTTGAATAATGAGATGCTGTTCAGGTCTGCTTTAAATCCATTGATTAAAGAATTTGCTTGGATAGTGGAAGATGGTATCGCACCTCTTCCTTACAAAATCTTTTACCAGGGTTTGGAATAGAGGTTATACACATCTCAGGTGCTATTTAAATGACCCTTATGTAAGGCTCTTAGCTGTTCTTGCTGTGAAAGTGTTCTGGTTTTCACACTTGGATAGTTACTGACCCATGGAGAAGGGTGCACATGGCTGCCTCTGTGGTAAAGTGGATTAGGACACACATGTTAAGACTCAGTATTGAGGTCCTCACAGTGACTAGATACTCATGTAATACAGAACAGAGAGACTTACAAATTGCTTTTAAATACAAGCAGTTCGGGTACTCTCTTGGAAGTTCAAATGCTTCATGTAATAAGGCAAAAGAGGCATCTGGAGATGTTTGGTTTGTTTTTGTCTTTTTCTCTCCCATTATATAGCTGAGTGGCTTAGCCACTGAGTTACTGGTCTTGAGTATGGGCTGCATTTTCACTTTTTGAAGCAGTTCTCTGAGAAAGGACCGGTTGGTGTAGCCACCTAATCATAGACATGATTCATGGCTGTGAGTCCATAGGGGAGGGAGAAGATTCATTCCAGTCTTTTTACAGAAATTCTTCTCAAGATTTCTGTCCACCAAGCTTAGGGAGCTTCCTGCTTAGTGTTCTAGCCTCTTCCCATACTTAGCATGCTAATCTTTCTCATGCGCTGTATAGGATATTTAGGTGTCTTAACATATGGCTGAAGATTACAGTTGCTGCAGGGTACCAGTGGCCTTGCAGTAATAAAACCAAGCCATTTTTTTGAAGGTGGCTGTAAAATGAATTTGATCCAGCTCTCACTGAACAGCAGTAATGCATATGTTAAGTCTGGATTTCAGAGTTCAACTTCCAAATAAAAATCTGTCAAAAAATTACTCATTTGTCTGGCTCATTATAACTAAATTTTAAATCCTAGTACATCTACTAGGGTATTATGCAGTATTACAGTGTGGTATACTTTGCAAATGTAATGAAGTCAACCTGAGACCTCACTACAACATTGCTCTTAAATCTGTGTTGACAAATGCATAGGCTTTAAGAGTGTTTTGTGAGTTATAAATATGTGGATTAGCAAAGTGCCTGTTTTATACGCTGAGGGGATTCTGACAACATAATAAACCACAAAGCCTCACTAATGCAATATCTATTATGATCCTGGTCACAGTTTAGCAGTTTTTTTGTTTAATGGATTAGGCCATATTGTGTACATACTTCAACCCACTCAGTTTTTCTTCAGGTGATTTAGTAGAAATTTACACTGTCTTATTTCTGTCTTCTTTTTTATTCTTTTTTTTTCTTACTTTTTTTTTAATTTTCTTTTTAATTCCAATTTAGTGTATTTTTCTTGGTTATCTGTGGTTGTTATTTAGAGATAGGAAAATTTTTGACTGCGTATTTGCTTGTGAAATTTCTTTTATGTGTTATACCTACCAGGCAAACCTTGCAGTTATAATATTGATATTAAGGACATGATGGATATTTTCTATAATACAAATAAGCTAACTGAAATATTCAGTAAAGGTTGAAATTGTCTTTCCCATATGCTTAAGTCTTACAGGCAAATCAGTGAGTTTGAAGCATGGAGGAATAAAGGTCATGTTGTCATAGTCTTGTGATGCTACACGCAAAATATTCTATCACTACCTTAGTGCAAATATTGCTTTTGCAAGAGATTCTTCCAGGATCACTGCCACTGATATTTTTCTTTACCCCAAAGTTTATTTATCATGTTTTTAATTTACTTTAATTATATAATAATTATATCATCACAATATCTATATGAAAAATAAATAAATCAGTTCCCACTTACAACTGGACGTCACTTCATAGAACAGTCTACCTGCTAAAGAAAAGTAACTATACATTGCCACTACAGTTCCTAAAGCATTGAATGTAATTCAGCCACATCGTTCTTGGATGATGGTCATCTAAAAAGATTTGTCATATTTCTGTTTTTAATGCTCTGTGAAGCTGAAGAGAAGACGACATGATTTTTCTTCAACTGAAGTCATGTACCTCCCACTTTTCAGGAATCCTGAATCTAACAGAGATACTTATAGTTTTATAATTTTGAAGATTCCTTTTTTGTTCAAATGTAATTCAAATGTGAATAACAAAAGATTTTTTTTTTCTTGTGTCATCTTTAACAGAGATGACCTGCTGATGACTTTCTAGAAGAAAAAAAGTCACTGTTGTTTCATGAGGAGTTTCTTGTTTAACTTTCAGAGAGTACAAAACTGTGTCTTTTGATCTTGCATTTCTGCTTACCATGATTAGCACTTGACCTCAGACAAAACTCTGAATTATTATATTTATTCTTTAACAGATCTGAAAGAAACATTAAATCTTACTTATTTCTAAAGCTTTGACAGAAAAATACAGGTTGTGTCACTGGATTTTTGAAGTTCACTTTGAACAGAAATTAAAGCTGCCGTTAATCTCCATAATACTGAAACTTAAATCAGCTAATTCTGCTTAAAGAGATTGGAAAGGTTGCTGGAAAGTAGATAGGACTAATACTATGTGAGAGATTAGATTATACCCTGAATTTGTTTCTTTTAAGAAACACTGATGAGTTGTCAGAAGCATTCCAATAGCTCTAAATGTTGTGGTGCTAGCAGTTATGCCTGTCTTCCTCCCTCTGATCCTTTTCAAGTCCAGTAAGTTGTAAAGGGTTGCTATGCAGCCAGATTTGAGTGGTGATACAAGTACTTTCCATGTGTATAAGGAAACTAGAGACAAAGCATTCCTATGTTTTCACAATGCAAGATAAATGACGGCTAATGCAGAGATCATTTCACATAAGCAATGCACTCTTCTGTCTTGCATCAATATTGCAAAATCAGCACTTGGCAGAATACATCGCTCGCCACTGTGACACTTTTCATACTGAAACTTGTTTCTCTAAGTACATGGTAATGTTGTATGCCCAATAGGGGGTCATGTGAATTTGGCAGAACACAGATCAGACTTAGCTTTTGTCATTAGTTTTGAACTACAAAAAAGGTGAAGAATTATGAGCAAGTTGCTTGTGGAAATGCTCTGTATTGTACAACTTCATAGCTCTGTGAATTTGTAAAAAGTTCACAGTGAGTTTATTTAATATTTCCCTTTGAATGAGCAGGGTGTGAATTGTCTTTCAAAGAGAATTATCCTATTGAAGACATTGATTTCTTTATTGACTTTAGGGTAGTACTCTGATGATTTCTTGTGCCAGATTCTTTTACCTCAGAAAAGTTTCAAATTCGAAGGAAGTAAATTAGAATCTATAATTAGATACTATTTTTTGTGTGATTTTATTTCTGACAAAAACAGTAGAGAGGAAGGAGAATACAGCAGCAGATGTAAATCATATTTTGTGATGTAAATCATATTTTGGCCATTTAACGACGTAATCTATCAGAATAATAGCATAGTGACAGTCACGTATTTTGTCATCAAGTTAACTTACAAATGTCAATCACTTTTTTCCTTGTGCTGAATCATGTAAACAGAAAATGTGTAATAACAGTACCTGAGTCATCAATGTCTCAGTGTGAGTAACATAAACCTTAAGAGTTTCTCCAACTTGAACATTCAGTCCTAGTTATCATTTTCGATTCCACAGACACGTACCTTTAATAAAGCATATACATTTTTCCTGAGCTTTTTCTGAGGTCCCCTAAAGAATCATTTATCAAGTGGTTTGTATCACAACTAGGAAGTTCATTTTATAGTATATCATATGTGGGGAATCAAAGACATTGGGATTGTTAAGCCTTTTCAACATCAACTGCATAGCACCTGTATCAAATTGTAAATTATTCTGCTGTAATTGCAATAGTGATACCAGTAACATACGGGACTGCTATTTACATTATTATTTGTGCTTACATCTGGTGAAGATAGGTTTAGGTGTAGAAAAGACTAACAGTCAGCCATCACCTTCTAGTTCTTAGTCTATCTCTGCATCACATATAAAGAGAAGTAATCTTGCTGGTTGATCATCAAATACAACCTCTTTCAGAGCAAACAAGTGTTCATTTCAGTGCGCTGAAATTGGAGCAAGTGTGGCAGAAGGCCAGCATGGATGAACATGGAGCTCCTGACTGACATCTAATGCAAAAAGGAACTATGAAGTAGGTGGAAGCTGGGACAGGCCATTTGAGAGGAATGGAAAGACATTACTCATGCATGTAGGAATGGAGTCAAGAAGGCCAAAGCTCAACTGGAGTTGAAACTAGTGAGGGACTTGAGGAGTACCCAGAAGGGCTTCTGTAAGTGAACCAGCAGCAAAAAGGAAGCTAAGGAGAATGTGGGTCCTTTGCTCAGTGGGACAGGGGAGTCAGTGACAAGGGACAGGGAAAAGGTTGAAGAATAAAATAGAGTAGACTATTTCAGTAGGAAGGCACCTACAATGATCACCTAGTCCAACTGCGTGTCCACTTTAGGGCTGACCTAAAGTTAAAGCATGTTGTTAAGGGCATTGTCCAAATGCCTCTTAAACACTGACAGGCTTGGGGCATCAACCACCTCTCTAGGAAGCCTGTTCCACCCTCTTGGTAAAGAAATGCTTCCTAATGTCAAGTCTAAACCTCCCCTGGCACAGCTTTGAACCATTGCTATGCATCCTATCACTGGCTCCCAGGGAGAAGAGCTCGGCACCTCCCTCTCCACTTTCCCTCCTCAGGAAGCTGTAGAGAGCAATGAAGTCGCCCCTCAACCTCCTTTTTGCCAAATTAGACAAACCCAGAGTCCTTAGCCGCTCCTCATAGGACATGCCTTCCAGCCCTTTCACCAGCTTTGTTGCCCTCCTCCGGACGCATCCAAGGACCTTCACATCCTTCTTAAATTGTGGGGCCCAGAACTGCACACAGTACTCAAGGTGAGGCTGCACCAACGCTGAATACAGCGGCATAATCCCCTCTTTTGACCGGCTGGCTATACTGTGTTTGATGGACCCTGGGATGCGATTTGCCCTCTTCGCTGCCAGGGCACACTGCTCACTCGTCCTGAGCCTGCTGTCGACCAGCACCCCCAGATCCCTTTCTGCAGGGCTGCTCTCCAGCCACTCCACTCCCAATTTATACTTCTGCACAGCATTACTCTGTCCTAGGTGCAGAATCTGGCGTTTGGACTTGTTAAATTTCATCCCATTAATGACTGCCCAATGCTCCAATCTATCTAGATCCCTCTGCAAGGCCTCAAGAGAGTCAACAGCACCTCCCAGTTTGGTATCATCAGCAAACTTGCTAATGGTGCATTCAACTCCTGCATCCAGATTGTTGATAAATATATTGAACAGGACTGGCCCTAGAATTGAACCCTGAGGAACACCGCTGGTGACCGGTCGCCAGCCAGATGCAGCCCCATTGACTACAACCCTTTGAGCTCTGCCCTTCAGCCAGTTCTTCACCCAGTGCACCGAGAACCCACTCATCCCACAGTTGGACAACTTGTCCAGAAGGGTGCTGTGAGGGGCAGTATCAAAAGCCTTGCTAAAATCCAGAAAAACTACATCCACCACCTTCCCTTCATCCACTAGGTGCATGACCTTATCATAGAAGGATATCAAATTAGTTAAACAGGACTTTCCCTTTCTGAACCCATGTTGACTGTGCCTGATGATTGCAGTGTTACTCAGTGCCATTTTTGGTTCACTTTTCACTGTTAAGGTTTGCCCTCAGGCTTCCCAGGTCCCTGAGACTACTAGCAGAGACTGCGGGAGTCAGGCAGTACCTATAGTAGAGGAAGGTAACAGGGGTCATTTAAGCCAACTGGATGCACACAAGTCCGTGGTACCAAATGAGGTGCTACTGAGGGTGCTAAAGGAGCTGGCTGGTGACATTGTGAGACTGCATTCTATCATCTTCAAAAGCTCATGGCAACTGGGGGAGGTTCCTGATGACTGAAAAAAGGCAAAAACCACTTTCATCCTCAATAGGAGCACAGAGGAGGATCAAGGAAACGATCAGCCTCACCTCAGTCCCCAGGAAGGTTATGCAATAAGTCCTCCTACATATGAAGAACAAGAAGGTGATTGGGAGCAACCAGCATAGATTTACTAAGGGCAAATCATGCCTGAGCAGCCCCATTGCTTTCTGTGGGGTGACTGACACTGCGGACAAGGGAAGAACAGTGGATGTTATGTATCTTGACACTAGCAAGGCCCTTGACACAGCCTCACATAGTCTCTTTATTACCAAATTGGTAAGATATGGGCTAGATAGGTGAAAAGTAAGGTGGGTGGATAGCTGACTGAACCGCTGGAATGAAAGAGGTGTGATCTGTGATGCAAAATCCAGCTGGTGCCCAGTAACCAGTAGCATTCCTCAGGGATCACTACTGGGACCAACACAATTAAATGTCTATTTTAATGATCTGGATGAAGGGATGGAGTACACTCTTGGCAAGTTTGTCGACAATATCTAGTTGACAGTTCTGGAGCAGCAGCAGTTGATCTTCCATCAGAGTGACCTGGACTAGCTAGAGAAATGGGCTGACAGGAACGTCATGAAGTTCAACAAAAGCAAATGCCAAGTCTTGCATTGAGGATGAAACAGCCCTATTCAACAGTATAGGCTGGGGGCTGACTGTCTAGGAAGAAGCTCTGCAGAAGAGGGGGTGGGAACACTTTATGTATAAGGAGAGACTGAGAAGGCTGGGCCTGTTGAGCTTTAAGAAGAGAAGGCAAATTGGAGACCTTATTGCTGTCTACAACTACGCAGTCGGAGCATATAGATAAGATGAAACGATTACATGGAGGTGCACAGCAATATGGTGAGAGACAACAGACACAAGTCGGAATGTGAGAAATTACATTTAGATAAAATGAAAAAAAAATTGCCATGAGGGCAAGTCAAATGCTGGAATAAGTTGCCCAGAGAGATTGTCCATCTTTGGAGATGTTCAACGCTGTACTGGACACAGCCCTGGGCAACCTGATCTAAATAGACCTACTTTTGGTAGGGAGCTGAACTGGATGACCTTCAGAGGTCCCTACTAACCTAGTTTATTCTATCACTCTGTGATTATTTTGTCATTTCCCATTCACAGTAATTGCTTGAGTTTTCTGCCAGACCATAAATTTCTGTTTTTCTTTAGTTCATTCACAAGCAAGAACTTTTGAACAGTGAGATAGTTCTTCCTCCTGTTCTCAAAATGTTATTGGCATAAATGTAGTGCTTTTCCAAGGGTTGGTCTCAGTCCATATTGGGAGGTACTGGCTATCATAGTGATTTTAACACAGGATAAACTATGTGGTGCTCAATTTGAGACTGTTTAGATTTGAGGCATAAAATGTTTACTATTCAAAATAAACGTGTCAAACATACATTAACTTAAAGTTCCTTTTGGTAGTAGAACCTTTGTAAGAATCGAGTGTCTTTTTATAAATAATTTAAGAAACGCTACACTTCTGGACATAACTTTTCACCTTTTTATTTGCAGAAAATATTGAATGACTAATTGTGTCTTATTGGACCTACAGTTGCTTTTAGAAATGTTGTATTTATTGCATATGCTTTTTAGCATATATAAATCTCATTTACTCAGTGTGGTTTTCCCTATGATGTCTTGTAGAACCTTTGAAGTAATCAATAGCTATAGAGCCCTGTGCTCTATAACTTACAGTTTGAATATCGCTACTGTAAAGCACTGCAAATTAATAGATGTTGTCCATAGAGGCAGCTTAGCTGATGCTTAACAATATCAGCTTGTTCTCCTGATAGGCTAGGAACATTAACACTACATATAATTTCCTCCATGACATATTGGAACCTCTTCTATCCCAATTTAAAGTAGTAAGTAATTTCTGGCACAGTTACTTGTTGCTTAGCTAGTGTGTAATGACAAATCTTAGCAAAATGCCCAGTATTCCTGAAATGTTTGAATTGAGCTTCCTTTGGATAACATATAACTTGTAATGTGTTGCATAGATTCACAGAAGTAGCATTATTGTTTCTGTTTATATCGAATTTACTGAGGTTTTGGTTATCTATTTGCAGTCTTGCCATTTTCAGTAATCAGTGTTTAAAGGTTTCATCTGTAGCCATTGAATCACTTGAGCAGTGTTGCTTTTGTCTTTAAAATCCCATTTTTTGCTATTGCTGTTGCTGACTCAGCCTGACTAGCAACAGTTGTGACTTCATACTATGTTAGGTGTGGTTCAAGAAGGGAGTCCAATGCAATATGTAATTGATCTTTTTGCAAAGTGCTATCGAATAATTCATTTGCTACATTTCCAAATTTGTATGTAGCTAAAAATTCTTTTAAAGTAAGGATATTGATTCACCCCGTTTCTGTTCATTTTCACAGACATTATAGCAATAAGCTATAATGTATGTGCTCAGCACAGAAACATTAATTAAGGCTGGGAGAACAGTGTCGTATTTCTCAGCAACCAGGAGAAATGTAGAACTCTATGATCTTTCTATCCAATATAGTATATAATCAGAGAAAAGTTTCTTTCTTCAGAAATCTCTTTAGCAATAATTACAGGCACAGATACAGTTAGGGGCTGTGGAGATATCCTTTTCAGCATTTTTCAGGTATATTTTTAGCAAGTTTATTTGATGATTACACAGCAGTTGGTGTGAAGCATGGCCAAAGCTACAATAAATGAAGATGGTAGACTAGACACCCAAGAGAGCTGAACCCTTCCTGAGGGATTTCGTCTTTAATTCAGTATTGATCCCATTGTGTCGCTATGGAAATTAAGCTAAAATATAAAAGAATAAATAGTTCTTCCACAGACTTTAAAGAAAAAAGAGAAATCATACATGTTAGAAGATTCAGGCTCCTCTTCTTCTCATCTTCTTTTTGTCCTAACTCACGTCAACATAGAGTGGAGTAATGAAACTACGAAGTAGAATTGAATATATTTCATTATATGTTGCATGAACACAAACTGTGTGTTACACTTCAGGTAAAATAAAAATAAGGAGTTCTCAGGATGTAGCTGGTAGTTAAAACATTGTAATTTGGGGGAAATTGTTTTTTTTTTGTAAGCCACGGTCTAGAATTCAGTTTCATATCATATGGTAATGTGACAAGGAAATCTACTGTTTTATTCTAACCAGCAATTTATGTGTTTGCTTTTCTGAATTATGGCTTGTTACCTGCAGCATATGCGTTACAAGAGACAAAAGTCCTTTTGGTAAAGCTGTTCTGTTGTCCAAACCCAGCAATCCAGCATGCCATCTCTCTTTCCTGAGAAATTGCCTTTTCCTGTCTATTGTTCTATTTTTCATGGAGAAGATTTTTTGATACTATACATTTTCCTGATTTCTTGATTTAGCAGAAAACAAAGAATTACTTTGTTAATAGAATTTATTAAAAAAGAGGAACAAAACTCTCAGAAATATAATATCATTGATTGATTATGTCCCTTTATTGGAAGAAGTCTAGAGATTGCTGAGGCCTGCATTACTTGTTTTTGTTGGCAGGGTCCCCTGAAATAAGTCTTCACAATGAGTCTAGAATGTGCCAGCATTCATTATCGTTTTTTAACAGGTTGTAAATCAGTACTTCACATTTTCTTCTATCCTTTTTTTTTTTTCCCCTTGGTCATTCATCTGCATTTTTTCAATCTGTAAACTGCAGTGATGTCATTTGCTGTAATTTGGAGACATGCTTTTTATCCTTTTATGAGATACAGCTTTTGGATATTTACCTTTTAGTGATACTGTAGCAGCTTTATGCAACTATAAAGAGTAACATTGGATTTTTAATAAATAACACTAATATTAAGAAAATATTCTGGTCTACCAGAATTTATGGGTTAGATGAGGACAGTAATGATTGAAACTTATCATTTGATGCTTGTTTTCTATATAATTGGTAATAATACTAATTAGCTTCTACAGCATAAAAAATCAAAGGAGTTCAGAAACTCTGTAGCTGTTTCAATATTGAAGATGAGGTATGCTGCTATAATGAGATGAAAAACATTACACCTGATCATTCTGAATTTTTGTCTGGATAAACAGAACAATTCAGATTTTTGTCACAAGTAATGGTGAGATTGAAGGTTGTATTGAAACCATGAAAAACAGACTTCAGTGTGCAGAAGACCCATAAACATACAAACAGTGGACTAGTTTAGTATTGTGGAAAAAAAGCAAAGGAATTTTTGGCATTTGTTCTGAAAAAAGGAAAAAAAAAAAAGAAAAAGGAGTTTGTTGGTGGTGCGGGCTCTCCAGACAGTTGTCAGACAGCAAAGAATGAGTGAGGTAGCTCTCATTTTGGAAGTAGTGTTACCGAGTTAACAGAGTGTGTTAGCTGAGATGCCAGTGATGCTATTGTCAACATACTGCTTCTGTTTCTCAGGCTATTTTGAAAAAAGATTGGTCAGTGGTCTGCACAGAGAACCCTGTTGTGCCTTTGAGATACATTCAATGATGCTGAGCACACAGGAGACATCTATTGAATTGGGATCACAACATGCTGATACAGGTTAATAGAGCCCTGTGTATCTTCACTTTGAGTAACCTTGTATGCATCTGTGAGTGTAAATGGGGTTCCATACTTTGCTATTTATATGCAGGGAAACTGTTTTTTTTTTTTTGTTTTCAGGACATTTTGTGAAGGGTGACTTGTAATAAAAATTCTGTAGACCAAATTAGTTTTCTATTGACACTTCTACAACCCCTGTGCTTTCCCTGAGGAATGTTTTAACTTACTTTTGTTTTATTCTTTTGAAGATCAAGAAGATGCATGTGCTATGGCAGGCCTGCAAAAGCTAAAGACATTAACATTTATTTATGTGTTCAGCGTAGATGTGACTGTGTTCATTCCACAGGCACAAAATCGAAATGGCTAAGGCAGGAACATAGTTGCTGTAGATTGTTTTCATAGTTGATGGAAAAATACAGAGAATCACTCAATCCTAACACCCGAATCATGTTCTGAAGGTGCTTTTTTCCCCTTTCCTGATCAAAAAAGTGCCTAGGATGACTTTGACATTCCAGTTAAGTGCTTACGACCATTCAGGATAAACAAGGACTGTATTATCCTGGAAAGAAAACGGGACTATTTCCACTGCCTAAGAATATAAAGCATCAAGCTAAGTCTTATTACACATTTATTTACTCTATATTCCCTGCTTTCTTTCATTACCTGCCCCATTTTCATGTCATAGTATTTTTAAGGTATCAAATAACTCAAGACATTGGCATCTGGCCGCACTCCAGCCACACTGCCAATTACTTCTGTATATTGGTGAAATATATGCGGATAGCTTTTTGTTACACATTGATAAAGTATAGCTCTACTCTGTGGGCAGTAAATGATAACTTTTACAGAATAGTAATCTGTGGGAAAATGGAAAAATTTCAGTTTTCCTGAAAAGATATTTATTTCTATCCTTGCAATTAATTGTCAAAATTATTGAAAAAGTCTTCCTTCTAATACAATAAATACATTTAAAATGTAGGTTTTGTTTGTAAGTTGTTTTGGTTTTTTATTATTTAAGAGTGATACTTGCAAGTAATGCATTAATATAACTATTCATCCTAATTTTGAAAACATTAGCAGTCCAGGACTATGCAAAATTATTGTTTTCACTAATTTAGATTCACAGTAACTGTGAGTTTTATTTACAAAACAGGTATTTGCATGCACAAATAGTTAAGGAATTGCTATGTTTTGTAGTCATAGCTCTATATTCATGATTGTCCGTGATATATTTTTAGTTTGGATATTGCCTTTATGGAAATCTCTTAAGTTTTAATGCCTTAAGGTTTTAAAGTTTTGGGGTGTTTTTTTCTGCATTGAAATGCGCAGTCATAATGCTTAATTAGTATATATTTATTTAATCTCTTAAAAAAACAGTCATGTAAGCCCAGATGTAAACTCTTGTACTACGTATACAAGTGGGTTTCCATCACCCACAGAGTGTTTTTATACATAATTGCTACCTTGGTATTTTTTCAATGGGAGTAGACAGACTGAGTCTGGATCCATTCCCAAGTAGCGCTTTGAAGTCTTGAAGTCTATTAGAACAACCCAGGTTGTATGTCAGTTTTTCAACAGCTGGCTATTAAGATAAATAATGGAACAAAAAGCATAATCAGAGGAAGGACATTAGTAGGAAAGAAAAGTTCAAAATATGGGGTAATAACACATTAAAATATTTTCCCCCCCTTTTGAGAAATAGTTCATTATTTGGTATGTAGTTGTAGTTTGTTGAGAGAAAAACTATTGGATTTGCTAATGAGATACACGCTATATAGTACATTTTACATATTTTTTGGCAACCCTACACTAATGTTTCTAGTAGCTGTTTGCAGATATTTTTTATCTGTTCCAGTCTACCTTATTAAGACCATTTTTACAATGGTTAAGGGGGTAAACAGAGACTGAGGGAAGCTTAGTAAGCCAAAGAAACCAAAGCAAGTTATAGGTCTCATGCCCTGTAAATGTCAGTGGTTTTAAACATTCCTGAAACTTCATTAAACTGTTTAGATTTTATTTAATATTCATTAGTTTGTCTAGCAAATATTCTCCTGTCTCATTCTACAGGTCATTTGGTGTCTGATTTATTTGTAATGTATACATATTGTATATTATGTATCTACATATATGTACATCTATATGTGTATACTTAAGTGGAATATAAGTATTTATTCCACTTAAAGACTCTGGAAGAGTAGAGAGCATCGCTTATTTTCTGTGTCCCCAACAAGACCATGCCTCTCCTCACAGTAACTGCACATTCAGCAAAGAAGCTTCTGGAATGGTAGGGCAGGGTGGGCTGAGAAAAAGGGAGAACAAAAGAAAGAAAGAGAGATGTGCAGCGCAAGCACAGAGTGGGAGACTTGAGAAAGCAGACTTAAGAGGCTAATGCTCAGAGGTGATAGAGAATGAGAGAGGGATTCAGAGGAGACTCTGCACTAATCATCGCAACACACCAAGCCGTGGAGTTGTACTCCAGCAGTCCTGAGAGACAGGGTGGGTTCTGCGTGGTTATAAACACATTTCTGGGGTCAGTCTCAATTCTGAGTTCTCTTGCTGGAGAAGTCCCGGGTTCTAGTGTCTGTGGTAGTAAAACCTTCCTCCAGAAATTACTGTTTGTCAGCACGGGTGTGCTTGGTTTAAGGAAAAACTGCAGAAACATTTGCCTGAGAATCGTGGTTCACTTACTGCTTTGTCACAGCTTATTTCAGGAGGGGTGCGTGTGTGTGTAAAAAAGAGAGGAAGAATAGCAACTTGACTGAACAAAATTTTTATATAAGTGACAACATATGCCTTTAGTTGCTGTAGCTGAATAACTTGTGTAACTGATGCATCATGGAATACGCCTTTTAAAATGCAAGTTCTGTGGAGCTGATTTCATATTTTGGAGCCTTTCATGTTATTAACTAGTATGACAGAGGAAGCAATGGTTCAGTTATTTCTAGTTAAATATATTCTCATTTACATTTAGGTCTTTGTAAAAAGTATTTATAATGAACTAATTCTCGAAGTTGTTATCATGCTGTTTTATTCATAATAAGAACAGAAACATAGAAGTGAATGTTATGGAAATGTTGTTTAAAGTTCTGTTCTTAAGGCTTGTGCATTCAGAATAACTCTATGAAGCTTGCACATTGGGAATCGGTCAAAAATTCCATGTATTTCTTTGGGTTTTTCTTTTTCCAAAACAAACCATACGTTCTCAGCTTAGTGTTCAGATTAAAGGAGAGTGATGAATGATGCAATATGTGTTAAAAGATGTGCTTATTTTAGCTAAAACAGCACAGTATGGCATTTACAGATCTTGAATTTGAAGACTTGCATTCTACTAATGTTTTGATTCATAAATAAGAGGGGCTCCAGTGTGCATCAAGAATTGTAAACAGGGTGCTGAAAACTTATGGTACCTTTTTGTCACAGAAAAATGTTCCCTGTTCTTTATTCAAAAAATTGTAATGTTACTTAGATTTTACTCCTGTCAAGATCGAAAACTAAACCAGTATACTTTTCAATGGTTAGATCAATTGTTATTTGTATAGAAAATAATATTGGAATGCAAGATAAAGTGCAGGATTTCTTTGGATTGCTCAAAATTGAAAGTTCAAAGTATTACATATATGAAGATAGCACTAGTTTTATTCACTGCTTTATGATTATGGCTTGTAAGTACGATGGTGCTTTCAACTGAATTCCTGGCACCCCAGTCTAGGATTCCCCTATTGCATTAATTAGCAAACTCAGGCAGAAAAAAAGAACGCAGAGTGACTTGCTTGTCTACGGATGCCGGAGTGCGTGTGGTTGAAGTAGTAACATGTAATTTGGATTTCCATTGTCCGTACTGTGCACATACTTTTTCTCTAGTATGTGGAGAAAAAGGTCTTTTTAACACTGTCAGTCATATTTAAACACAGCTGCTAGTCTTGATCATGTTATTGCTATAAAGGCATACACCTGATGAAAACTTCCTGGCTGGCTTGTTCTCTCAGTGATGTGCTTGAATAATATTAACTTGCATGCATACCTTGGCACATCTGGACTTCTTGGTCCTCTGCGAATCATTCCAGTAATTTGTTAATTCTGTTAAAAATATGTCAAGGTACAGGCGGTTATTTGCAAACAAAATGAGGGTGTTTTATCATACTACAGGTATTTGCCAATTGCATTATAATACCAGTCAACATAGTGTGAGACTGCATAACTTCTAACACAAATGCCAAAACAGTAATAAAAAAAGGAAAACCATATTTGAGAAACGGTTGACTTCAAGAACCTGGCTAGAATTTTGATTACTTATAGGAAAAATCCTTTAGCTTCTAAAACTGCAGTGATGTTGTTTTGGAACTTTATTATAAAGAAAAAGTGCATTATCAGTTTTATTTTCATTTCTGAAGTAAAGAAAGACTCTTACAAAAATAGTAAATAATGTTAGCTCAAGATGGTTAGCAAGTGAAGCTTCAGATGCTATAAAAATGCAAACATAACACACAAAAATAGAATTTTGTTCTTTGTATCTGAAAGTGCCGGATAAAATCCTTGGTACATTAGGAAAGGAACTGGCAGAGGTGTAGAATTGTTATTTACTGTTATTCTTCTAGCTCTCTGTCTCGCTAAAACTGCAAATACATAATTAAAGTTTTATTTTATTTCTTTGCGGGTGTTTAGAGGAATGGGATTTCTATAAATTTGTTCATATTAGCTGTGGAGATGTTTATTGTAGGTTTTTTTTTCTTAGGAACAACACTTTTTCTGTTGGTCTCCCCATCAATAACTTTGAATCTACTGAACAGTTTCAAACACATTCAGCAAGGTTTTGGTCCAGTTTTGGTCACAAATCCAAAACACAGCACCATGCAGGCTGCTATGAAGAGTTACCTCCAGCTCAGCTAGACCCAGTACAGTGTTAAGGATATAAAAAGATACTGAGTTTCTATGTGTTGTGCAAATTGGTGAGCGGTAGAGGGGGAAAAAAAAACCAACCCACACTAATTACTGTCCCTTATTTAATGTGAGCCAAATTTTGCCTTTCTATTTGGACAGTCAGCCAGCCATAGTTGACATGCTTCAGAACCAGGCCCAGGAACTGAGCATGCCATAGACTATGGGGGATGAAGGGAGATTGAGGAAGGAGCCCCTAGGAGACAGTGTCTTAGAGCTGTAAGTAGGAATGTAGAGATGTCAGGCAAGTACAAAGACCTCATTCTACTCTGCAACTTCCTGAATGTTTCTCACATGGACCAACAGGATATGAGGTTTCAAAATTCCAAGATTTTAGGAGGCATATTTTCCATTTTAGGTTTAAATGTAGACTTTCCTTTTTCACGTGCTTATTGGTATAACTGATAAATTAATTTACCATAATAAAATTGTTAAACACACTGATCATTTGTATTTACCAGGGCAGGCAAACAAAATAGGCTGAAATGGTTTGACAGCTTATTGCCTCTAAGTAGTTTTCTGCTTGCTCAATCTTGAGTCATATATTCCTGCACCTTCCCATTTATAAATCATGCTTACTCTCTCAGTAAGCCATTCAGTTTGCTGTGACTTGTATTGGGTCCAACAGAATGAAGAACTGCATGGCCAGCAGCTAGCAAAGGTGGACCGACCCTTTTAGTATCAGCAGGCTGTTAGATTGGTCTGGGTTTAGATGAGCTTTTTTAAGCCTTCTTTCTCTAGTAATTCCAGGAAAACAAATTGCAAGATTTCTAAAAGAGGGATAGAATTAACAGTAGTAGCTGTACAAGGAGGTGGCTAGATAAAAGGGTGAAGATGACAACCACACTTAGATGTCCAGGACAGCCAGGCTGCATAGGCACTCCGTACAGTCAGTAGAGAGAGAGCGTGGTTCCTCCAGAGGATGATTTGAAACATGTACATTAAGATCCTCTGTAGCATGCACATTATGATAAAAATCACTCTCTAAAGAAAACTAGCTCAGAAAAATTATGTGCCCTATGCTGTGTATATCAGGTCAGTAGCAGGACTAGGAAGTCGCAAGTGAGCTGGTCTGTTAAGCTGTTATGCACTCGTAGGAGGCAAATGCAGTGCTTCCTTCTGCAGCTCTTTTCAAACTGATAGGACTAACTTCTCTGAAGAATAAATAACAGCAAAGATACATAGAGCTGGGGCATTGTTACTGAGATAACCTTAACATCTGCCTTCACTTCTTGCTTTCTCATAATATTTTAAGTATACTGCAAAATTCAATATACTTTTGCTTTCTGCCTTGCTTTTTTAATTTGTTTTCTGAAGGTGCCAAATGGTCAGAAGATGATGAATAGTGAATGGTATGAAAAGAAAGGTTCTAGACCATACTTAATATGAGGCAAAATGTTCCACCAATCACTATGCAAAATGATTTTTAAAATATGAGAGCACTCTTCCCAGGAAGTAGAGAAGAAGTAATAAAGACA
Source organism: Oceanodroma leucorhoa (assembly GCA_030449065.1). Lineage (NCBI taxonomy): Eukaryota > Metazoa > Chordata > Aves > Procellariiformes > Oceanodroma > Oceanodroma leucorhoa. Next base: position 5,623,707 of record JASVER010000058.1, on the reverse strand, counting down.
TATATTCTGGGGATAAATTATTGCCAGATTGCTGCCAAGAGCAGTGCAAGGGACAGTGCTGAGAGGCAACTGGGGCAGGGCTCGAGCCGGGATGCTGAGTTGTGCGGCGGGACAGAGAAGGGGATAGAACTGCAGTCAGGAAATGCAGAGAGCGGAAGCCGGAGGCAGCCCCCAGTACTTAGGAGTTGTACTGTGCCCTGTCAGAGTGGTCACCTTTAATCCTATAGAGAGGTATTGATAATACCTCCTGGCAATTGTGAGATTCTTCTCTCTCTGATTCCTGCACCATGCAAACAGAGCATCCTTACTAAGGCTCCATCTTTTACCACCTGCCCTGCTTCTTTCTTTATTCTCTGCTACACTGTCAGGGAGGTGCTGACAGCATTTCACAGAAGTATAGTCAGAGAAAATACTTCTCTGGCCAGGGTTGAAAAGGAGAGGAAGGAGTTTGAAGTGGTGCTGGAAAGGAGACAGCGGTCATTTTAGCATAGAGAGTTACTGCAAGATACCTGAAGTTAAATCTTTTCATTTTTCAGCAGGCTTTCTCAAAGGACTTATTTAAACAAAAATCTCTGAGCAGAAATATATGTCTTTAGTGAAAGCAGATTATTTATGTTGTTGTTCTTTCTACCCAGCATTTTTCTCTCTTCAGAGTTCACAGGGGAAGCTGGCAAATCCTTTGATGGGAGATCACTTACTACAGAAAATGCAGGACATGATGCTAGAAGGAAACATGTCCCTTACTAATCTGAACGCATACTGTGGCAGGGTAGATCCAAGACATTATTCAGTCTTCTAGACGAGACCTAAGTGTCAAGGTACTAAATGTTTGTCAGAAGACTATTGCAGTTTTTGGAAGAATAATGAACCTATGTTTCCTTTCAGATTACAATTGTAACAATTTGCACTGTGGGCACCCTACCTACTTTTTTTATTTGGCATGTGGCTTTCTTATTTTACTCTTGTCTTGAAATAAGTACGGTATCAATATGAGTTCTTAGATAATTGCTATATTAGTCTTTATGCATAGCTCTATATTTGATGGGGGTGGAGTGATTTTTGCATTGGTTTGAATTTATACAGCACTTTAAGGCTCCCATAGAAAATAGGTGCTGTAAAAATGTTAGGTATTGTGATGGGAAAATGGAACAAAGTAGAATTTTTGTGTCTTCACTTTGTTTTCTGTTTTAATTTTGAATTGGAGAAACTACAAAGCAAGATCAGGGGGAGATTTAAAAGGTCCCTGAAATGACAGTCTTTTATACAAAGAGTTGTCATGTTTGTTGGAATCTAGAGTTGTAAATTTACTGACTTGATAAAAACACTGAAATCTGGCTTACTGCCAAATGTTAGCAGTAAGGTGTGGAGCAAGCCAGGCATATGCATCTCCCCTGTGGTATGATAAAGACTCTAAAGTAGAGGTCTTATCTGCTAGATCTGGGCCATCTCCTAGGAGAAACAGTCTGTAGTGGAAATGTTGTTAGACCATTATTCTGCAACTAACTCTGTTGTTATCATATCTGAATAATAAAACATTAAAATAAACCTAAAAGGAACAGCTTTGCAACACCAAATTTGTCCTATTTTTAAAAGACATCTACCTCAATTAATGGAATTTGTTATGAATCTTTTTTCCTCACAATTTATGTGTGTGTGTGTTTGTATTTAAAAATATTAGTTCTGTGACCATGCACAGGTGAGAGGAAACATGCTAGAAAAAATTGGCTTTTCCTTCTTAAAGATTATGAAAATTGCAAAATTTTCAAAATTTTCATTGTCATTTCTTGACCCTCTACCCACATTTTGAGCATGTGAAAGAAAATCTGTTCTATCTAGAGAATACTAACCACTGATTTTCATATGGAAAATTGTCATTTTAGATGTATTCAGAACTCTTGATTCTGTGCAGCCTCAGAATACAGATTTGTTAACTCTTTCTTGCCTTTTCCCTTATGAAGCAGAGACATCTTCTCACAGCAAGTCTTTAAATATTTAGTAATGTTTCTTTCATTTTGCTAGAAACAATTCTGAAGTTTGAAGCATCTAAAATGTCAGTAAAGATGCTTGCTCATTATTATGTTCTAAATTTTTCATAATTTGCATCTACAATACATGTGGCAGAAGAACTCAAGAGAAAAAGAAGCCCATATATATTAGGAGTGCAGTTGAAGGAAATATATCTGAAGATGTAACATAGTCATTACAGATTGTTGATTATGCGTGCTCAGAAAGAAATTTCCTATAAAAAGCTGCTGTGAAGTGATTTCAGAAAGTATAACACTGTTTTAGTCAAAGCGTGTTTCTTTGTCTCAGCGTTTAGACACAGAGTTCCTTCTGGATCTTCTTGCAAAACAGTTGTAAAAAGGAGACCATCTTTTCCAATAGTAACAAATTTCCTAGACATAGAAGTGAAGGCATCACAGAAAAATACAGGGGATGGGTTACTTTAACAGTATCAGCTTCTGTAAAATCCTGCAAAGGCAGAAAAGTTCAGGTCGGTAGGTTACGGACATGCAGCAGCTCTTTACATATTTTCACATGCAGGGATTTATATGCTGTTTGTCACAATCCTTTCTCTAGATAAACAAGTTACATAAATTACCCATTTCTTCTCCAGATCGAAAACTGTTTGCTATGTCCAAATAATGTTGCTGTTCCTCAGAGGGGTAGTGTTACATTATTTAAGGAGTGAATGAAGCAGCATTTGCTTTAAAAGGACTGTCTCTCATCTTCTGACACGGCTTCCAAAGGAAAGGAGGTTATTCTTTACAGGTGGCCTTCAATATCAAAATACAGATGAATTTATAAAAAAGTAAGTACAGAAAAGAATGGAAACACAGTGAGTTGTCATTAAAACGATCAAATCAGACTGTTTAGTCTGTTTATCTTTCCTTTTCCCTTTTTAATATCACTCCTTCTTTATAACCAAGATAGTTAAAATGAAAACTTTATTGTAAGTGAAATATGTTAGAATTTAGATTAGGTCTTCTTACTTTTCTGTGTAACGGATTGTTCAGTAAAGTTCCAAATTTGCTGCTAACAAAAAGACTGAGTGATGTGGTTTGGATTTTCAGTTTCAGTTTATCATATTGACGCGCGGAAAACGAACTCCACAATCTGTAAGATTGTAAAGTAGGTATGTTTATTCAGCGCTGGGCAGCACGGGGGGTAGTCCCACCAAAGCCGTGTGCACCCCAGTGCGGCACTCACTCCAAATATATACAGCAAAGTATTGCATATACATTAGGTTGCACAATACGCCTATACATATGCATGACCTGTCCCCGCTTTGTATTAAAATGAGTTCCAAGAAGCTATTTCCATGAACCCCTCCCATCTGCGCTTGCGCATTGCCGCCTAGTGGTGGTCGTCAGGGGTCGTGGGGATGAAGGCTAGTGGTTCCTCTTCGTCACTGTCGTGGTTTAACCCCAGCCGGCAACCAAGCACCACACAGCCGCTCGCTCACTCTCCCCCAGGTGGGACGGGGGAGAGAATCGGAAGGGTAAAAGTGAGAAAACTCGTGGGTTGAGATAAAGACAGTTTAATAGGGAAAGCAAAAGCCGCGCACGCAAGCAAAGCAAAACAAGGAATCCCTTCACTACTTCCCATCGGCAGGCAGGTGTTGAGCCATCTCCAGGAAAGCAGGGCTCCATCACGCGTAACGGTTACTTGGGAAGACAAGCGCCATCACCCCGAACGTCCCCCACTTCCTTCTTCTTCCCCCAGCCTTATATGCTGAGCATGACATCACATGGTATGGAATACCCCATTGGCCAGCTCGCCTAGCTGTCCCGGCTATGCTCCCTCCCAGCTTCTTGTGCACCTCACAGAGCATGTGAGCTGAAAAGTCCTTGAGAAAGTAGACTACCTAGCAACAACTAAAAACATTAGTGTGTTATCAACATTCTTCTTACACTAAATCCAAAACATAGCACTATACCAACTACTAGAAAGAAAATTAATTCCACCCCAGCCAAACCCAGGACAGTCACCGCTAGTAACCTTTTGTTCTTGCGCAGACTCAGTTGCTCCTTGACTCTTACCCAAACTGCAGGGTCGGTTTTAGCTGGTTTCTTAAGGCAAGTGYYTAGTTCTTATCAGGAGCTGGCCTTGTAGATAGCTGAGAAACACTGGACTCACACAATAGCTAGAACTGGCCTTGTACACAGCTGACAAAGCTATCCTCAGTAGGTAATAAAGCATTAGACATCATCTATTGATTTGATCCTTTGGCTACTATCAAGCATTAAACTACCGGTATTCCCTTAACCCCTTGCCTCAATATTCTGTACCTAAGTCAACCCAAATTATGTTTTTATTTCTGACTGAATTCCTTTTCTTGTTCTGGTTTATGTGAAATGAAGACAATGACAGGAGTAAATGTAATGTGACTGTTCACATTTACAGTAGCAACAGGCTTGAAAGTCATGCATGAAATGCTCTAGATCTGTGGTTGTCATTATACAATACCTGAAAAACATAGAAATAATGTAATCATCTCAGGAGTCCACATCATGCTTATCGTTTCAAAGATTAGCAATAACTCCATATAACCAATCCATCATCATTTACTAAAGTTAATTACAATTGTATTACCGGGTTGTGGCAATTCAGGTCAAATTCTGTTTTATCTCTATATCTGCTATATCACATATCTGAAAAAAACACAACAGAAATGTATAGTACTTTACCAAGTGCTGCTAACCAAAGACTGCAAGAGAGATTTTAAATACAGAGAAGTTGCTCTTGAAACAGTCACATTTTTTATATGGCCACATGATCTGTACTAAAATTCCTGAAGTTAATATTTTCTCCCACAGTTTGAACTAATAATTCACCTTTTGTAGAAAATGCAGACTTATTTTACTTTCTAATGGTATAATTCTGAAAATTAATTTTTCTCTGGGTATTGTTTCCCTTTCAGTCAAGACATTAGAAGGTATAAAATACTAAACCTCAGAATTTTTAATATAGAGACTGAAAATGCATGATGGAGATAAAATAAATGCAAAGATATTGTACAGTGCAGCTTACACTGATGAAACTGATTCTTATATATTTTGTCTTTCAAGTTCATACATAAAACTTTGTATTTTTCCCTTCCTTCAGAGGGCTTTCTGATACGTTGTAGCACAACATATTTTTAAATCCTCAATAGATGACTAAAACTAGTCCTAGTCCAGTATGGACTACAATAGCCTAGGGACTGTCTAACCCTCAAGAGTGCCATATTGGCACTCTTTCTGTGATTGATCACTGAATAGTGTACATCTGGAAAGCTAAGCCACAAAGCACCACCATTCTTAGTAGTATGGTTTGGAAGGACAAATAATCAGGTTTACAACCAGTTATCTCTAGTTGCTCTTTTAGAATCAAGGTGACGCTGGAAGCTGTGTGAGTTAGAGTAGCCCTTGAAGACCACATGAGCACACCACTGCCTAGTGTATCATAAGCACAAAGATCGTGTAAAGCTAGCAGTGACTTCCATCCCAGGCCTTGCATCCCTGCTTGCAAACAGCGATCTAGGGCATTGTGTTTGGTTTCATGAAAAAAGACTTAATCAGGTTTCTAGTCATTCTTTAGTCCTAACCAGGGCCTCTCTGCCTGGATTAGATTTTGTTTGACATCTTCCTGACTCTCTAATACAAGAGTTGTTATTGAGCATGGTGTCATGGTCCAAGCACGATGGAAAACTTGAGAAAGAACTTGGGTGAAAAATATTTTATAAGTGATTAAACAACTTAGTTCTGGATCATCTTTAGTGCAGGCTTGGAGATTCTGAAGCTGCGAAAAGCAACTATTTGGTCATCTTTACTTGTTTCAGTAGAAGCTTATCTATCCCATATTCAGCATATCTTGTTCAAAATAATTTATTAGGACAATACTAGCCATATTATTTTCCAGTTTGATTATAGTTTTATAGTAATGTTGAACTCGTTAAGTGTTATGTGTGCGTATAGTTGTTTCTCAACTGTAGAAAAGAGTAATAAAATCAAAAATCCTAGAAAGAAAATCCATACTCTGTGTTAATAAGTATTCTGTTTAAATGTGTATACATGATACAGTTTAAAAACATTATTTTGATCTTAGAAGCACATTCTGGATGTTTATGATATACTGTTGTCTGCTTGTACACTTCAGAGTGACAGTCGTTTATATGAAATAATAGTTGAGAATCTGTTTTGGTTAGGTTCTAGGTATCTACAACTGTTCAGAAGTATTGAAAAAAATATATAAAATATTTTGTCACTGTTGCGTGCCCTTTTTCTTGTATGAAGTATTTAGATTATAAGAAATGCATTATGTTGGTGAATGCCAATCCGTTTGCATATTTTAAAAGTATAAATAAGTGGGCTATCATCAAATAGCACTTTACTGAAAATCCATAGAAAGCTACACAGGTCAGGTGTTTAACATATGCTTCCATAAATGCATACGCTGATGGAAGTGACAGACTGCTAGTGGAAAGGAAAAAAAAATAAACTCTTTGCCTCTGACTTTTTTTTTTTTTATTTCACTCTTTTTTGGTTGGTCTACAGTTTCACAGTAGTTCACAGAGTCTGGGGAACAATAAATTGCCCTTCAAGAGAAAGAACACGGTAGCAAAGAACTCTCGGATACTGCTTTCCCCTGTCTGTGCAGCCATACATGTAACGCTACTGTATCCTATAGCAATTTGTTTCTGTTAGTAAACTGCAGGCTGTCTTGTCTGCCATTTTGACATTTTCTCTTGAAAACATGAAGATTTTTTTATTCCCTGTAGATTTTTGTAATTGTTTGCTTATTGGTCTGGAGGGGGCAAATACATGGGAAGGATAGGCTTGTATCATCAAGATGTTCCTATTAAATCCTTTCCCTTATCCTAACTCCAAACAAAAAGACCTGATGTCATATATTGCATTTGTGCTGTTTCTGTGTAATGGCAGAATGATTATTGCTACAGAAAAACAGAGTAATATTTAAAAAGGAATTGATACCCTGTCTGTTCAAATTACGTCAGGCATTCCATAATAGTTTGCTATAAATGGTTTACTCTAATTTGGCACTGTATTTAGAAATTAGAGTTCTCAGTTCTTTAAGAAATTCTGAGAGGGGTGAAGATTTTATGTATTAACTATATTATGTATCTTAATTTAATGTATATATACTGTAATATTTATGTATTAACAATGTATTAGCTGATCTACAGTCATATTCTGAAATGCTCAGATCATCTGTGAAGTTTTAAGATTAATTACTGTATTGGTTGAAGACCTCATCACCTTGAAAATGAAAAACTAGACCATTTACTTGAAAAAGGGATTTTTTTTAAACTTACTTTCCAGAAATGTATATCTTTAAAATACTAATAATCATCTAGATTACCATGCTATGTTACTCCTAATGTAGCTGAAAATGTAGTCTGTTTTATAGCTCCTGAAGATAACAACTAATCATGACGTCTCTTTGTCTTCCCTGTAGTCTACTGTGATTTTTAATGGCTCAATTATTGCTCTACTTCTCGGTCTACTGAAAATGTAGGACATAATATTTTCTGAAACCCAGCAATTAGCCTTTGTTTCTTATACACTTTGTATCATTCTGCCTGAAAACAGAATATTTCAATGCAGCCTTCTCAACTTTTTCTTAAATATACAAATCTATTTCTAAAATAGATTTCTAATGCAATAATAATACCTCTACATTATTTTATTTTTGGAATCTGCATTTCTTAACTTAAAAAAATATTGTACCTTCCTCCTTGACTACCTATGTACAAGTATAAAGACTAATTGATTTCTTATGCCACCTGATGTAATCCACATTTAATTTAAGTAGCCCCTGGTTTTACCTGAGGTGGGATGAATTTGGCTTTAGGAGTTTCAGGTTCAAAATTCTGTTCGAAATGAGCTCTAAAGAATTCACTTCTGAGAAATTTCACCTTAATGTCTTTGTAGACATTCTTTTAAAAATCTTTTGCTTAAATTGCATAGGTGGGCCATCTCAGCTGAAAGCAACAGTGCATCTAGTTCTGGGGAAAATAAGAGAAAAGGACAAAAAATGTGAAATCACGGCCAAGTGAAATACTGTTTCCACTACCAGAAAGTCTTTATAATTATTCTGTCATAATCTTTGCTCTGTACTAACTTTCCATTAACTCTCATCTCTTAGTTCTCAGAAAGACTCCTACTTTCAGTAAATAGATTGCAAATCAAATTATATATCAGCCTCTTGGAATTAGGTATTACTTACTTTAAACAAATATGTCATTGGCCTGCTAATTTTTGTAAGAGGCAGAAAGTGATTGAGAACAATGATTTTTTTTTTTATTTTTTTTATTTTAATGAGGAGCTTTTCTGTGCCTTAAACGGCAATGGAAAGATTAAGCATTTCATAGTTTGTCTAGTCATGAAAGAAGTTCTGGTTCACGGCAGCTCACAATGTTTGTTGTTGTAGAGTGAATGTGGCAGAGGAGTTTATTTTCTCTGTCTTTTTCTGTAGAACTGTCTACTTAATTCTGTCATCCAAAGTGCTCTGCAGGCAAATACAAAATGTCTTTCAGAGAAGCCATGTGACAGTCTTCTTGGAGGATTGGATTTCCCTCAAGGGAAAACCTTTCAACACCAAATTGTTTGTAGTGCCATATGAAAATGCTTGGATTTTCAGTGAAAATAGAAACTGAAAGAAGAGCATATTTGACTTGAGTTATTCATTCAAAAAGCAGGAGTAACACAGTCCCGACAAAACATATTACCTCTATGACACGCCAGCTGAGTTCAGTCTCAACTTGCCTCATGGCTTGTGTTCTCTGAAATAGGGGGTCCCAAAGTTCAGTGCTATGTTTGATTTCTGGAAAGAGCCTGAAGAAAGGTTACTCTAGCCTTTTGGAACTGCTAGCCCAGAGAGCACTTTTTAGACAAAACATGAAGGGCCAGAGCGAAAAAAACACGTTGAAGGAATTGCATATTTTTGTTTAATGTCCACCACATTGTGAGAGTGTGTATCCATATTGAAAGTAGCAACACTTTTAATATAGTGGGTTTGTGACTTAATCACTGTCGTGTTTTTCGTGGTTTAACCCCAGCCAGCAACTAAGCCCCACACAGCCACTCGCTCACTCCTCCTGGATGGGATGGAGGAGAGAATAGGAAGGGTAAAAGTGAGAAAGCTCGTGGGTTGAGATAAAGACAGTTTAATAGGGAAAGCAAAAGCCGCACACACAAGCAAAGCAAAACAAGGAATTCATTCACTACTTCCCATCGACAGGCAGGTGTTCAGCCATTTCCAGGAAAGCAGGGCTCCATCACGTGTAATGGTTACTTGGGAAGACAAGCGCCATCACTCCAAACGTCCCCCTTCCTTCTTCTTCCCCCAACCTTATATGCTGAGCATGATGTCATATGGTGTGGGATATCCCTTGGGTCAGTTGGGGTCAGCTGTCCTGGCTATGCTCCCTCCCAGCTTCTTGTGCACCTGGCAGAGCATGGGAAGCTGAAAAGTCCTTGACTAGTGTAAACCCTACTTAGCAACAACTAAAACATCAGTGTGTTATCAACATTATTCTCATACTAAATCCAAAACATAGCACTATACCAACTACTAGAAAGAAAATTAATTCTATCCCAGATGAAACCGGGACAGTGTTTTCTGAAACATATTTCCTCTGTTACTCTTATAATTATCTGCAAAAAATTCTTCACATTGATAGGAGAGATAAGGTATTTGGGGATTTAAAATCTGTAGTCAAAGAATGTAGCCTTTTGTCAAAATATGAATTTTTCTTACGAATATACCAATTTCATTGGAAATTTTGTCAAAATAATTCTTATTGTCCAGGATACTGGAGGAGGGGCAAAAAAAAATAGGAGAGAAAAATGTCTCTGCAACCAAAGACAAAAGACTCAACATTGGATCACTCACATGACAAGTTCAAAATTCGTCTGTGCTCAATTATAGCCAAGACATTAAACCAGGTCCTCTCTGAAAAATAGATCATTACAGAATCTCTTGCACACTATTGCACTGAATATCTCCACTCTGCATAAATAATTCAGTCTTCTGTGGTTGGAGGCAGAGTGTGATGGACTCTGTTCTGTAGTTGAGGCAGTTACTACAAAGTGGAACTGATCGCTTCATGTTTTTGCTTTGCTCTTAAGAGTTTCAATCATCAAGATCAAGACCTAACATGGAATAAATAAACTTTTGGGGAAGGCAGTTCAGTACAGTTTTGAATCCATACTGAGATAGACTAGTCTGTATGGTTTTTACCTTACACAGACACAAATAAAAAGAAAACTTTGTATTGGGAAGGAAAACTGAAACCTGATAAAGTTTCATGGATTGGGAACACATAGGCAGTTTGTCAGCTAAACAAGTGTAGTGCCAAATCAGTTCTGTCCTACTAATTATGACACAGGTTTTTCTGTAGTCTATGTAGAGTGGTGGCCAAATTCTAGAACAAAATATGTGAGTGACCATATTGGTCAGCTGGTTAAGTTTCACACAGAATGGAAATGTTATGAAACCATGCTGTCTTATGGTGTCATTGGGGTAGTATATACATCATCTTGGTTGTCTATTTTTTTTGACTGCTTAGCATAAAAAACTATATACTGCTTTTCACAAACCTCAGTATTTTCAATGGCATGCCAACATTAAAGCATTACTATTTGACACTCATACTCTTCAAGAGTAGGAAGGTTTTGAATGGTGAATGGAGTCAAATCCGGTTGGCAGCCGGTCACGAGGGGTGTTCCCCAGGGCTCAGTTTTGGGGCCGGTCTTGTTTAACGTCTTTATCAATGATCTGGGCGAGGGGATCGAGTGCACCCTCAGTAAGTTTGCAGACGACACCAAGTTGGGCGGGAGTGTTGATCTGCCTGAGGGTAGGAAGGCTCTGCAGAGGGATCTGGACAGGCTGGATCGATGGGCCGAGGCCAATTGCATGAGGTTCAACAAGGCCAAGTGCCGGGTCCTGCACTTGGGTCACAACAAGCCCAGGCAACTCTACAGGCCTGGGGAAGAGTGGCTGGAAAGCTGCCCGGCGGAAAAGGACCTGGGGGTGCTGGTCGACAGCCGGCTGAACATGAGCCGGCAGTGTGCCCAGGTGGCCAAGAAGGCCAACAGCATCCTGGCCTGTATCAGGAATAGTGTGGCCAGCAGGAGTAGGGAGGTCATCGTGCCCCTGTACTCGGCACTGGTGAGGCTGCACCTCGAATCCTGTGTTCAGTTTTGGGCCCCTCAGTACCAGAAGGACATTGAGGTGCTGGAGTGTGTCCAGAGAAGGGCGACGAAGCTGGTGAAGGGTCTGGAGCACAGGTCTTATAAGGAGTGGCTGAGGGAGCTGGGGTTGTTTAGCCTGGAGAAAAGGAGGCTGAGGGGAGACCTTATCGCTCTCTACAACTACGTGAAAGGAGGCTGTAGAGAGGCGGGTGTTGGTCTCTTCTCCCAAGTAACTAGCGATAGGACGAGAGGAAATGGCTTCAGGTTGTGCCAGGGGAGGTTTAGATTGGATATTAGGAAAAATGTCTTCACCGCAAGGGTTGTCAAGCACTGGAACAGGCTGCCCAGGGAAGTGGTGGAGTCACCATCCCTGGAGGCGTTCAAAAAACGTGTGGATGTGGTGCTTCAGGACATGGTTTAGTGGGCATGGTGGTGTTGGGATGATGGTTGGACTCTATGATCTTAAAGGTCTTTTCCAACCTTAATGATTCTATGTGCTTCAGTGGGACCTCCTGCTCACAGGTGCTTTGAAATGAGAAGGTGTTTATGTTAGCATAAATGTGTGATCTGGGCAAACTGGAGAAAGACGTTCTGTTTTAAATACTAGGGTTATGGTTATCTCTTCAGAGCTTCAGACCCTCCAAGAAATCGGAGAGAAAGAGACGTAGCGACTGAGTTTTAATCTCTGCTGATTCTTAAGGGTGGCACTGGGACCTCTGCAAGTTTGAATATGATAGCAGTTTTGAATTACAGATTCCTTGTTAGTCCTTCTACTTACATTTTCTTCTGATAGTCTAACAACCTGCCTAATTAATGATGTTAAGCACAATAGTCCACATATAAAAAAATACCAAAAGGACACCAATCCTTTGTAGGTTAAAAAGAAAAGAAATGAAAAGAAAAGGAACATTAACCTTCCCCCCCCCTTGCTCTGCTGCCCATCTCTTTTTCCCTTCTTGCTCCACCTCTCTGCCCTGCTCCCTGTCCCTCTAAGTCTCTCTCTGTTTCTCTGTCCTTCTCCCCATCCCCCCCCCCCCCCCTTTTTCTGTCTTTCTCCTGACCTATTTTATCCAGTTCTGACAGGACAGTAATTTTGAAAGACTTTCATGCATTGTGGTTTTGAAGGGAAAGCTTAGATCTTTCCCTCTTTGTTGGAATGAACTGATGTTGGTCACCGGTGTAGGCCATAAGAAAGTATAACACTACTTTTTACTTTCCATCTTCCTTAGTGTGATATTATCTTCCTTATGACAAGTGTTCTGATTTAAGGGTAAGAGAAGCTGACAACATTTTGAACTCTTTTCTCACACTTAGAGTTAGAAGTGCATGTGCAACTAAACTATACTAAGCTCAGGTGCAGCAAGGAGCTAAATTCTAGCTCTATGTTTGCTACCAACCTCAGTAGAAACTGTTATTTTCCCCAAATCAGAGTTGAGTGCTTCTGAGCTCATTTGTTATGCTTTTGGTATAAGCAGCTAAATTAGTTAAAGTTGTTATAGTAGGATAACTAAGAGCAGAAATAGGCCAGTTCTCTGTAAATTGAAATGTGCTCTTGCGCAATATAAAATAAGCCTCATGAGAACAATGATTTAATATTCTTCTTGTTCTTTGATAGGAATGTTCATAAGATAGCCTAAATGAGCAGGTGAAGTTGTGGAGAAGATGCAGGCTGATAGCAACCAATCATAGTCAGGTGAAACTTCTATATATAACAAATCTGCAAACGAATAAATGAATTGAAAGCTTGGATATAATTAACACTTTGTGTCCATGTTTATAAAGAGTAGGTCATCCACTCAAGGGAAAAAGACAAAATTATGTAACTTAAATTTAACTACTAGTACTGCATTGTAGTTAGGAAGTAGACTGTATATTTCCTTTGAATAATTTAAGAAAAATTCAAGTACATCTGTAATTAGTATTCATTCCGTCACTCCCAGCAGATACTTAGAATAATTTTAAAAATTATGTTTTGTAGACAACTTGGAATAGAAAAATATGTAGTATGACAAGATAAACTGCAGGTAACAAGTAATTCAGCTAGAAGTCCTCTTTTTAACATTTCTTTAGAATTTCAGGGAAAAAACCACAAAATTGTTGAAATGTTAGTTTAGCTCATTTTGCAGGCTACAGAAAGGGTGCATTATTCCATCTATGCTCAAATGGTAGCAATTAGGGCGTACAACTGATTAGGTGTAGAGGGAATACTAAAACCAAAATCCTTACCAACTCCTGGAAAACGCAAACACATGCATACATGCAATTTCAACAGCTTTCTTATTTCAACATAACAGAACTGTTTCCATATTTTTGGTTTAGATTCAAAATTTTTATTCCATTCCATCCTTTGTATTCCCTTCTAGGTACTTTGGAATCTTTGGGAATATGAAACAGTGGAACTAAATTAAATACATGAAATGAAGAAATGCAAACCCATTTGAACTTGAATTAGATTTCATAAACCCCAGCATACTCTTGAATCACACAGAAGAACACAGAATGGTTGAGGCTGGAAGGGACCTTTGGAGGTCATCTTGTCCAACTCCCCCTGTTCAAGCAGGGCCACCAAGAGCCAATTGCGAGCCATGTCTCGCGGAGTTTTTGTTTACGGGAGTCTCCGAGGATGGAGACTCCACAACCTCTCTGGGCAACCTGTGCCAGTGCTCAGTCACCCTCATGGTAAAAAAGTGTTTCCTGATGTTCAGATGGCACCGCCCGTGTTTCAGTTTGTGCCCATTGTCTCTGGACCTGTCACTGAGCATCGCTGAGAAGAACCTGTCTCTGTTCTCTTTCCACCCTCCGTTCAGGTACTTGTATACATTCATAAGGTCCCCCTGAGCCTTCTCTTCTCCAGGCTAAAAAGTCCAAGCTCTCAGTCTTTCCTCATATGTGAAGTGATCCAGTCCCTCAGTCATCTTCATGGCCTTTCGCTGGACTCTCTCCAGTATGTCCATGTCTCTCTTGTACTGGGGAACGCAGGTGTGGGCTGAATAAAGGGGAAGAATCGCCTCCCTCAACCTGCTGGCAATACTTAGCCCAATGCAACCCAGCCTACTATTCACCTTCATTTCTCCAAGGGCACATTGCTGGCTGTCATGGTTTAACCCCAGCCGGCAACTCAGCACCACACAGCTGCTTTCTCACTCCCCGTCAGTGGGATGGTGGAGAGAATCCGAAGAGTAGAAGTGAGAAAACTCGTGGGTTGACATAAAGACAGTTTAATAGGGAAAGCAAAAGCCACATGTGCAAGCAAAGCAAAACAAGGAATTCCTTCACTACTTCCCATCGGCAGGCAGGTGTTCAGCCATCTCCAGGAAAGCAGGGCTCCATCACGCATTAACAGTTACTTGGGAAGACAAAACGCCATCACTCTGAACATCCCCTTCTTCCTTCTTCTTCCCCCAGCTTTATACACTGACCATGACGTCATATGGTATGGAATATCCCTTTGGTCAGTTGGGGTTAGCTGTTCCAGCCGTGTCCCCTCCCAGCTTCTTGTGCACCCCCAGCCTACTCGCTGGTGGGGTGGTGTGAGAAGCAGAAGAGGCCTTGACTCTGTGTAAGCACTGCTCAGCAGTAGCGAAAACATCCCTGTGTTATCAACACTGTTTTCAGCACAGATCCAAAACATAGTCTCATATTAGCGACTGTGAAGAAAATGAACTCTGTCCCAGACAAAACCAGCACACTGGGTCATGTTCAACCTGGTGTCCACCAGGACCCCCCAGTCCTTTTCTGCCAAGCTGCTTTCCAGCTGAGTGGCTCCCAGCATGTACTGGTGCATGGGGTTGTTCCTCCCCAGGTGCAGGACTTCTCCTTGTTGAGCTTCATGGGGTTCCTGTCAGCCCATTTCTTCAGCCTGTTGAGGTCCCTCTGGATGGCAGCATGACCCTCTGGCATATCAGCCACTCCTCCCAGTTTGGTGTCATCTGCAAACTTGCTGAGGGTAGACTCTGCCCCATCATCCAGATTCTTAATGAAGATGTTAAACAGAACTGGACTCAGTCAGTTTTCAGTCCACCTCACTGTCAGCTCAACCAGCCCGTACAGCTTGTTTATGATTATCTTAGGTGAGACAGTTTCAAAGGCCTTGCTGAAGTCCACTGCTCTCCCCTCATCTATAAACCAATCACTCCCTCACTGAAGTTTATCAAGTTAGTCAAGCATGACTTCTCCTTTGTGAAGCCATGCTGACCACTCCTCATGATTTTCTTGTCCTTAATATGCCTGGAAATGGTTTCCAGGATTAGCTGCCCATCACCTTCCCAGGGATCAAGGTGAGGCTTACTGGCCTGTAGCTGCTGGGTCCTCCTTCCCCATCTTGAAGATGGGTGTGGCATTTGCTTTTTCGTCCACTCTTTAGGCACTTCTCTCTTGAAATGGAACTGCACGTTTTCAGAGATCTCTAAACAGATATTGTATCTAGCTCAATGGAACATCTCAGTAAGTGGGTAGTAACATGAAAAATAAAACTCACAAGGAAATTTTGAATTAGACACTGAAACATGATTAAACAAGTCTTATTCCAAAATACTCAGTTTGTAATACAAAAAACTTTGAGAAGTCAATTTTTCGTTTCTGCAGTTATAGGGAGGTTTTTTTTCCCCTGTGCATCATTAGCCAAAGCTAGAGGCTTGTTTTTCCTTGGGAGGTGGATACAAGGGAAAGAGCTTAGTGATTTTTAGCCATATATCCAGGAGTACATAAATGTTACTTTGATATAAACTTCAAGTAGAAAAGAAAACAAAAGAAAACAAAATTGTGCTCCAATGCGAGTAAATAGATCTTTGCGTTCATGTGTTAGCAAAACAATATCCAAGATTGATAGAGACTAAATATAAAAATACAACAGCTTTTTCCAAGTTCTGTTTGAATTCGTATTTTTAACACTAAACATGCCGGTTTTACAGACTTAGATATGTAGAGAATTGTCTAGTTGGGAAATACAGTACTAGATAACTTTGTATTTTGAATTTGAGGTGTAATAGTGGTATTTTTTGATGTGCCTTGCACCTATGTACTTCCAATATGATTTATGTCTTTGTCTAATAAAAAATGTATATGACTCAAGCTGTTGACGCAGTTGGCATCTGTTTCAGATTCATTTTTAGTGACAGCAAGCTGCTGCTGGCAAGCACTCAGCCTTTTTATCATCAAAAATACAGAGACTGGCATTCCTGCCATTGCTCTTCATTCTACACTAGAGTTCTTCATCAGATGTACTGCACTAAAACCTGTGATGGGTGACAAACGTTATAGAATATGCATTTTAAGTTTCCTAATTATAATTTTTAAACAAAGCTAGAATTTATTGAGAAGTTATCATAATAAGTGTCATAATGCTAAGTAACCATAGCAATGTCTAAGCTTTTAATCCCATTTTGAAGATTATAGAATATCTATGCATATCTACATAGAAATGTCAGAATATTTATCTGTCATTTGTTATAAGAGACAGAATAGTTTAGAAGAAGCCGAGTATTTGACTGTTAGTAGTATGACTCATTTCTCTTTATCTGTACTACAGTATCTTTCGTTTTCATGTACCACTATAGAAGGGAGAGTGTGTGTTTGTGTGCGTGTATACATAAATGTGCACATAAACCATCCATGCATATACATGTGTCATTGGATGTACATTTAGACTTGGGGTTCAACAAGAAGTTAGAAGCACTTTCTGAAGCATTCCATTGTTTGAGAAATCATTTTTTTCCCGATCCTTGTGCTGTATGAAGTAGGATATTGGGGCTTAGTTCCGGACAGATTGCTTAGCATAGTACAAAATAAAAAAGGGGTATTCTTCTATTTGTGCTTTATAATGTTACTGCCATTTTACATTCATGAAAATTATGGTCTTGCCTACTCACTCTTCCACTATTCACATAGGCATCATCTTCATTTATGCTTGTTTTTCCCCTATGCCTAGAGATATTTCCTTTTGATATGATCCATTGTAATGAACCCCTGTATTTTTTTTCTGATCTCCCCTAAAGAGTCACTTAGTTTGTGATGTCTGAGAAAAAATAGCAAATTAAGAATAGTAGGTTGGAAGCAGTATATGGATGTGAGAAGTATGTATTTATGGTCTAAAAACTATGTCCTATGACTATGTCCTGCTCTCCCACTCTTCCTATGTGACTTGTTCTCTTAGGTAGTGTTCACTGTAGGCATAGATTATGTCCTGCACGTTGGCTGTTCCAGGAACAGAATGAATAACAATAAAATGAAGTAATAATAATAAATGAATAACAGCTCAATTTTCAGTGTAATTTTACCAACTGTTAAAACAGATTTTGCAAAACCACCTGATTTTTTGGAATGAGACATTTTCTACAGTTCAGACATTTCAGTTCTCTTGGCAAACCCAGTTTTGGTCTTGGTTAGAAATGTTGAAGTAGAAACTGCAAAACTTGTGCAGCACTACAGAACAGTTCAACAACCTGCTCACAATCTGCAGAGATATTATTAGTCCCATGAGAAAACAGCAGAATCCTGTCTAAGAGCCATAATTAGATGGTAGTCTGCATTTTTCAAAGAACATGGAGTTTGCTCCTGTCGGTTGCTACCAGAATAAGTGGCCTCTCTTTGTAGATAGTGGTGCTTGTCTAGTGGATTGGGTGGCCCTTTTAATACATCCTGGTATGTGCTCCAAGAAGTCAGGGCTATTTCATGTTTTGTTTCCTGTTTTGTCTCATTTGTCTTCTAGAAGTTAATCTGACATTCTCAGAATTTCTTTAGCTGGCATATGAGCCCTGCATTTCCCTACCTGCCTCAAATGTATGGGTCTTGCTATCAAAATTATTTGCTTCTGACCTGGCCTCTGCTAACAGTTTTATGTACTCAGCAAATATCTACTTGTACATATTTTCTGTTCTATTTTCTCACCCTTACGTCCCTCCTTCAAATGGCATGATGGCCCTTGTAGAGAACAAGGACCTTTATCAAATCACCCCTGACATCACTGTGGTCTCAAAGCCTCTTCAGGACAGAATTTGTTAGCTCCTGTGGTGAGCACAGGATTCCTGATGGGTTCAGAGAGATACAACACACCGATCCTTTCTGCAGTGATGAGGGGAGGGCTCAGGAAACCCAGCTTTTCAGAAAGTCCCCAAAGGGAGAATGAGAAACTTGAATGGAATTGGTTCTGTGTAGTGTGTGGTGTTTTCTTCGTTCCACATGATTATCACCAAAAAGAAGAAAAGAAATAGCACAAAATGGGAAGAGGTGAAAATTAAATATGGTCGAGGAAGAAGGCAGTTGATTATCCAGTTAAAATAATTTGAAGGTAACAAAGTCTCAGTTATCTGGTGATATAAATATGTAGAAAATAAAATATCATAGATGGTAGTGATACATTGGGTATTTCTTAAGATTCATTGGTATCAATGAAACAAGACTAATTTACACTGACTGTCTGATCAACATTTGAGAAAACGAAAAAGGGAAAAAAATTAACAAAGTGTTATTAACTCAGTATTAAAAGCAATATGTAATGTCAGAAATTGATAGTTTCTATTGCTTTCACAAATATTTTACAAGACTTCTATTACAGTACGTGCATCTGGGTTTGTTGAAAATATTCAGGGAAGTTACTAAACCACCTCTGCTATTGTTTTTCTGATCCATAATAGATTAGCTCTTTTTTGTGGATGAAACACTTTTATCAAAAGATTTCCAGCACAATGGACTGCATTTCACAAGAATTACTTTAAAAGGTGTAGCTTTCTAATTGCAAGAAATGGTTTCAGGCTGTAAATACTTAGTGAGTAGAGGTACCTCCCTGCAGTTCCTGATAAGATGCCTTAGAGGCAGGAGTGAAGATACTTGTACCATCAGTGTTTCCTATTAACTAGCTCTAAACAGCTGCCCACTTAGCATGCTAGCGGTACTTCTGCGTACTCACATTGTCATCCCATTCCGAGGTACCTGACTTAACGCACTAGCGATTCAGAAGAGTGGAAGACTAATTATTATTTCTTCTAAATATAGACCATTTTAGTAATTAGACCTTTATGGGGGAAGAAACAAGTAATTGCCATGCAGAGAGATTCAAAAGAATCGGAAAAAAGTCTGGAAGTGATAATCTCTGTGCGCTGCACAGTGCTGCATAGGAATGCAAAAATCTGTAAAGAAAAGCTTAGAAAAAATCAGGAAGGATAAAATGAGAAAGCTTAGTTTGTTTCTCTGATGTGAGGTCAGAATTACTGAAGGTATGACTGGTACTAAGTTGCTATGGGAACTGTGGAAAAGAAAGGATTTGCGAATGGCAGGCCAGGGATGGACAGATGTGGAGATGATGTTTGCTCACAAATTTTACATTATTTTAAGCAGCATGTCAATACCATGAATTCTCATTGACTCAAACGACTTGTTCCTTACGATACGCTCTATACCGCCAAACCTTTAAGCATCTAACATTGCGTAAGCTTTAGAGATTGCGTAGGCTGTGGCGTTCCTGCAACATGGCATAGATACCATTTTGTTGCAGCAATCTGAAAAAAAAGTGCTGTCTTTCACACTCTCACTGAAGCACTTCCTTTTTTAACTTATATATCACTATATGTTGACCGTCTGATGTGGAATCTGGAATGGTGAGCTGGGTGATTAAGCTCCCTATTCATTACATGGAAAAAAGAACTGAACTCTGATATCCTATTATGTGAATTAGTACTTTAATTAAATCAGAACATGAATGTTTTGCAAAAGAAAAGCAGTTTCATTTCCACATCTTACTGCTATTAAAAAAAAAAAAGTTACATTTAGTCCTACCACACATACGTTGGAAAGTATTTATTAGGTCAAACTTTTCAATGGATTCAGGAAGTTAATAACTTAATTTACATATTTTAGTTGGACTTGGGCGTAAGCTTCTGAATCCTGTCAAAGCTAAAATGTTTGTTCATGGGACTAAGGAACTATACGGTAGGTGACTGTTGCACCTATGGAGTTTTAGAAGTCACTGTGGTGTAGCATGCAACTCATCAGGGACTTCTTTATTACATCTTAGGACTGTATGTCTAATTGTATCCCATTTTACCTGCTTAGATTCTTTATTGAATCTGACTTATGGTATTTTGCAGATACTTACAGCCTTACAAGATTGGATCTTATTATTTATTGATATATACAGACACAGACATTCACTGAAGCTGCTTTTATTGTAATGTCTTATCAAATGGATTTAAGTTATTTCAGAATGTGAGCCTCCCTATTAATTTCTTTCCAGTGAAAAGATTTTGTGACAGAAGAGGCTGCTGCTGAGTTTTCAGATACATCATCTTCCCAGGCTTACTGATTTCAGTTTTTTAATATTATTCTTCCTATTTAAATTATGATAGGTAAAAAAGTCACAGCAAATAGAAACAATTATTTTTCAAAGCAGCCCAGTAGTCACTATGCTTCCCCTTCTATGTAAGACATCACAGCTGGACAGGGTGTTCGGCGTAGATTGTAGGGCTGCCATAGAAAAGAGGTTTTGTTGTGGATTGAACCTCATAGTATTGAAGTCACCAGTATGGTTTCCAAGGGATATTTTTCATTTGTTTATATAATAAGTCTACAAATAAAATCTGCAGACAGCCATTTTCAATCCAAAATCTTTATGAGAAAGATTTCTAAGACAAAAGAACATTTGATGGTCAACTTTTCCTCCCGCAACCCCACCCCAAAGTCTGCTATGGTATACCTTCTGCTGTTCCCAGCCTCAGTGACACACACGCACCAAAAATGATCATGTTTGTACAACAAGAGAAAGTGTATGGAACACATTTAGAACAAGAAAAAAGATGAAAATGCAAATGATGTCTGCTTGATGTCTGCATTTCATGGGAAGCAACGTACGCTACTGTCAAAGTAAGTGACAAAACGATGGGTACTGTTACCAATTTCAATAAGCCCATAATTTATAGGAAAAAGGCACGTTCCCTCATGCTTATACGTAGTTCTTTCACATTTTGTACTCCTACTCTCTTTTTTCCTGTATTTAGCAAAAGACGTTAAATTTCTGGTATATTTGAAAAGTGTTAGGGAAACAACATACACAGCTCTAGCAAGGTTTTGTTGAACCCTGTTCATCACGAGAATCAGAGAACAGTTAAATCACCATCAGAATCATGTTTTTGTTGGGACCACTTATAATGCCCTTAGGAATTGGTATCTTTGGGTCACCTAATCATTTCTCTTAGTCAGCAGATGAACCATCTCTTGCTGACAACTTTTAAGAAACTGGTGACCTTCAAGTAGAAAGATTTAAAACTGAATTAAGAATGGAATTTTATTTTTGTGCCAACACTGAAAAAAAAGGACAACAGCTTAATTTTGTTAAGGAAAAAAAAACAGCTAAAAAAGTCCATTTTTGTATCTTTGTTGAAAAAGAAACCTGGTAATTTAATATGTTTATGTTTTGTCTTTAAATTTAGTTCATTCAGAAAAGGAAGTGTTATCTTTCTGAAACAAAGTTATTTAAAAACCCAAAATAGAAAAGTTACAAACAAAATCTATTTCAAAAACTTTAAAGCAATGTTTCTGACAATGTATTTGAAATTATTTCAGAATTTTAAAAAATTTTTCTTCTCTATGTTTTTCTACCCAGCTAAAACTATTTGTTGTATTATGTTCAAATTAACAGATTGTTTTGGTTGCTTGAAATCTGGGGCAAATGGCGATTTCCCTCCTCAAATGCATTCCTTACAGCTAGACATCTAGATATGTCATGTGTTTTTGAGTTAACTAGAGTTTAAGAGTTTTTAAGACAAATAAAGATTATGTTAGAAGGAATAATTTAATTAAAGTTTTGCTGATTTTAATTGTATATTTACTGTTAAAAATTCTGGTATTACAGTAATGCTCAAAGTTTGCAGCCAGGCTCTTGATCTATATGATCTTGTGCCACAAATAACTGAGAAACCATGGGCCACGTTCTGAGCAGTCAAAAACTAGAAACTTTTCAAAATTTTGTGCAAGTGGCGAATGAATGTACATCTGTCTAAAGAGAGAGATTGCTTTGATTATGCTGTACCTACTGTTGGAAGTAAGCCTGACCTATGTATTAATTTGTGCCCTATGACTATCATCAGAGATTATCACTGTGAAATAATCTTTCTTCTTTGAAAGATTTAAAAAATGGAGGAAAAAAAACTTTTTAAGCCAAATTATTAATAATGCCTCAAATTTTGAGACATTTAATCTGAGCACAGAATGCACAGTTTTCTATCCATTAAATTTCATCATGATATTGTTCACACATGGACAAATAAGAGAACATAGGAAAAAAATCTTTATTTTTTCTATTCAAATATTAAAAAGGGGAGGAAGGGTTTATCTTCTGTCAAAGAACCAAATGCACTCTAGAGCACAGTGGGTACAACTACAAGTTTCAGCACTGAATGTATCATAAGATTTTTTACTCTTGCCGTTGTAAGCAGCGGGCACGGAGATTATTATTTCAATTCAGTGTCTAAATTGAAATGAAGGGGGGAAACCACACTAATTTAAAATTTTAATCTTCTGTAAAATTATTGATTTTAAGGATTCTCACATGAAAAATTTTTCATATTCTTTAGTTTGAGTTTTCATATCTCTTCAGTTTGAGTAATTCTGTTTGGCTTTCAAAAATAATTCTTAAAATTATTAATAAAGTATTCCTTGCTCATTAATCATTAAGTAGTATTAATAATAAATATTATTAAAATAAAAATAAAATTTGTTACCAGTTTTGGTAGCTTTATTTAGAGGAATCTACATTTGTTTGTTTTCAGAAATGTCCTGAAGCAAGTGTTCAGGATCTTCATGAGTCAGTGGCAATTAGTCCTAATTTATGAGAAGATATTATAATCCACTTATTTAAAACATTTAAACCACAATGACAGTCTACAGAATTCTGTGTGAGCGAACCTTACTTCAGAAAGATTACATGGTTAGGAAGCTGTAATTAGCTAATAAGATTCCAGGCTGGGAGGACTGAGCTCAACTTTTTATGAAAATGTAGTTATGATGAACATTCACAAATCAGTTTTATATTTAATGCAATCGTATGTTTGTCTTCATAGAGCAGTTATCTATATGACAAATTACTCAGTAGGAAGCAAGTTAATTGCATTGGGAAGAATTAAACATTACTACTGTTGTGTACAGAAAAAAATGTCATTCCTTCATGAGATATTATGAATTCATTGCGTGAATTTGGTCTGGTTGTAGAGAGATTCAATCACATTTGTAGAACTGGAAAGACGACTCCTAGATATATGGACGTTACTAGCTACTACAGGCTTTTCCTTTATAGTCCAACATAAAAATGTTAAATTCTTCCCTTTGTTTTATGGGAAGGCTATGTAGTGACACTATCATCAAGGAAATATGCTTGTGTTTCTTTGTGATATACAGTTGTGAACATCAGTAATCTGTCTGGCAGATCACTGAGCAGAATATTAGGGTAGTCTATGCTGTGAGAGATAAAGACATGAATGAGCTTCTCTGTATTCGACAGGTAGAGATATGCTTTAAATCCCAAAATATTTCTCAGGTGATAATAGATCTTAATAATAAAAATGCCAGTGTTCAGAAGATGTACTGGAGTCAAAAAACACTGCAGTGTTAAGCAACACCTAGGCATTAAATGTACATCCATCAGAAAAAAAAAAAAAAAACCCACAACAACAACAAACCAAAACTTTTAAATATTTGAGATGCCCTTGAGCTCCTGAGGAAACCAAATTACAAATTTTATCCTTCATTGTTAAGAAATGAAGGTTCTTCTATAGCTAAAAAGGGACAATTTATCACTGAAATAGTATGGTTTGGTTTTCCTTGCGTGATTAAAACACTGATTTTTGTGGTACAAATTTAAATGATCTGTCTCAATTACAGCAGATAAATATTAGTTCATATATGGAACTTCATAAAATATAATAATGAATAAGAAGAGACTTTGGAAAGCAAAAGATTAAAGATTGTTTCCCTGCAGTTGGTAGAAATGGCAAAGCCCATCTAGATTCTAAAAAACCATGTGTGGTACAATATAGATGACGTTGTTTTGAACTTCCAGTATACAAAAATGTTAAGCAGGAGAAAGATCAGATATCATAGATTGTAATACATTTTCACCTGTAGTATCCTCAGTATGTACCAGTCACAAAATCTGCATCTGATGGTCAAACCAAAGTGGAGATTCTTGGTGTGATCTTTCTTGCCATCATGGTCCTCACTGAAGGCAACACAGAAATATTGTAGATAGGTAGAGGGAGATATCCAGTGAAATGGGAGAGTTGTTTAACTTTGTTGGGGGTATTAGATAGAAATTCACCTGAAGGCAATCAGATCTGCTCAGAATCTGTGAATCCCTGAAGGATCCCAGAGAAAACAATGAAAAAAATTGCCACACATATGGTTCCAGTTTCAGGCTTAGAAGTGTGCAGAGCTTTTTGGGATTACAATAGGGAAATAGTAATTTGGGGAGAGGGGTTGGTTTGGTTTTTAGACATTCAGGAAATTATACTATAAAAATAAAAGGCTTGTACAGCAGAAATATGGTTCCTGCAAGCAGGAATTAACACTATTTCAATGCTGTAGAAAACACATTCACTGCAATCTGATATATGTTACTATTATTACACAAACTGTGGAATAATTTACTCTTAATATTTAAAAAAAAAGACTGTAAAAAGGTTTTAAAAAGAGATTTAATCTTTTTTTCTTAATTTTTGGCAAAGAAATTTTAAGCTCCCAGAGGTACTGTCAAATTTTTGCTGATGGCAGATAGTATTTGAGTGGTTGCTATCATTCAGCAGGCATGCTGTACTTAACTTTATACATAAACATCTCGCTCTCCTTTGAGAAAGTTTTGATCTCTTAATTCTTTTCTCTTGACATTTTATTCTGCATTTTAGGTATGCTTTAGTAAAGGACCATAATAATAGCTTTGGCTTTAGGAGTAAGATGTTTTAAATGTTCTGCGCTTTTTATAGCCATTTAAAATTCCATACTTAATTTTATCAATGTGCAATTTTGTAAATGATAGCAGTTCCATATAGTTGTTACAAAAATTACATTTAACATACAGTGGAATTGTTGCTTGAAAAATCTTAGTGCTGCAGTACTGTGGACTGGAAAATAGAAGATAAACTTGTTAAAGTAAATAGGGTGCTGTTTTTATACCAATAGTAAAGGGACTTTGTTTGGTTTGGTGAACACTTGTACTGGTACTAAGTTCATTCCTACACTAGATCTAAGGATACTGAGCTCTAAAAACCAAAACAAACAAACAAAGACCCCTTTGTGATACTTTGTGTTAGACTCTTCCCTTCAAGAGGAGGAGTGAATAGGGAAAGGCTCAACAGCAGACTAACAAACGATTCACAAATTCTCTAGAAAGATCAGTTGACATGACCTGTCAGAATTCAAACAAGACCTAAAAATGGGAAATAAAAATGATGTATTTTAAAAAAATTGGTTTCTATTTTGTCTTTTGTTTCCAGCTGTGGCAGGAACCAAGAAAATGAATACGCTTCTCAGAAATTTCTGGTTTTTTAAAAGAAATAAAGAAAATAGTGATGTCATTCTTTAAAGCCTTGGGACAGATTTTCAACTGTTTGCATTTTCAAAAAGAAGTTAGTAACCAATTTGATAAGAATTGATGGTGAAAATTTTATGAATTAAGAATATATTTGAAATAAAACTGTTAATGAAAAGTCATTTGTTTTTACATAACAAATCATAACTATATTGGTAACTATTTTGATAATAATTTTTTCTTAATTCTTCTAGTTCATTACCTTGAAAGTCTATATTTCTACTGTGTCTGATATAGCAAACAGTGGTGCCAAAATAAGGTCAATATTTTGCTTTGTTTAGAGAAATAAATGTATTTCAAAATTTTGAACAATTCACTTCTGTGTTTTGACCAGCTGCAGTGCTGAAGCCCTTCTAAAAACTGAGCCCCTTATTTAGTGACTTAGAGATTTAGCTTTTAAATGAGTTTTGTTGAAAGTTGTGGGCTGATTGTAGTCGTGGTTCCCTGGTGAAATGGGCCCATTTAGTACCAGCCTCAAAAGCCTCGGTCTGTGCAGATTGCCTGGGCTAAAACCATGTGCAAACTGTGCTGTTTGTATATACTGTTCCCTCATGGCAACTCTATCTCGCTTGCCAAATGGAAGTGCCAGGTAGTATTTTCCGAATGGGCTTTTCCCTCATGGAGAAAATAAAAAAAGGGCCCAACAAAAAAGTTTGCCAGCATTTAAAGCTGTACTCAGATGGTTCAACCCAGACACTTAAAAGCTATTGTGCATTTTAATGTTGATTTTGCAAAACACTGAACAGCAAATTCACAAACACTGATGTGTGCTCAGGGTGGGGTAGGCACAACATAGATGTGTACAAAAGATTTTTTAATTTTCATTTTAAAAGCTTGAGAGAAGCAATATTGTCTCATATCCTTATTAAAAATGTGCAAAAATAGGTAACATACATCCTGCGGGTCACAAAATGCCAAATCTTAATAAGGGTGTATTTGTGCTATATTGTAAATATGATGAAACTGATGAAATAGATTGCTCTGCTGTAAGAAAAAATTACAATCACACTGGTGTTGTAATAAATTATTAAATTAACATTTCTGTAATTCCAAGATTAATAGATGGAAAATGTGTGTGGTGTCGTATTTTCCAATTAAGAAGTAAATAGTCTTCAAGTAATGAAAAAGCAGTTTAGTGACATCCAAGTTATATCAGACAAGTAATATCTGTGATAAAGATTTTTTTAAAGATAACTTAGTCAAATCTAAGAGATATTAAAAATAACTGCAATTTAAGCGGGACTGTAGAATAATATGCCAGGAGAGAATACTAACAATAAAAACAGAATCATAAACTTCAAATAAATGATACAATAATATCAGGCACTTCCAATAAAACCTCTGAGACCTAAAGATAGAATTTTACCTTATACTTTATAAGGTAAAATTCTATATACTTTACCTTATACTTTACTTCTGACCCCAAGGTCAGAAAAGTGGAGTAGTTTGTCCTATATTCCAGAAGTGGTCTCTTTACCCATTTACGGTAGGGAGCAATTTAAAGTGGCTTACAAGTAGGTAAAGGGCTTGGTTCTCATTTACACCCTTTGAGGAAAAACAGTAATTTAGTAAAACATGTCAGCCTTTTCTGTTACTCAGTAATCCTACAAAGCATTTATAGTCTAGAAATTGAAAATAATGTGTTGATTGGACTAAACTTTCTGCATTAAAGGCAAATGAAAGGCGGATAACCTGTATGGCAAAGAAAAAAGAAATAAAACAAACTCCCTTTTTTTTTTTATATGTAAACATAGAAAGTGGTTTGATTATTCAAATTGTCCTTTGGTAGAGATAATGAAACTTCTAATAAATGAATAGGCTTGCATCGTAGATACCTGATTCAGAATTCAGCTTCTCCTCCTGATTAATATCAAAGGCTCTGAATTGTTTGCTAACAGCTTAAGTCAAAAGAGGGAATAATTTCCTCGCTCACTGGAACATAATTATCTAAATTGCAATTCTTGTGGCCTGTGGATTTAGCATACCATCCTTTCTGTGGCAGAACCCTGCCATTTAGTATCACGATCTCAGTTTTACAATACACAGAAAGGAAACGTGATCTAGTGCCACTTGATAAAATTCCTGCCTCAGAAAGTCAGTGCTGAATGCACATCACTGCTTCTTGCAGCTCTTCATTTTTATTTTTTGTTTGTTTTTTTTTTTTTTTTGTTGTTGTTTTTTTTGGGTTTTTTTGTTTTTTTTTAATCTAAATACAGCCAACATCAAACCTTGCTTACCAAATGAGTTCTGACAAGATAACTTTTTTTTGTGGAAGATTGTGGGCAAATACAAACTCGTATTTATACGACATACAAGCATAAAGCAAGTTTTATTGCAACTATTAATGCTTCTTTGGGAAGTGTATATAAATAGAAAATAATCTCTAATCTTTTGTCAGATAGTGGGACCTCATAAGTGGTTTTTCAAGCAATAGATCCAAATATCCTTTACCCAGATTGACTGAAATCAGAATAACATAAACTGAGAGGAGTTACTGGTCAGTAAACCTTACTGTCTCTTTCAAACTTATCTATGATAAAAATACTGAATATAATTCATAGGCAAATTAAATTCAGTAATGTATTATATTTGGGAAAAAATCTTTTGGGCTTTAATATAATTAGATTGTGACTTCTATAAGAATGATATGCTGTGGAGTCACTGGTACAATTTGTAAAAATAGAGTTCTTGGTTTTCTTTCTGTCATTCAGAGGATGGGAATATACAGGGATACAGACATAATTATAAATGTCAAACAGAAAACACTTCATCTGGTTTTAACTTGGCAATATGGTGACTTAATATGATAACCTTATGATGACTTATGTTTTTGAATGCTGAATTCAAACAAAAATTTAAAAATTCAACACTGGATTTGTGGATTCTGCATGAATGATGTCATTAACAATTAATCTGTGTTGTTCTTAAAAAAGTTTGTCCTGTACCTGAATTTCTGGTATGCTAAAAAGTCTAGTAGAGGTTAATTAAGTCTGTCATTACCTTAGCATGCTTGCTTCTATGAAGCTGTTTTTGTAGGCTGCTCAATTCCTTGAAATGAAATTATCTGGAAGTCAAGAAATAGTGTTTTCAAATACAACTGTGTAAAGATAACTCCTGACTAGTTACTTATGGTTTCCAATTACGTGTTTTTAATTTTTTTAAATAAAATATTATCGTATTAATGGTGTTATCTACCTGGAAGAGAAGATGACAGCAAACATGCAAATACAACACACATATAGTACTTTTAAAATAAGTATTGTTAGTATAGCTTATCTGTTTTTAAAAGTTATTTCAGGAATCGGGAATTCAAAAGCAGACAAATATAAGATCCATGGGTGTCTATGCATTTCTAATTCTTGTGATGTTTAACTTGCGTTTCATGAATCATAGCAATGTTAGTATGTTTGTGTTTAGTGAGTTTCAAGAAAGATCAGTTAGCTCATCCCCCTAATTAAAGTATGATTTAAGCATACATTATAATATCCTTGGACAGTGTTCTTTGCTATTCTGATTTTTCTCATATAAATGTATGCTAGCAATGAGAAGGAAATAAAAGTTCCATTATTTAATCAGCCAAATTACACAGAAAAGACAGCTAGAAACCACTGTCTCAATATTCAAAATCCATAAAAGCATTCTGGAAACCTATATCCCTCGTGCTAAGTGTGGAAGATACTTCTAGATTAGAGGAAATATCTGAAGATTCCCATGTTAGCCTGACAGAAACTGCAAGAGCTACCGAAGCCATTCACAGTGCAGCTGACACACAATGAAAGGTACAAACGGAAGTGACAGATTGCTATTTTTCGTGGATGTTTTGGTTTACATGCCCAATAGTGACTTTCACTTGTTTTTTTTCTTAGAGGAATGTAAAATGAATTGTTGTTATAAAAAGATCGTGACCTGACAACAAGCTTTGTTATTCATATTATTTTAGCAGGTTATGTTTAAAACCTCTGAAAACCTTTTGATTTTCATGTTGTTTCAATATGCAGTTATAAAATGCTAACCTTTCAACTTTGGAGTTTACTGTGAGGCTGCAGTAGTACCCTTTTATTCCTTTGGATAATCATGTCAGTAAACAAAGGGCCAAAGGGAACCAGCTGCAATATTGTCAAAAACCAGGATCTACTCATTATCTTATTCTCCACTAGAAAATAGCAAGAAAGGGAGCTGTGGAATAGGTTCTAATCCCTCAAATTGTGAAAATTAAGATTTATCTTATTGCAAATAATCACTACAGCACTGTGAGAATTTGTTTAATGCAAACACCTAAAGGAAAGGTAATCTTAAGATGTAAATCAATTACATATTTTATATTAAGCATAAGCACGATCTTTTGCAGACTTCATACTTAATTGAAGACAATCTATACGAAATACCTAAGAGGGATCATTATCTCCCCTTCCCAGTTATAACAGAGGTCAAATTTTTTAATAGAATTTAAGCTTTGTTACAGACTGAGCTAAAGAGTGACAGAATATTATTATTGAGGTAAAAGTGCCTATGTTAGCTCAGAAGTATAAATCACAAGGTTTGAAAACTTTTCTACAGTGTAAATTGCAGCCATGCTGAAAGTTCTATTTCTGATACTGTTGGAATTGATAAGATGAGTTCGTGTACTCAGAAGCTTTGAAAATAATTAAAACTTGCAATTTACTTACAGAAGTCATTATTTAATGTAAATATTTGGACTTGAGTTACGAAACATTGCTTTTACTTTAGCTGATTTCAGAAGTTTACCCACTCTGAAGGTTAGTAATAGTAAGGATAATTTTGTTCTTTTAAAATTTTTGGACGAGCTGAATATTATTCATAAGACATATCCTCCCTCATTTGTCATTGCGGCGAACTTCATGCCTTTTAAAACAATGCACAATGCTGGCAACTTTGTCTTGATAACTTAATGAAGGCAAGAAAAAAGGGAAATTCAAGTCATCATGACCATTTTAAGACACTCTTTAAAATTTTGCCATGTGTTCACAATTAAACTATGATAAGACATGACAAGTACCACCTTTATTTTGTTTTATTTGGAAGAAAGAAAATCAAACAGCACCAGAATCTATGCTTTGATTTCAAGAGCTTTGAGACTAGAAGCCAAAAAAAAGGTCAAATGAACTATCACAGGAACATGAAAAATTAGTGTGCTAACAGGATAAATGGTTCTCTACAGTGAATACAGTCATGGGAGATTTTGATTTAAAAAAATAGTGGGGGAGAAAATGGTCATGGAAAAATAATTTTCATCTCTATAGAATTACACAACCAGACTACCCCCAAAAAACAAGGTAAATATGACATTGCTATCACAGAACATCACTGAGTAGTTTGGAATTACTCATTTAAGGTGTGGAATTTGGCCCTTGAACAAAAGATAGGTTTTGATGTTGTGTTAAATGAGGAGTATCTGCATTCAGCCCAGTGGAATTGCTACTCATTTGTATTGGGAAAGAAAAGAGATTAAGAGTCTATTTAGAGTACATTTTATAATTTCTAATCTTTGTCTATCAACTCAGTTACATCTTATCTCCATGAAAAATTCTATTGTTAGAGTTCATCGTCTCTCATTTAATATAACATATTTCCTGTAGTTTCAAAGCAAAAACAGTTATTGAAAGAAATTGTATAGTATTCATGTAGTGTATTTTTAACAACCTTGTTATTAAAAACATGGAGAAAAATGTGTCAAATTATTGCAATTTCCCTCTATGTGTTTTCTTTTCCAGAAGGCTCGAACCTATCATGCATATGTTAAAATTAGCCTAGGGCCTAGGAAATTTGGCAGAGAAATTGTTAGAACAGTATTTCACAACCACCTGCACTTTCCTGTTGTGAATTTTATTCCAATTGCTAAAAATATGCTTGCTATTAACAGTGATTTAAGAGCTATCAGTGTAGCATCAGTGCAGGCTGGAACCCTGAGAGAGGACAGCTAAAGAGAAGGAGCAGTGATTATGACCTCCTTGTTGAGAGTGACTCTTTTCATCTATGCAAAGTACATCTTGCCAACAGGGAGCCGTGCTGCCCTGGAGTATGCTTTAGAAATGATCTGTCTGAAGAAATAGGGAGGAAAACCTGGGTAGCATGAAAGAAGCTCAGATGCTCATAAAGCTCATGTAACAACGTCTACCAAAAAGCTAGTCATTGCAATGTAAGGTAGGAATATCAGATCACAAAATAGTTTTCCTCAAAAAATGAACTCTACAGTAATTTGAAATTAATAATACAACTTGTATGTTATAAATCTGACTTTGCAAACTATTTTTCAATTTATAAATTGTAGTTTAAATGTGACCTGGAAGAAATTCAGTTAGGTTTAGTAATAAAGGCCATGAAGCAACTTTTAGTGATGGAATTTTTTTTTTTTGTCATCCGATTTGTTTTCTGATGGGTGCACTGTTATCTATCAGTGATCTTCACTTTCTGATTCACACTGTAATCTATATAGTCCTATTTCAGCAAAAAGCAAATGAGTACCTGGCCAGTAACTGATTTACTTATTCAGATTTGCTAACATTTGGAATAGCACATACCAAAAGGAAATGATTTAATTCTCAGAAAGTCCTGATACCTCCTCATTTCCCAGTGTGATTCTGTATGGCCATGTGGGCTCAACCCTTTTTGTTCTTATAGGTGCTATTTTTGTCTGAGCCACTGCACAGCAAAGAATGGCAGAGTAATGTTGTAATAAATAGGAACATTTCTGTTTTGTTTTGGGTTAGTTTTCCAGAAAAGGCATTGCAGGATTAGCAGCTCTTTACGTGGGTTTAGCCTACCTTTGCGATGCAAATGGGACAGGTTGCCAGCTTGAGCAAAAGTCTCACTTGGGGATTTGGCTACACTCTTAGTTAAATTAACAAATTTAGGCTGAAAATATCTTTGAAGGTAGGTCAGAGGCTTTCAATGTATGCATGAGAGCTGGATGAGTGGCAGTACCTTGCTGATGTGGTTAATGCTACAGGGAAGATACACCTTAACTGAAACTCTTGAAACATCTGTGTGCATTTAATAGGTTACTTGGGTTCTACATAATCCTGCTGCTAGGACTCCAGTTGCTGAGTTTTTACATGATTCTGCTTTACTGAGGAGCAGTCACCTACTGTAAAAGCGCATCGGGAATGATTAGCAGCTGACGAATCCAGGTGCTGGGCTATGAGGTATTTGAACATTTGTGGTATTGCTTTCCATTCATCTTCAGGATAATATTGTGTGAAATAGACTAGAAATACCAACGCCTCTAAGATTGCCTCTTTCTAGCCATTTCTAAAAATATTTTCAAAGCAAGTTTTTGTGGATTATTATTTCCTATCTACAAAAACCACTATGTTCACCCAAAGGAAGAAAAAGTTGTAATAAAACAGGAGCTTTTAATCAACTGTGAACTAAAAGGTAGGCCTAAGGGATCTATACAATGCCAAAGCTAATTTATGGAAACTTTTTTTAGAACGGAGTCAATTCAAATTCAGTTCAAATACACACAAACTTATGAATTAATGCAAATTCAAATAAATGATTCCCAAGGCCTAGTCTTCCATGGCCTTTCTCCTCACCTCTCCTTGCACAGAGTAGAATCCATGCCCTTAGACTCTTGCAGAATCATGTAATAGGCATGAAGCTGGTTTACTGTCACAGGAGTTCATTTAAGGAAATTAAGGAAAGATTCACTCAGTGTAAAATCTGACCTGTAGGTATGTGTTTTTATTGAAGAAGCAGGTATATTTGAGTTTGGACAGAATTCTCCAATATTAGACTGTTGAGAATACTGGCATTTGACGGATGTCTTCAACTCAAGCGATCAGACTGCTATGATAAACAAAATCAAAGGTGTGACAGGCACTTCCTAGTTTTATCAAATATCTTCTTTTTAAGGTATTCCACACAAACACAGTTGTTAAAACTAGTGTGCAATAACTATTTTTAGTATATGATTAATACATTCTTTCCTGTCAGTTTACTTCTCTGATGAAATGCCACAGTTTTATGATTGTATGAGTTATATTCTTGCAGCTAGTGATTATTTGAAGTAAATTTAAGAGCATGAAATGAGACAACTTTTTTTCTTCAATAGCACATAATCAATTAACATTCATGAACGTTTACTAACCTGACAGTTATAAATGCAATTATGTTTGAATACCAGTATACCAAGCCAAAGTTAAATCAACTGTTAGCTGCAATTTATTTAAATTCTTTATTTTTCCTTAGCTTATTTACAGTTTGAGTCTCTTCTCATGACCATTAAATTAAATATCTCTAGTTAATTTAGCTCTGGTGTGCAGCTACAGTAAGAAAAGTAAAAGATTTGTTTTATCAAGGTTTTATTGTCTTCAGGATTGAGAATGGTTAGAAAACAGAAAGAGATATAAAATGGTGGTAATGCAATATTCTTGCAAGCATTGACTTACTATGCTAGGTCCTCTGAAAATTAGAAAGGAGGTGTTGACTGTGCCGGGGAATTCTCTGCCCATGGTTTTTCTTGTAAACAATGCCAAGAGACTTAAGCAGGTTTAGTGAATCCAGAATGAGCTAGATTAGCCATTTAACCTCTAGAAAGTTTTTCCAACACCAGTAATCTTGGTCAAGATGGCAGGAAGCATTTCCATACAACAGAAGGGGCTGTGTTAGAAAAGCGCTTGTCAAAAACATACCTTGTTGATACTGGAAGATTTGGCAACTCCAAAATGAAGTTTCTCAGCAGAGTTTTGTCTGAATACTCAGATGGGCTGTGACAGATGCAAGTTTAGTTTGTCTGTCCTCACCTCTAGACATGGGCTAGTCTGAATTTTCCCCTTATTTTTCTACAAAACATCAAAAGGGTTTGGTGTCATATTGATGTAGACTGTGGAAATACTTGAAATCTCAAAATACGGTATTGCTAGAAGATGGATTCCCACACAGTTCTGATTTCTATGGAGAATAAGATATATCTGAATAGTATGACATGGTAAAGAGACAGTTCTGTCCTTACACAGGAATATATTCTCAAATCATATTAATTTTTGCTATAGTGGAGCTATGTTAGCATGCATTAGTTAGCAAAAAACTAGCAAAAATAACTTTCTGAGTGCTTTATGAGAGTAAGTAGTCAGCACTAGCTGATTTCTCTGTATTAGTTATGAGTCAGATTGGAGAAAATAATTTATGACCATCAGTGCAGATGATAAGGGTGATGCAACATTGCGTTATTGACGTATGCAGTAACTTTGTTCTTCAAGCATTTAGGAGTCTCTGATGTCTGCAGCACAAACTTTCCATCACAGTAAATTGCAGTAACTGACTACAGCAACAGTGCATATGATATTATCCCACAGAAGTTCCATATGTTACCCACACTAGACAGGGTAATCCATCCATTAAATAGAGATCTTATCTCATTCATTACTGCATGTGTTTACATTAATCATAACAAGTTACAGCCGCTTCTAGTACCTTTGGAATAAATTACTTTTTTTGCAGGACTATGGCAGTGTCTAGTCCCATAATTGTTTCCTCAGACCTGCTGCTTCTTCCAAGCTCAACATATACATAAGTGGGAATTTGACCCACTTAGGACTCATCAGGCTGCTGCTGCCATAGTATCTCCTTCTCTGTGATCCCAACACCCTAAATTGCTCCTGAGTATGACCTCATCTCTTATTTCAATTTCACTATCGTTCTGCATGCAAGAATTCAGAAATCTCAAACATATCAGTCAGTCGCATCTTTGTGTCCTCTAGTCTCACGTATATCCTCTCAGAAACCCGGTTGTTCGTGTACCTTCATGCAGCACTGAGGAACCTCAGAGATCCCTTTGCTTTTGAACAACTACTTCCTATTTTACAGTATCTTTCTTTCTGAAGTTACATTTAACTGAATTAGGATATGCATCTTAATTCTAAGATGTCTTATTTCTGGGTTCCTGTTGCTTTCTCTATTTCATTTTAAACTGTTCTTATTTTAACAGCTTAAACACCAACCATTTATATCCATGTATTACCATTCTGCAGGCAGTTTCATACCCTTCTGTATTTTTTTATGCCACGTTCTGAATCACATATTGGTCCAGTCTTCTCTTCTGCTGCATCACTTTTAATTCACATTCCCTGACCTCTGGGATCTTGGCCTTTCCATGAAA
The DNA here is from genome assembly GCA_030449065.1 of Oceanodroma leucorhoa. Lineage (NCBI taxonomy): Eukaryota > Metazoa > Chordata > Aves > Procellariiformes > Oceanodroma > Oceanodroma leucorhoa. The sequence continues at coordinate 5,587,820 of JASVER010000058.1, read as the reverse complement.
CGAAACAAGAGGTCAGTAAGATTTAGAGCGTGGACATAAACAAAATGTTAGGCATTAGAGGGGATAAGGTGTTCCAAATGCTATAAAATTAAACACTGTCTCTTGTTGAGTGTACTTTGAAATCTGTAGACAAAGTGTTATTTCCACTTATAGTGAGAATGGTCTAATACTTAGTTCCGTATAATCTAGGATTTTCATATATTCCATTAAAAAGAAATACTTTGTCTTCTTATTTAGTCCCAAAATTGCTGTGCTTTATTGAATCCTTTCTTCGTTATCTTTTAGAGAGGTTGTTTAAAGTGGGCTCATAATGCTGTATTGATATTCATGATGACCTTATGTATTAACTCTTTAAACAAGCATTGTAAAATTTCAAATGACTGTATTACTTATGAGATAAAAGATAAAGTGGAGAATATTCTCTAAACTGTGACAGCAATAATTGTAAATCAAAGGTAGGTAAAAACTGTCTTGCAGACCATTGACTAATTGCAAAAGGAATCAGTCTTTTTCCCTATAGTCAGGGAAAATCAGTAAATTTTATTCTTTGATCTTGTATTATTAGGCTTGGTACAGAAACTCTCGTCTATATCTATCCTAGGAACTTCCTGTTCAAAATTCTACAAACAGTTATTCATAACTGCTTAATAATAATGATGGCTATACAAATAAAGTACAAAAAATGATGAAGGTGAATATATTAGCAAGGAAAATTAAAACTTAAAAAAAGCATTCAAAATATCTCTAATAAAATCTAATTAATTCGTCAGCTTAAATGATGAAAAATATTACAGAGAAAAAAGTCCATTATAATTGTACTAGGACTGTATAATATTTGAATTTTAGTTATCAAGAAGATGTTTCAAAATTTTTCATTGAAAAATATGTTTCAAATGTGTTTAGAACCAATATATCAAAAGTTACATCCAAATGAGACAGAATTTCTAGAAGAAATAAACTTCTTAAAAACTCAAGTGCATGTTTAAAATTGGCACATAATTCTGGTACAGAAGATGCAATTATGGATGAAAAGTAGCTGGCTGTTGTTTAGAAAACTGTTTCAGTTCAGTTTTGTATCTGTCTCTCCTACGGAAGACATAAGAAACAGCAGGCATCTCCCGCTACTTGGGTTGTACTCTTCTCAGGACAAGTCTGTAGGAGTGATAGTTCCCACTGGTATAATAGTCTAATGGTGCCAGAGCACTCCTGAAGTAGCATTTGATCACTCTTACTCAATCTGAGAGCAGTTGAATTCCCATATCCTGCCTCTACTTCTGGCTTGTTCTTCCTGGCTGCCTGCTCTCCTGCTTCTGCTGTTCACTGGTTTAGCTTCCAAAGGAGAGAGACAAAGATGGAAAGTGCTCCTGGCTGTGGGATTAGGACACTTGCTAGAGATGTGGGAGGCTTGAAGTCTCTGATGCTGAAAGGGGCCAGCAGATCACATTTTCTCTGAATGAAGGACCTAGACTGTGAAGTGTAAAGTGCACAGGACCAAATCCACTAGGGTAACAGCAATACCACATTAGTTGATGGTCTGAACACATCTGGCTCTTTAGACTTCTCCATGGAACATGCACAGGTACTTTCTGCCTAAATTAGGGTCACAGGAGAGATCTCTGCAGAACATAGGTACCACAGCTCTTTAAAAGAGGCCTTTATAACTGGCTACGGGACGTTCTTGGGAGCCACCTCAATAATTTGGCCCTGAAAAGCAGGCCACCTAGATTTCTGTCCAAGTTCAATGCCAAAGTAGTTTAAACACAGTGGAGCTTGCCATATATTGTCTTTATAAAGCCAAGCCAAAGGTATTTGGAAACTAAAACCATGCAGTGTTTCTTTGTGCTGAAGAAAACACTGTTTAATGGATATGAATAAATAACCTTAAATTCCTTGTCTTCTTTCATAGAACTACTAATATCTATATTGTGTTTTGAAATACCAGAGGCTTCCCAAATTTATCCAATATATGAACAAGGGATTGCAACACAACAAAAATGAAAACAAGAGACACTTGAAATGTGATCAAAGCAGATATGAAAATACATGTTTTTTTGCCATTAAAGCAATTATTATAATCAAAAGAATATTAATATCAAACCCACTTGGTCCCAATGGGCTTAGAATCATAGAATCATAGAATCGTTAAGGTTGGAAAAAACCTCTAAGATCATCGAGTCCAACCATCAACCCAGTACAAAT
>JASVER010000058.1:5356969-5582443 GCA_030449065.1 Oceanodroma leucorhoa | reverse complement strand
CAGCGGGTAGTAGTCAGAAGGGCGTACCAGTTGGGGGAGTTTCTTGGTCACGTCCCTAACCCGGGCCCCCGGGAGGCAGTGAGTTGTGTTTTAATGAGTACATCAAGAAGATTTCAAACTATTGTGGTTCTTCATGCATTCAAATATCTTACTCTTGGATTCAATGAACGTTTTCTCAGTTCTTGCAGAGGAAGTTGTAGTAGTAGTCCAGTCATCACATGTAGCTTTCTTAGAGCAGCCATGACATAGAGCAGACTATAGATCTAGCCATTTCAACAATTTCAAAACTTACTATGAAATAACAAAAAAATGGCAGTACTTGAGGGAAAGGGGAGACATTTTTTAATGTGTGCTTGGTAAACATGAAACTATTTAACCCTTTTGTTCACTAAGATAATATTTTTAAAAATATTTAAAAGGAGCAGTGAAGGATGAATCAGGAATAGCTTTCCTTTTAACTTGAGTGAAAGAGCTTAGAATTTAGAAGATCAGACAGACATAGTAGGTCTACAACAGGCAAAGTGAACAGTGTAATAACAGCAAACAGCATATTTCTTTCACGTACATGTATTTCTTAATTTGGAATTGCCAAATTAACAGCAAATTTAATCAGAAATTATTGTAAGGCAAGAGAAGATACTGAATGAAAGTGGGCTAAGGAAAGAGATCTTTGGAGATGAAGAATACTTCCTGTAGTTTTAATGACAGGACTAAGACTTCCTCTTCTTTGTGCTGTCTATATTCTTCACCCTTTTCTTCACTACATGTCAATTCATTTTTTATTTATACCTTTCCCTCTTATTCTTCTCTCTCTCCTTTATCCCTCTGAGAGGGAGCTGGAGCCAGCTCCATGAAATTGCACTAATGTCCAATTAGTTCACTTTGGATTGGATCGTATTTTCTATGTTGCATTTTAGCTGGAAAGCAATTTCTCATGCCTAATAGAGTTGCAGCATGTGGTTTTCATCACATGAGGTTTCGTCATATCCTCTAATCTCAGTTCAGATACATTGGTAGCCCCATTAACCTTTCCAATGAATAATTGGACACATATGTGTCCAATTTCAAGTACTCTTGACTGATAGATGGATTTATATTAAGACTCTATAAACAAGATGAAATTCAAATGAAAAAAAATTATCGTGAACTAAAGCAATGAGATAGTGTGTATGAAATTCAGTGGGCAGCTACCACTGGGCTTTTCTCAGATCTGATGATGTTTTCTTCTTTCAAATACAATCACATGTAGATAGCTTGTATCTATCAGCAAAATGGATGACCTGATTAGATGACAAATGTAAAATGTACACTGTGATTTATTGTCAAATTTGTTATTAAATATTTTGCCAATCATCACAGCTAGGTTATGTTTTATGTATAGGAAATCTGAAAGTCCCTAGGAAAAAACCTCAAGTCATAAATTATTTCCTTTTTAATTACAGGACTCACTGGTAGGCAGGAGCAAGCTCCAACTATATAGGCCTATGGCTGTTTTAATTCTCTTAAACCTGTGAGGTACTTTGAAGATATGCTTGTGGAAGACTATTATTCCTAAGGAAGAAAGAATTTTTAGTTTGGAAAAAAAATGTTGATCTTCTTATATTTAGTAGTGTATCTATATCAAGGATCTGCTATGTGTTGATTCTGTCCTGGTATCCCAGGGCCAGCTGGTGGTAGTATGTAGCCAACTGAAGGTGGTATGTTGCCCAAAGAGGTTGTGGAGATACGTGCTTAGAGATATTCAAAAGCCATCTGGTCATAGTCCTGGGCAACCAGCTCTAGGTGGCCCTGCTTAAGCTGGAGCGTTGGACCAGATGACCTCCAGAGGTCCCTTCCAGCCTCAACCATCTTGTGATTCTATGAAAGGAACCAGGACAAGGTTATGAAAACTCCATTGCTGTTGAGTTCTGCTTACACTGAGGCTTGTTTGTATTCTCACAGTCTGACAAAGTGTAACAGTAAGCCCAGACATCGACCGTGTATGTTTAAAATTCTCACATTGATGCTTCAGAGGAAATAATACAGAAAAAAATATTTTAGCCATCTGAAAGTTGTGTGTCAAGTTCAAACTAACTGTGGCGGTGCCTGCTGCATTTTTTTAGAGGGAGACTATTGACTAAATTTGGTTGGATTCCTATGTATTAGATGGTTAAAGTTAAGTGATTTGAATCTTCTCTCATCTGTAAAACAGCCTATTTAAATGAATGACTGCTTGCTAACATAATTATCTTTGCCTATTAAAATTTACACATATAGAACCCTTGATAACGTAGTCAAGAAGAGGTGCTTCTTAATTCATTTCACTATTGTAGTAAAAAAGTTGATGGTTAATATCCCTCCTTTGTAATTCTTCATTAAATTTAAAGATCAGTTGTGGTTGTTTTTCATGTATGGTGTGATGGTCATTTTAAGGAAAACACTTATATGACCAACTGTTCACATCACTTTAAAATATGTCTTAAAAGATAATTTTGTCCTGTATTAGGTTTTTAATGGGTGATTAGGTAGCACTGTTTTAACGTACAGTTAACAGCTGGGTTTTATACAATATCTGGCTATTGTAAACCTGAAGTGAGTGATTCAGCACACAATGCAGAGGAAGTGACACATTTTATATCAATAGGTAAATTGTCTTTGGGATAATTCAGCAACATTTTGATTGTAGAAGGTCAGTCACACAGAAATATATATAATTAATATTAATGCTAATAAACAGTGTTTAATTACCTAACTGTGCATTTACAACAGTTGTTTCAGTTGTGTTTCTCAAGTGTAGCTTTATTGTCTTGATGAGCTGAACAGTTAACTAACATGCAGTCCAGGGCCAAACATAATTTTGTTGTGAAAGATACTTTAGTCAAATTCAATTCTGAATCGTACCAACACAGCAGTACACTAGACAAAGAATAATTACAAAACTCACCATAAAATACATATCTACAGCTGTGTCAGTTAAATTACTCTTTAGACTCTCATGACTGTATTGAGTTTTTCCATTGATTATGGAAAGCCACCTTATGGACTATGGATGCCACCTAGCTGAGTTTAAATGTCTTAATATTGACTGAGTCACTTCCAAAATACTTTTTTAGTCTACAAGCATCCTATAAACCTATATTGCTTTCCATGGGGGAGATGACATAAGCGATCTCAGATCTGGAAATCTAAACCATAGACATCTAAATCTGTACGGATTAATTAACCTTTTAATTCTATTTAATTTAAATGCCAATGTTGCTGAGCCTTTGCGTGTAATGCTGCTTTAATGATAATGTTGCATAGTCTTCAACATTGTTACATGTAAGAAATGCTTATAAACAAATGCAAACTTTCAGAAAATACAGTGGTATGTTTCTCTATAGATCAAGCAAAATGCTTTCATTCTGCTGTACTGCTTAGAGTTTCGTTTTCACAAAGAAGGGATATGGATAGGACCGTTCCCAGGTGAGCAATTTTTGTCTTTTCCTAGGAGATTCTTGTAGAAATTTAATTTGGCGCAAGGTTGGCCAGACACATTAAATCCCCAAGGTATCATAGGCTCAGTCCTCAAAAAGATCTTGTTGCAGCAGGTGAACTTTGAGGGATGCCTAAGGGACAGCTGCAAGTGAAAATATAAGGAAGAAGGTTGGTGCATCTTGAGAGAAAGCAACAGGCATCTCTCTATATATACAAAATAGGTTTTCTTGTTTGCTCCACACATTTCCTAACAAGATGAAATATTTGGATATCACTCCACCATAAATGGTAGAAAGATGCCCTGTACTTATACACTGTTAATTGTGTCTGTATATATATTTTTATATATATATTTAGTATCTGTTTATATAGGAAAGGAACATTCCAATTTTAATTAAATATTTGCATAAGCTTTTACATTGAAATTGTTTTCACTAACCTCCTATTAGAAAAGGAGAATTTTGTTAGATAAGTGACTACCTTACTGATGATTTGCCTGCAAAAATATAACTATACCATCAGGATGCAATTAATTCCACCTACCTCTAGGTATTTGCAGTATAGATAACTCTTAACTGATGTTACCCTACACTCCTTTTATAGTCAGTAGAGAAAAAATGGACACTTCCAGAGAGCCATTCATCTGATCTAATTTAAATATCTACTTTAAGATAAGAATAGCTCCTTAAAAAGCCCTGTTTCCACTTATTGCTCATGTAAGGAGCCATGGATGTTTAGCTCAGAACTGTCTGCATGGTATCTAAACACCCAGATTTGGACAGATGCATCCCACCATCAGTCTTTTAAAATTATTGACTGGTTCTACTGAAAGTTGAGATGCAGAACTAAATTGGCTGCAGTAGAGGCTTAATTCAGTGACTTGGAAAGTGGCAAGTGAGAAATTACAAAAGGGAAGCAATGTATTGCAGCATTTACTGCCTTTTAATAGCACAATGCGTTTACTCCTCTGTTCATGATCTAAATATGTTTATCTTTCTTGCACATCTATGCATCCTGAATTGTCAGATTATTTCCCTTTATTAAAATGTGCCCTGAGCTTTTTTCCCCCCCCAGTGGTTCTTTCGGTCACATCTTTCAAACACCTAAAAAGGAAGCTCATGAGAACATTCCCTCACCCTGGCATTAAACGCAGCAGTGTAAAGTATGGGGCTATTGATTGCTTATAACTGCATCTTTTGAACATTCAGAGCCATTGTGTTCACAACATGATGAATGCACTTGCAGATGGCTTTGTCTGTAGTGGTCGTAAACTCCAGCTAATGGCTGAATTAATCTATAGTAAATGAATAATATCCTTTCTGGCTGTTCCAGGGAATAAACTACTTGTCACATTTTTTCTGTTTCAAAAAAAAGCAGTCATAATTCAAGCAAGTACGTGTGTCAGCTTCCCAAAATGTGGAAGAGTGCCTTGTATAAATAAAAGGATTCACTTCTAAAGCCATTATCTGAAGAGTTTCAGGAATAGGAAATAAGCTGACATCCAAATAAGCATTTCATCTTCTGAAGTGAAAGCAAGTTTTTTCACATGCATACTATGAAAAATTAAAAGGACGCAGATTTTTCTGCGTTAGAGGTGACAGCTTTCAGAAATATTCCTGAATTTTCTCTTTTTTTCTTAATTCATCAGTGGAGTTTCTTTCTTTTTGCCAAAACAAGCAAGCAAAAATCAAGCTCAGAAAGAGCTGAAAGAGACTGGTGAAATCCCACCCGGAGGGTTAACTGACTTTAAAACGAACAAACAATTTAGCAGGCTTCTAAATCTAGAGAAAACCAAATTAAAATCGGGCTTTCTCAGTTTCCCTGAATACCCCCCCAAAAAAAAAAAAAAAGCGCTCATCATAGATTCTTTGGCTTTTCCGTCTTTCTTACCTCTCTTTTTCCTCTCCATTCCTCCTGAGCTCAAAGGAAAACAAACACTTAATTGTGACCTTTCAGGCTTTAGTCAGTGCAGTTTGTTTTTTCTGTTACTTTACTGCCCCGTAATTGTTTCTGCTGTACCTACCCCAAATAAACAAACAAACCCCAGTAGTGAGAGACTGCGATTTGGCTCTCCAACACCCCTGCTATCCAATGCAGTTTGGAGCAATGCAGAATCTCCCCTGGGTCTCTGTTACTGGTTTTGCTTCATTCACGGGAAGTTAAATGGCCCCAAAGCCAGTGTCACCGTGTGGGATGGGAGGGGAAAGTGTGCACTGCAGGATCCTTCCCTTAGCAGCCCGAATGAGTGGCAGCACGAAAAGCCAGGACTAGCAAAATTGGCTTATAGATTTAACACTTGCTACTATTTTGATGCAGAGCGCAACATTTTGAGCACATCCCATTACGTACTGAATGGTATGAGAATTCCAAAGAAAAAATCCTTCATATTTGCTTTTTTTGCTCAAGTTCATTATCACTAATCAGTGACTATACTGCTTTCGCAACTGCCTTGTGCTCTGGTTCCCAGTATGATAGCACTGACAACACAAATAGCTGTGGCTGGCTGAATTAGCAAGATTGCAGGGCATATTACTGGCTGTTGCATCATACTGCTGCTCCTCTATTTAAATGACTGAGTGACAGAATTTGTTTCCTGTCTGTTTCTTAAAATCCTTTCCAATTATAAAAGGAAGTATCTTAGGAGATATTTTTCCTGTCTGATTTTCATCACAGGCCTTTAAATATCCCAGTATCCCACTATGATTTTCTGGCGTTGGAGTTGACAACACATGCATTCTTGCAGAGTGCATCAGCTGGAGTTTAGTGGTTATACTGGCTATCATGCTTTTTTTGTTTGTTTGTTTGCTTTTTATCACATGGAATTCTGATGTGAAATACCACTTTTTGAGAGCAGGAAGGATTCCATTTAATATTCTACGATTGCCATTGACTTCATTACATGTAGTAATGCATGTTGAAGGAAATGCCAGTTGTGAAACAACTGGCTAAAGTTTAAATTATAGTCTGTATTCATCTATAAAGCATGCATCATAGTTGGATTATTACTTCCAGAAAACCTTACAGATACATAGAGATGTGCATGTCATCAGCGTGGGAAAGTTTGACAGTCCTTCGACCTCTTTGACATGACATTTTCAACAGCACCTCCTGGTCACAGGAGTTAACTGTTTTCTTAGCCACCTTGGTTGGAAATGGATTTATATACCAGTAGCACAAACATTACTGAAATTGAAATACAAGCCAGTAGTATCACCTAAACAAGACATTAGAAATATGGCTTTAGTGTACCCAGAGATTATTCTGACCAAAAATATCAGAGGGCTTTTTGAAAAATTCTTAATTATTCTTAATTGACTTCTTTTTGATTTCAGCTAAGAATAATTTCCGTCTTGCAGTTTGTATGGAAAATTTTATGCTAAGCTGTTGTAAAGTTTTGTTTTAAGGAATCCCAGCTGAGTCGGCTTTCTGTTACTTACGATGTATTTCAGGGAATACAAAAGCAATGTGAAAATTCCTTCTAATAACCTCGTTTACCTTTGAAAATTTGATATTATGAACAATTATAAAGACGTGAAAAAAGAAGACAATGCAAATTAGGCACTTTGCATTGCTGGCGGTGGTTTTCAGCATGAAGCCTGCTTTGAGTGTTCTCTATAGTTAAATGTATATTTTACTTTATTGTTATGTATTACGAAGTGTGAGATTATTTATATTTCATTTCAAATGCCTAAAAATTACTGTATTTCTGTTTGTAAACCTATTTACTAGTTCTATCAACAACACTGCAGTTTCCAAAATGGTGAATTGTTTGAGGATCTTTAATAGCAGTTATTATTTTCACCATCTGACAAAGTACTGTGATTTTTTGCATATTTTTGTAAATTTTACATAACTATGTAAAAATATATATATGCATGCATTGAAATTCAGACTACCCATAGTCTGCCAAAATTGGGATCTAGGTAGGCACCTCGACTTGAAAGAGAAATTCAGGATCCTGTCCTCAGACACTGCCTACTCTGGTAACACTTCTAGTTCTTGAGCTCCTGCAGTTGGACTAAACATCTAAACTTGCATGTGCTCAGAAACGTTTGGCTCTGAGAAAATGGGCACCACCTCCCACCTTTACTCCCATATAGAAACTGAGTAGGAAGAGACACAGACTCCACCTAAATCTCCAATCTCTTAAGCATATTCAGACTATATTTAATACATTGATAATATTAAGTTCTGCAAAAAAGGAAACAGAGGTGGTGTGCATTCTCATTCATGCCGTTTTGCAGAACTGCTTTATAATTACAGCATTTTCCTGTTTAAATACTTTTTTTAGAGCAAAGCCTGAGGTTTTAGGTCTTTCTCAGACTGACTTGATTCAGACCTCAGACCAAGCACTGGTCAGAAAAGAACAAGGTGATAACCCACATGTCAATAAAAAGCAGCTCTTTTTTGCTGACATTAGTAATAAGATTCTGACTGAGGCGTGCAAGAGAGTTTGGGACAACAGACTAGCCACCACTACCAATTTGTCCTGTCCCTTCTGTAGGACTACCTGAACTATTCATCTGTCACCTCTTGAATTATTGCAGCTCACAGTGGAAAATTTTAAATGAACTACAAGTTTTTGTTTGCTTTAAAAAGCTGGGTGGTAACCTGTGCTTATTTTGGAGCTGATGGTCACTTCAGATGTCCCTGCAGTGAGGGTGGACAGACAGTTGAAAGCAGAAAGCCATTACTGCAAATACAGTCAGGGTGGAAGACACCCGTACCCATTTGAGCACGTCTGTTTTCAAACAACAGAGGAAAGTTCTCAAGCATTTTCTGTTTAACAAGCTGTTGGGTAGGCATAGTTCCTAAGAATGACTGAAGGCAGACAGAGGGACAAAGATCTGATCATGGGGTATATTTTGTTGAGCTGGGATTTCTTCCCTGCGTCAAGTGCGAACCTGTCATCCAGACAGTTTCTACTCTCAGAAACGGAGATACAAAGCTAGTACCAAGAGTGCCTGCTAACCTTGCTCTGAATGAACAGGAGTGATTTGCTTGAGCACTGTCTCCAAAACGCAGGGGAACACTGAGGATAGCTGGTGTCAAAGGACACCCTGAATGCTACTGTGAGATTTTTTTTTTTCTCCCTGTTGAATTCAATGGTAGCTTTCTTATTCACAGCAGAGATTGTCAGCTTGGATTCCCAAAAATGTACTTTTCATTGATTGACCAGCTCAGTTAAGAAGAAGCACCTAATAAACACCAATGGCATTTTTTCTTTAATAAATCAACTAAAAAGTCCTTAAAGGATATTTTTAGTAATGGAGATGGCATATGTAACATATATGGTGGTTTTATTGACGAGTTCAAAGCACTTTAGCTGAGTAACTAGTGAAGGATTCTTAACTGAAGGATTTTCTTAAGTCAGAAAGATGTTCAAGTCACACAAAATATAGAAGAATGAACTCTCTATGTATTCTACACTCCTTATATAAATATTCTGTATATGTATATGTGTATCTATTATATGGGTTTAATTTCATCCTCTTTACCTCCAACATGACTGAAAACATTCACAAATGCTTCTGAATGTCTTACCTATGTATTAATGAGGTGTTTTCTGTAGGTTTGTTGGCTAACACTAATTTAAAGTTTGGAGAAGATCTCCTTTCATGTGAGCTCTGGAAGGGACTGTGTGGAACACACAGTTCTTGGAACAAAATACAATAAAGGGACAATGTTGGTTGGGGTTACCTTGCAACAGAGTTTTGAGACTTCAGTCCTCTCCTGTCAGTGCTGCCCTTAGAGAACCACCTCTTGAGACATTTCCTTTCTTTGGTTTCTACTGTAGGGAACTTCCCTGGTGACACAAGAAGTGGAAAAACTTTACTGTCATAGGCTTTGCTTTTTTTTTTTTACTTGTTTTATTCTAATTCCTGATGTATAAACAGATGCAAAACACTTTGTAAATTGAGTAGAAGCACTCTAGGAGCATACCTAGAATGTTTTCAGTTATCTAAGCATCTGGGAGTGTCTAATGCTATTTTATGTATTTTTATACCATAGCAGTGAAAAAATCACTAAGCATGTTTTGTTTTAATATATTTCTAAAATTACTATCTCTATAAGTAAAATATTTTATAACAACTTTATAATTTACAAAAGACTTTTTAAATTCATCTATAGTATCTACACGTCACATTCACAGAACATACTTCTCATCTCTGCAAATTAAAGGGCTGAGAATATGGACACTTAGAGCCTGATTTAGTTAAAATTATCCCCTGCAGCAGTGGGTGGGTATCAGTTCTTCACAGCTGAGAATGATTTTTGTAATTGTGCAGCACTCAGCAGCTGCAAAATCCCTGAGGATGCATCTTGCTTCTCTTTCAGGAGCAGCCTGGGTTTGCCCTGCCTGGCACAAGCAGTTTGACCCCTTCTCTCTTCTTATACCCATCTTGATTTGTGTTTCTGGAGATGCTCACTTTCCTCAAGTCCTCCAATATTTTCAATTCTTCAGAAGAAAGTTGTAGAGGCTACAAGAAATGCATAAGAATTGTCTCCTTACTGATTGACAGATCTGTTTAGAATGACTTAATGAACCTTTAAATAATGTATATTCTATAGCTGCCTCTGCGTTTATGAAGATACTTTTCTGAAACATTGCCATCTAGTGGCAATTTACACATGGAGCCAATTACGTGATGCTAAATGCTTACTTTATGCTGTATTTTCTTAATGTTTCCTTCAGTGGCAAATAGTGATACCTTATAGAAATGAAAAAGGGGAAAAAAAAGGAAATTATGAGAAAATAAGAGTCACATTACTAATTTTAGCAGACAAAAAATCAAGAAAGCATTTACCTGCTTTAAAACTGGCTTTATTTCTAAGTAAAATGTTATTCAGCTTTTCAATTAAATATTAAGCAGACATTTAAAAGCACTAAAGCTAAACCTGTATTCATATCAGATTACACATCTTATGAAAAGAGCCTGAAGGTAGGAACTTTTAAATCGGTCTGACATATTCCTCTGATCACTTGGAGTAACAACATTGTGTTACTCGCTTGTGGGCAAATTTTAAAATATCAACTTCTTGGTGCTGATGATTCACAGATATGTTTAAAACATGATTAAATAATTGGTTACTCTTACTTCAAAGAAAATTATCATTCTTCCAGGAGTTTTGACTCATCTGCTCCCACTAATTTAAAATTATGTGAACTGAAAATACTGAAAAGAAAAACACAAAAAAGGAGTTTGACTCATTTTAACCAATACAATTAGTTCTGATGAATGTTAATATCAGAAGTGAAAAAGCTATCTCATCAGAAATGCATTTAAGTATAATTATAAATGACAGAATCTTTTCACAGGTTTTGTCTTGTGTACATTTATTGTGCATTTTATATACCCAAGTGCACATATACTCCTAAGCTCATGCACATGTATACATTATTTATGTTCATTTGCACTGTGAAAATGCCTGAATATTCAATGTAATAATTAAGATACTAACAATTACCCATTCAAATTTCATTCTTTTAGATAATGAAAAGATTTATTCCCCAGTCCTACTGTAATTCTGACTGTGACAGCCTTTTCAAAGCTCATTCAAGAATCAGTGCCAGGAAGGCTTGCACTGATTAAAAATTAAGAGAAAAATATAAATTTGAATCTAAATGTAGAGTAATGTATGGCTTGCTGAGATTTCTAACTTTGATCTTTAAATGTCAAATGTGTTAGAAACCTGGAGTAACTGGAGCATCCCTGCTATACTTTAAATATATAACAAGATGAACAGTAGGTGTGACACAGAAATATTGGTAACACACAGTTGGTAACACATTGTTTGATGATTGTGGACTGTTTTCTTCATTGGCACCAGGCATTTATATCTAGTCTTTAGAAATAAGATATCTGAAAATATATCCATGTGTGGAATGGCATTTCAGAGATTCATAACTGCTAGCACGATTACAAATTTGCCTTACAATCAACTTTTGAGGACTTAAACCCTATTAGAAGCCTATGTATTTCTTTACTAACCATTGGATATCTCATAATGAGATTGCCCTTACCTCTGTCAGGATAGCGGTAATGCGAATAGCACAAAGGTGTCTTTGACGTGGGTGCAGGATGACAACATTATTTGTGAGTAGCAAAGTCAACTGTGAACAACATAACTCACCCAATCCTGTCCCCAAGAGAGTTAGCATACTAAACTACTATTTTGTCATCTATGCAGCATCAAATAACTGCATCGATTTCAGCAGAAATACGGATTTCAGTTAAATTTAATAGAATGACATGCCGATAGAGAGACATATGCTGGTAGATATAGATTATCTATTAATATTTTGAGTAGGGTGGTTGTATGCTGTAAATAATATTAAACATGAATAAGATGTATTTAATACATTTATTTACTTAAAAATATATTAATTAAGTATTGTTGCAAATATTCTAGGCAGCTTAACAAAAATGAAAATATACTATCAATATAGTGCCAAGCACTCACAATATAAATTTACTACTCATAATTCAAGTACACAGTAACAAGGGTGTGAATGACATGATAATCTTTGATACTTAAAAGGATTAAAATATTTATACTGCCACCAAAATACCTTAATATTATTTAGACAATACACTGACATTAGTATCTTGAAGCTTCCTATTAGCATTTGTATAAATCAATCAGTAGTGTCTATCATTCACTGCTCATTGTGGGAAAGAAAATGTCAGGTATTAATATGAAGTGACTTAGTCTTGGGTTGTGCTGAGGGAAGTATATACTCTCTCTGTAAATACAGTTTTATTCAGGTGAAAATGAGGAAGGTGAAAAATGGCTTGAGAACAAATATGTCTCTGATATGTAAAGAAGAGGAAATAGTTTTCTGACTCATGACAGGTGAAATAGGTAACTGGATATGTGAGTGGGGATAAAGAAAAAGGAGCAGCAGTAATGCAGGTGGTTCAAGATAAAGATAAAAAATGCAAGTTTCAATGATTTCAAACTTAAGAAAGCACATCGGGAAGGTGACTCAAAACAAGTCAAGGAGGTAATAGTGGCACACAGAAAATAATGTTCATTGGGAAGGATTTAAGGCCAATAGAGACAATAGTGTGGGGGAAGGACATGCAGTATAAGGTAAACAACGGTGTTCCTCATACAGAACGTGAAGGGAACTGATTTGTGAACTTCTGAATAATTTTCTGTTGATGCCTTCTGAAGCCAGGAATCATCTTTCATGTGGATTTTAAGTTCAAGATAATGCAGAAAACTATTAAAAATGTATGCACATAGTATGATTTTAATGTTCCATGCTGGAATACACATCAGTTGGAAAAGGTAAATGTTAAAATCCTCACTAAAGTGTTGTTTAACCTTGGTGGTATTTATTGTGGGAGCATTAGTAGTCTAATTGAGAGTAAGAGGTACTCTTCTGAGTGTTTATGTTGCCATATGATCTTACATTTTCCTGGCTGTAGCTACTACCTTCTTGTGTCTGGAAACTAGGCATATGGTTTAGGTAATGGGCGAAAAGTTGGAAACCTGAAAATTAAAATTGAAAAGGAAATAATATCCTGTGATCATAATAATGCTCTGAGTTATTATTTGGCAAGAGAGGAGTTTCTCAGTTTTATAGCTTCTGGTTTTGGTTGGAAACAATATTTTGCAAGGTGGAATTATGAGCGCAGGACATATGATGTTGGGTATACGTTCTCAGATTGCCTTCACAACTTTCAGATTACCCAAGTCAGCATATACTGGCTGTGCCTGCACTTTCTTTCCAAGACTATAATTTGGACTTGTTTCTCCTGTTCAGTCTATTTGGAGGATGTTTCAGTGAATCTTTTATGAGATCCCTGATGCAGTCTTTTCCATAACAATTTGAAAATAGCAGTCTCAAGTCTTCTAAATCTGATCAGATGTTGAATGTATAAAACCTTTACATTCACTCCCAGGAATGAAGATGATCTCTAACTGCTACTACGATCTTATATAGCCAATGTGACTGCTCAGAGAAATTTTTCAGGTGACCATAACCAAATTATTTCTCTTTCACCCCCAAACTCTAATTTAATCTTAAGATTTTGAGTATTTCCTGAAAGATTTTTGGATTGTGTTGACATGAAAGATCAAAACTTCATTGACTTGTTCTCCTGGAAACTTTTCTTGATTTCTCACCATTTCCTTAGCAAACTTGTTAAGATTGTACTCTGAGATCTCTTATTTCTTCACTTGTTACTGTTATTTTCGAACAATTTTTTTTTTCAGATAATTTGGATTTTTTTTATCGTCTTTCTAATGATCCAAAGGTACTTAAATTACTTCAGTTTTCCAATTCCTTCCCCTCTAGATTTTTGCAGTCCCCCAAAACAAGCTAGTCTAATCCTTGTATCAAGTGAATACAGGACATGGGGAAAGAAGAGAGCCCCAGCTCTGACGTCAGACACTGCACACAACCTCTGTAGGAGAGTGAAGATGTATGTATGTAGTGATAAAACATCCATGTGTTCATATTTCAAAAGAAAACCAGCTAGCATCTGCCCCCAAAACATGAAGGCTTCTAACTAGTCAATTTAAAAAGAATAATCCGAATCACTTGAAAAAGCATTGGGTATGAAAAAGCAACAAGAAATGTTCGAACATGAGCCTTCAGCTTATAAATCATTTTGAACAGCAGGAAATGAGGAAGATAAGAACTAAGATAAGAACTAATGCTAAAACTGAAGAAGAAGAAGAATATATTCATTTCCATTAAGACAAATTGTAATTGAGATATAATCTCACTTTACATGATACAGAGATTTCATTTTCTTCTTAAATAGATCTCAAAAAGCACATGTATGCTGAAAAAATGACTGAAAATATTCAGGGGGACAGGCAGAAGTTACAAGAGCAAATTCGGTGAGAAAAGGGGTCCCCCTCCAGGCTGTGGTTTGCTAGCGCCCTTGTGCTGTTGACACAAGGTTACTGTAGTTCCCTCTTTGGATGCTGCTCAGATCCTCCAGCACTCAAAGCGAGGTTTGCATCCAAAGAACTGAGCTTCTATTCACGTATCTGGAACAGCAGTATTGTTATTTTGCTGCCTTCATGGTTTTCCCTGTGCCAACCCGGCAGAAAGCTACAGAACTGAATCAGAATTGTATTTGGCTTCCTCAGTAATCCTGACAGAGTAGCCCCTGTCCCTGAAGTCGCACTTGAAATATTGCTCGTTTGTGTTCATGAAAAGGAGCGGAGAAAGATATCATCCTTAGAAGAGAAAGTGCATTGTATTCTCTACAAGCTTCGGCCATTGGGAAGTCATTTTAAGTTTTCCGCAATTTCTGCATACTGTTTTCAAAGATGCTTACACAATTTTTGGACAAATACTTGGAAGTGTTTGAATTACTGTAAAATTCTCTGGACTAAATAGATAAAGCATCTAAAAATAGGTAATGTGTAGCAGATGTAGCGCTGCATGTAAACAGTATTTTTATAAATAGTTACATAAGAGTACAGCTGTAAAAATTGCCAGCTTGTGAAGTTATGTTAAAATGCTGGAAAAAATATGACAATTTTTCATGTATTTATACCACATATCTTTGTAGATTTCTTTCTGGTTGTAAATTTCTTATGAGCTTTTGAAGAGTGATTTTATATAATGTTTCTCAGAATTTTCTAGAGTTTTGATAACCTTTCTGAGCCAATTCACTGAGTAATTCTTCTTCCAGGGGAACCCACTGCCATTTGTTTACCTATATTTTTGCAACTTTTTTAAAAGAAATGTGGAGGCAGTCTTCCACAGAAAATTTTCTGAAGTGTAAGTGTTCCTTTGGAAAGCCTTTCCTTTTTTTTCTTCCCCTGAATAAGTGCAGCAAGCTATTGTCTACCATATTGACATACTACCTCCTTTTCATTTCCTAATGCATATTGGTATTTCATAAAGGTTCAAGGCAGTCACTCACAAGGTGACACAGGGAACCAGCATAATAGTGGCCAGCAGCCTTTCCTAACTTAATTTAAGTTAGTGAATGAAAAATATTGCACCCAGATGAAACATCAGATTAAATTGGTCAGAGGTAGAATGTTATTGCTCAGACTAAAATTTGATGAAACTCTCACCCAAAAGTGGCCAGCTTGACACAAGTACCCACAAACTCACATTTTGCTCAGGATGCAGTTCATATAATGTAACTTAGATAGCTAGAATTTACGGCATCTAAGTGTAACCTAGTCATCGTGAATTCCTGAAAGGTAATTCTTTTCATCCTAAAGTAGGCGTCTGAAATAGGCAGGATTGATCTCTGTAGGGATCTATTTCCTTACATTGACAAACAGCCTACAAAGACATTTGATTTGAAAGTTTAAATTACATCAGATTAACCATATTTCCAAATGACTGAATGTTTCTCTACTACTGAAATTCCAGTAATTCTCTTTTCAGTAGGAAAGCTCTATTTGTTTTTTGTTTCACTGGCTATTAAGTGAGGGGTTCTAATAAAATTAATGCAATCTTTTTCTTTCTTCTTTTGTCATGGTGTTTGTGTCTTAGGGACATTGTAGAAGCTTCTGCCTTAAGTGCACCAGAGGGCAGTAGGGAAGATGCCAGGTGCTACTGAGCTATAAAATAGGTGCTAGACAGTATCTCTGGACAAAATCTCAGTCAGAGGACAAAGCGCAATACCAGTGCAATGCCGAATGAAAGAATTAAGAACTCTCGAAGACGTGCAATAGATAAGAATCCATATTTGTTCTCTGAAAAAAATATTTCTGCTAAAAGTTTGCCAATGACCAGTCAAACCTAATTTATGATGGCAACTGATTTTACAGGATTGTAAGTCATCCTTTGCAGTAGTCTTAAGGTTTCTTTAGGTCATTGAGAGTGTTGGGTTTATTAGCAGGAGATCTTTTCCAATTCAATATATTCAGCTTTATATGTTGAGGGTTAAAGGCTGTTACCTGTGAAATATGGATAAATTATGTGTGAATTTGAGAGCTAAAATATAATGCTGCTCTGGATTTCAGATTTTATTTTCATTACTCAAGTTTGAGATTCATTTAATGACAAGCAGCAGTCAAATTATACATTATTTTAATAAAATCTTAGTACAGTATGTCACCTTTGCAATCTGCATAGGCCTTAATTCCACCTGCAAAACCTGGTGCCACAGTTACGGGGATTTCAGCTGCAGAGTGCTTAAAGAAACTCTAAAAATTGATCAAAATACTCAAGTCAGAATTACTGTATACAGCAAAGTCATGGTATTAAACTTGGATTTCTTACAGCCATGCAGGGAAAAGGGAGTAAAGAATCTTGCTGGAGGCTTGAGGAACCATCCTTTGTATTTCTAAATAACTTCAGTTTCAAACTCCGTTTTCCTCAAAAAGTTGCAATGCTTTTAGCTGTAGGGGGACTGCTGGTACAGGAAGAATTGTTGTTCATTACTGGGATTTTGTTGACCTCTTAAAAAAACCCCACCAAAACAGTACTTCTCTAAAGTCAGATTTTCCATTATAAAAGCCTTCTTGACTCTTAATATTTATGCAAATGTCCATTAAACCTATTATTTAGTATAGTTTCTGCTCCTTCGTCCAGTGCCAGTGTCAGGGTTACAGGCTTGCAATTCCCTGGATCTTCCCCACAACCCTTTTCTTTTAAGGGAAATGGTCTGACGTTTGCCTCACACAGTTATTCATCTATTTCACCCTTGAGATCTATACAAACCATTAAATCCTGCATGTACTATTTAATCCTGGTGATGTTCTGCTGTTAATTTTGTCAGCTTCTTCTGTAATCTCTTCTACAGTCAGTTTTGTTTTAGATGGATCCTCTGATGAATCTCTGTGCAAAAAATGCTATTGAGGTGGGAATCTCCCTTTTTTTCAAAGCAGACATTGATGCCAAGAAGTCATTTAGCTCCTGTGCAATTGTGTGTCCTTTCTAAGTGTTCCTTTTATACCCTGATCATTAAGAGGACCTGCAGGCTCTCTGCCAGGCTTTCTGATCTTGATTTGTTTGAAAAAAAGACTTATTATTACCTCTGAATCTCTTTTACTAGCTATTTCTCCAACTTATTTTTTGGTCTGCCTTATCTGCCAGAGTTATTTTCTTCATTTAAACTCAGCTTCAGCTTTTTTTTAAATGCCTTCCTGCTTCTAATAACCTCCTTTACCCTGCTAGTTAGCCAGGCTTTTCAGTCCTTTTGTGCCTTTTCAGTCTGTTCTAAAGAGGTGGTGTGCGTTGGCACTACGTTTCCAATGTGGTTTCTTTATGAGAACTCCATGCTGTCATGAAAGATTTAATTTTCCAGGTTGCCCCTTTTGACTTCTTTCTAAAAGAAAGCTCATCTTTTTGATGAGCTTTCTCTTTTTTAAACATTGTCTCTTTCGGAAATTAAGTACCACTCTGAAATTCCTAGCTTTGCTCTGCATCTGCATTAATATTGTGTCTAAGTACATTAAGGGAGAAATATTGATGCTTAATGATGTTAGCAATAGCAATGTAGTTTAACTCCTGCATAAACACCATTGGAGAAATAGCAATATAGTTAATTACGCAACCTTGGCATGTTAGTCTTGTCTGGCACAGAGCATTTCCATAACTGCAGTCTTTCTTTCATGTGTCAGGTGGAATAACATGCTATTGTGTCTCTTTGTTTAAATTTTTCCCATTATAACCTCCTGTCACTGATGATTACTGCCTGATTGATTGACAGATTGATTAACGGTCAATTTCAGATTTTCCAGTGGGCCAGCTGAGATGAGGAAACAGTCTTGACAGGGTGACTGTTACCCTCCTGTCTTTTCCTCTCTGAGATTGATTATATCTCTGCTGCAGAAACCATGGTTTCTAAGTCCTCTGATCCCCCTCTTCCACTTCTGATTATAGTTTTCAATTTAGTTTTAGCTTAACAGCCTGTCAGCCAAATTCACTGGCATGTTCTTGAGGCTTAAAGTGCTTTCAGCTTTTGGCTCTGGTTATCTATTGAAATGGTCAGCAAACAACTGAATTGAATAGAATTCCACCACCATGCAAATGCATGAACTAAAAGATATGTGATTGTAAAACTTGAGCACCCCTTCAGTCACCTGAATACTGTCGTGAGCATTAGAACAAATTACAGCACAATGCTAAAAAAGCAGCAAGTAAATTCCATTGAAAAAATAGTGTTTCCAATAATCTGTTTTTCATAGGATTTTAGAAAATGAGGGGTAAAGGTCTCTTGTATATTAACTATAGTGCCATGTGACTGGTATTCTTTATCAGTTGCTGAGCAACGGTCATACTCTGAATTTTTAAACTCATTAGCAAGCTGAACAGGCTGGCATTTGGCAGATGTTATTTGATTTTGTTTGGAGGCAAGTCAATGGGGGAGACAGGAGAGGCATTGAGCTCATTGTGTTATCTTGCATTTCTTATTAAATTCTCATGATATTTTAAACACATCTAAGGAGACTGAAAGGAACTTCTACATTTTCAGGTTATTCACAGAACATTTATGTGATTTATGTACTAATATAAATAAAGCACAGGAGCCAAATTTGCTTAGCTTCAAACACATTTTAATCTGTACCTAATCTTTTCTTGAAGTGTTTCAGTCATTAGTAATGACTGACGTAGCTTTATTTGCATCCTGCAATCATGCAAGCATTTCTTAAATAGCTTTGCCAACGTACCTCATTCTTGACCAGGAATATATTTGTTTGTTTTCCAATTGTAGCCCTTTTAATAGAAGAATTGTCAATTGTTACAAATCTTTCTGTACTATGTGATAGGGATGTGATGTGACCATGCATCCACAAAGAACTTATCTTCACTTGTAATTTAAGGTAGTGATGGTCAAACCTCAAAAGTCCTGACGATGAGCCTGAGATAAGTTTAAATCACTACAGTTTTGAACTAATGAGTTATAAACCAGCAGGGCACCTGAGCACAGTATAAACGTAAGGGAAGTCAGATACTGGCAGACTTGCAATGCTAACTCAAGAGCACGAATCTCCAACTCAAGTACCAGATGCCAGTGTACTGTTTTGTTGACTCACTTTCACTAATGGCAGTTTTAGTATGGCTTTTTTCTGACCTTCTGAAGCTGATTTTCAAACTAGTGGAAAGAGAATAATAATATTCCTTAGTCTCTAATGGTTGCCTTGAGTATCTCCTTCGTTTAAGGACTCTTTACCCAAACCACTTATTTCCATGTGATTCAAAGGATCGTTATGAATTACTGCATTATTATCGTTAGTTTGTATCTCAGCAGCAGACATGGGGTCCAACTCAGGTCTTTCACAGTTGGCATTATATACAAATCTACGTGAAGAAATGACTCAGGCTGGCATCTGGAGTACATGTTTTTAATTCCTCCAACATTATTTAAATTACAAATTTCTGATAGTTTTGCAAGTAGCTGCTGAGCAATTCTGGAAACTA
This sequence comes from Oceanodroma leucorhoa, assembly GCA_030449065.1. NCBI lineage: Eukaryota > Metazoa > Chordata > Aves > Procellariiformes > Oceanodroma > Oceanodroma leucorhoa. Next base: position 5,562,621 of record JASVER010000058.1, on the reverse strand, counting down.
ATATTGCCTGACTTCTGGGTATTTTGGAGTTTTCCAACCTCATTTGCTTGGTGACACATAGAGTCTACATATTCATCTCAAAAATGGGTACTGCTAAAATTGTAGGAAATAATGTCTATGAAAAGTATGGCGCTGGCTTCTAAGACAAAAAACCAGCTAGGTATACTAGCATGCTTGAGTCAGAAATGTAAGTCAACAAACAAGGGAATATCAGAGGAATATGCATAAATGGTAACTAGCAAGAAAAAGATACATAGGGAATGTCTGATTTAGTAAAATAATCTGTTTTATTAGAAATACTTAGGGGACATCAGACCAGACACACAAGTGAGAGGGAGGTTCATAGCACACAAAAAGATTGTTCTGCATACAGTGCCTAGTTAAGCTAAGTTAATGGATGCTAAAAATTTGCAGAAGCTCAAAGGAAGACAGTTAAAATTAATGGAAGAGAAATCAGTTAGGGTCTTTGGTTCAGGAAGCTTCTGAAGTACAAGCTATTGGGGTTGAGAAAGTGTTAGGTACTGAGGAAGTGCTACTACTTGTTTTCTCTGGTTTTATGCCTTTCCTAGATATCTGCTATTGGTCACACATCCTTTTGAATGTGTGGATCCCTTCAGTCTGACCGTTTACAATCAAGTATCTCTTATGCAGCTCTTCATCATTAATTCTTAATACATTCATCGTATAATACCATAGAGTATTTTTTGTTTTTTTTAATCCATGTCCTTCCCTGTACCTTCTTTCTTCTTTGAGTTGGACTGGAGAGCAAAAAAATCAAATGCTGCAGGGTGAATCACATCAGGGAGGTATGCCTACACAGGTACTGTTCCCACTGCCTCCTTCCTGCACTATGGAGTCACTGATAATGATCTACTACTGTTATACTGAAACCAATTTTTTGGAGCATAGAGTGGCTTACAGTTGATGGGGAAGGAATTGCTGAAAATTCTAAAATCTTCCTGCTTGATGAAACTTTGGAGCCTCCTTATGCAGGTTCAAAGTTTAGGTTTCAGAAAGTCTTGTGTTGCAGGATTAAATAATATCAGCACAGTTCTCACCAAGCCTTATAAAGCTCTCTCTAGCACAAAGAGAGCGTCTTTGACTCTTTAAACTGCAGCTTTATAGGATGGGGCAGATACTGACAGGTAATTCTACAGTTTGGAATCTACTTCTAGCAGAAACACATTATAAATTCATCTGATAAATGGAACTGCAATTGTTGCTGTGCCTTTGCAAGCTATGCACAATATTGAAAAGTGTAATTGAAAACAGGAAAAAATAGTACAGACTAGCTTCCTGGTTTTCTTTTCTTTTCTTTTCTTTTCTTTTCTTTTCTTTTCTTTTCTTTTCTTTTCTTTTCTTTTCTTTTCTTTTCTTTTCTTTTCTTTTCTTTTCNTCTTTTCTTTTCTTTTCTTTTCTTTTCTTTTCTTTTCTTTTCTTTTCTTTTCTTTTCTCTTTTCTTTTCTTTTCTTTTCTCTTTTCTTTTCTTTTCTCTTTTCTTTTCTTTTCTTTTCTTTTTTCTTTTCTCTTTTCTTTTCTTTTCTCTTTTCTTCTCCTCTCCTCTCCTCCTTTCCTTTTCCTTTTCCTTTTCCTTTTCTTTTTCCTTTTCTTTTTCCTTTTCTTTTTCCTTTTCCTTTTCCTTTCTTTTCTTTTCCTTTTCTTTTCCTTTTCTTTTCTTCACCATTATCACTCACAAACTACATCAATTTAGAAAATAACAATTATTTGGTACAGTATACCTTTAGTACACATGAGTTCACAGGGTGGTTGAGATTGGAGGATTGGAAGGGACCTTGGAGGTCATCTGGTCCAGCCCCCCTGCTCAAGCAGGGCCACTTAGAGCCAGTTGCCCAGGACCATGTCTAGAGAGATTTTGACTATCTCTAAGGAGGGAGACTCCAGGAACTCTCTGGGCAACCTGTGCCTATGCTCAGTCACCCTCACAGTAAGAAGTGTTTCCTGATGTTCAGATGGCACCTCCTGTGCTTCAGTTTGTGCCTGTTGCCTCTGGTCCTGTTACTGGGCACCACTGAAAAGAGCCTGTCTCTGTCCTCTTCACACCCTCCCTTCAGGTATTTAGATACATTGATAACATCCCTATGAGCCTTCTCTCCTATGGACTGAACAGTCCCAGCTCTTTCAGCCTTTTCTCATAGGAGAGATGCTCCAGTCACTTAATCATCTTAGTGGCTCTTTGCTTGACTCTCTCCAGTATGTCCATGTCTCCCTTGTATGGGAGAGCCCAGAACTGGACCCAGCACTCCAGGTGTGGCCTCCCCAGTGCTGAATAAAGGAGAAGAATCACCTCCCTCAGCCTGCTGGCAACACTCCTTTTGATGGAGCCCAGCCAATGATTCACCTTCTTTTTCACAAGGGCACATTGCTGGCTCATGTTCAACCTGGTGTCCACCAGGTCCTTTTCTGCCAAGCTGCTTTCCAGCTGAGTGGCTCCCAGCAGGTACTGGTGCATGGGGTTGTTCCTCCCCAGGTGCAGGACTTCTCCTTGTTGAGCTTCATGAGGTTCCTGTCAGCCCATTTCTCCAACCTGTTGAGGTCCCTCTGGATGGCAGCCTGACCCTCTGGTATATCAGCCACTCCTCCCAGTTTAGTGTCATCTGCAAACTTGCTGAGGGTAGACTCTGCCCTATCATCCAGATCCTTAATGAAGATGTTAAACAGGACTGGACCCAGTATTTGCCCCATGGGTGCACCATTAGTCATTGGCCTCCAAACCAGTTTGTGGGGCTGATCACCACAATCTGACCCTGGCCATTGAGCCACTTTCCAGTTTACCTCACTGTCTGTTTATTCAGAGGGTACTTCATATTTATGGTTAAGCACGTGCAAGAAAGAATTTTCTGAATGGTATTGGTTTAGAGACATTGATTTGCTAGGGTAACATTAGATGCAAATTTTTTTGAGCTAACCTGACAAGCATTATCCCAAGAGCTTAACTGTTTCGTATGTTTTCATTCTTGTTATCTGAATTCTGAAATCTAGGGCTGGCTGAATATCTTTGGGAGCGTTATAGCTCAGCTGCCTTCCAGAGAGGAGTTGTGCCTGCAAGTGTGTATTGGTGGATATGATCCTGATATGAGTGGGAGAGCTCAGTAGATTTTGTCAAGTGACAAGAGACCCAGCTAACCTTTCCTATGCCTTAGGACACATGCTTTCTTGGTTGGGTTGCAGACAAGGAGAGGCGCATAGTTTCCTGAATCTGGCTTGGCAGGTAGAAGAGACCAAGATAAGCCTAAACTGGTCTGGAAACACTGGTTGCCAGCACTGTAACCAGCTAACGAGAGATGAAAACTTAGCCCTTGTCATGGGAGTTTTGGGGGCGAGAGCTTCAAGAATAGAACCCTATCACTTAGTACTTGGCTGGATGGGCAGAGCAAGATGGATAGCAGATTTTATTTTTAGATTTCTGTCTATGGCATCTGACCTTCCTTATCTTAGGTAAATCCATCCCTGTTGATGCATATTAAAAAAAGGAACATTTTGTGCAGTGTGCATATTGTGCAAATATGCACAAACATTCTATCACCATGCTACTGACTGAAAGCTTAGATAATTAACCATAGCTGTTGTAATTGCTACTGATGATTTAGATGTCTAGAAAGCCATGGAAAGAGAAGGAAATGTCATAAAAGGCCTGTATTTCCTTTGAAAGATAGTTTTAAGAATGGGGGTTTTTTTGTGGGGTTTTTTTTGTTGATTGTTTGTTTGTTTGGTTTTTTTTGCGGGGGGGAGAGGGCGGGAAATGCTGTATATAAGAAATCTGCAATTTGAATGAAAAATTCACAGGAACTTAGTATCATTTCCCAAGTGTGTGGAGCCAATTAAAAAAAAAAATCTTTTTCTACACAGGAGGCCTAACAGCAAAAATTAGTTGGGTAGTCTCACCTTCGTCTTGATTTTTTTCACAGCTTATAAAAACCACTGCAAATGTGATATGGTTGGCAGTCTCTGCAGAAGAGAGGCCAAGGGCTAGAATAACAAGGTAGTTTGTAGGTCAAGAGAAAACGGTGAATCAGTAGAGTTGGAGTAAGAAACTTACACAGCCTGGATACTCTGTTTAGGTTGGTCAGTGCTGTTAGTGTTCATTAAAGTACAAGACTAAATTCACTGTGAAAAGGTAGAAAAGAAGTAATAGAGGAAGGGATGGATGGATCCAGGCACTGGAAATGTGATAAAGAACCTTTCACCTCAACTGTTATTTCACAATAAAACAGACCCTTTTAAAAGAAGTTAAAGGGAGTGTCCTGGTTTTGGCTGAAATAAATCTAGCCAAGGTCAGAAATTCTTATAATTCTTAATATCTTTTGATTCTTCAGTGATCTCTGAAGAGCATTGTCTTGGTCTCACTTTATGATGTTCAGGTGTAAAATCTCCATAATATTTAACGCTTGTAGCAAACTCAGGAAAAAGTGCAGGAGATGAGATAAATGTAAATATATATTGAAATAAATCAGATAATGATTCTTACTTAGGGCTGAATTTAGACTTTTTTAAGTTCAATGTGCTGTTGTCACTTCATTACTAAGACCATTTAATGTAAAGGCTGATATTTTCCAGTGCATTCCATATGATTTTTCTTAAAAATATTATTCCTCCATTAACCATATGTACTTCCCAGAGAAACCCAAATAAAACGCACAGTTCAGATTAAAGTCTATATTCATTTCCTCAGGACAGATTTATTAAGCAGCAGAAGACATAATGTTCAAAATAATTTAAAACAGGAATATTCTGCAGCAGGGAAGGAGAAAGAAATATTATTTCCTTTTTCCTGCATTCTGAACACTTTCTCCTTACTGATTGCTACTTTCCATTATCAGCTATTTACTTTCTTTTGTGGCATCTTTGGCTCAAAATACCATCAGGCCTATGTTGAGACAGTCCTCACAAATTATGTCTTATTTCTGTCTTATTTCTGTGTTAGCAGTATGCTGGATGGTAAAGACATAAATTAAGACACAATGCTGATTTATTAATGATCTTACTTTCTAAATAATGTTTATAAATATTTCAATATATGTCAAATAAGAACAAATAAGTGTTATATAGATTGGTGTGCTAAGTTAATGAAATAGAGAATGCTTTTAATATGTCTGTTTATTGCAAGAAGTTAACACTGCACTATCTCAAGGTTCATTTCTAATACTTCACTATTTTGATGATGAATGCATTTGAAGTTAGAACTCCATTTTTAGTGAAGTAGTTATCCTGCTTGGCCATATATAGCTTTAAAGTTCAATTTTTTTCATTAATTCATCTATGTTAGCAAAGTGAATTTCAAGACTTCAAAAAAAACCCGGTCCTAATGCAATGTAAATAAAACAAAACACGAGCTAAACAAACAACAACAACAACAAACCAACCAACCAACCAAAAACCACTGAAAACCCAGAATGCCAGTGAGCTGGGAAATAAGTCTGTACGATACCAAGACAAACTGTGAAGGTCTTCTTAATATGTAACAGGTAATACAGCATAGCATTAGTACAGTTTAAAAGTAGCTCATCTCTGCGTTAATTTCACAATATAAGCAGCTGTAGTTGAAGTCATTTGGATTACACAGTTGTTGAGAGAATATTCAGGTGGCCTGAGTGATACTCACATGCCCCTCAGCATTTGCAGCACTAGAGTTTATCTTTGCTGTCCGTCTTGCAGAATTAATATTTAACTTCTGAATACATAAGTAAGTACATGGAAATTTATAAGGTCAGATGCAGGATACTCCAGTCTGATTATGGATTTACTTATGTGCATGTGGGCATAATTCTTTAAAGGATTTATTGTAATTAAAAGTAATAAAAAATAATAGTGATAGGAAATGATCTAGGAAAAAAATTACAAAATGAACAGTGCCAGGATTTCATAAAAAGGCTGAATGTAAGGCACTATTAGAACTTCAGCAAACACATAGAGGTATGAGTTAGCCAAACTCCCTTAAAAGATCAGCTACCTTTTAACATCGTTCAAATAATTAGACCAGCGATGAACTTTTATTTTCTCTGTTTTAGAACTCATGGGGGTGGGTATACAAATTTTGTTTGTTGAGTTTATTCCTTCAAACTGGCAGCTGACACTTACATGTTATAATGAGGAAGCTGAGATCATGGTCATTGGGAAGGAAGTCCTGGTTCCTGGCACAGTAAACAGGTGAGTGCTGTCCACACTGTCCATAGCACATGGATAACAGCCTGGTTTGCCACCTTCCTCGTTTACATGTTGGAACGTTGTGAACATTACTGACTGCCGCAGTTCCCTAGGTACCATGGGTGTCCCTAACCTGTATGCCAAAATCACTTATTATTTCTTTACCAATATTTATGATTACTTGTATCAGCAAGCAGTAAGTAGTGTGCTTATTTGACCACTGAAATCCAGCTATGTTTTCATGATGGGTTGTGAATTTTATACTAATTTTTCCAAAAGGTTACAGTCTGATTCTATTTTTAGTATGGAAAGACTACATTAATTATTATCTGAACCGAACAGAGGAAGCATAATTACTATTGGCCTAAGAAGTTCTTAGAGCTGTTCTTAGGAATTACGACATCCTCTATAAATACTATGAGTAAATCCTAAATGGTATCAAATATTGTCAATATGAAAGATTTAAGTGACCTTGATGGTGCTTTTCTTCTGACTGGTTATACACGGAAAAGCTTACAGTCCCTTATATTTATTTCTGTGCCCTCTTTTTAATGTATAAAGCTTCTTGTTAGATGTGGACTTAAACTCTGGGGGTTAATTTAGCGTAATTTAAATACCAGAATCACATAAGCTATTAAGATCCTTTGGATTTAACTGTAATTTTTCACTACATATGATATATCTAGGTTCTGATTGCCTTCACTCTGATCTAAACCAAGATAATAACACCAAAAGACTTTGACTTGGTAAATTTTTGCATAGTTTTTGTGATACAGACAGGACTACTATAGGACAGGACTGTTACTAAAACAGTAGATTTCCTAAGCATTTCTTAGCTAGAAAGTGGCAGTATCGTTTGAGTTTCTGAGAATTTTATCTCCTGCATTATGCACCTGTATCTGAATTTTTTACCTGTACTAAACTGCAAGTTCATTTTTTTTTTCTATCAAATTGCTGAAGCAATTTCTTTAACAGGCTTGGTACAAATCTGGATGAGTGAGAATAGAGGTGAGAGCAGGATCTGGCCTAGTCACTTCAAATAAAGCGTACTTACGAACTCATAACACATAATCAGTTAAGCTGTTTATTTTCTGTTCTGAAAATACCAAATACTGTAGAAACATCACTAGAAAGGCAACATTCTCTCTGCAAAGGGCATGGGTAACTGTCGTGGTTTAAGCCCAGCTGGCAACTAAGCACCACACAGCCGCTCGCTCACTCTCCCCCAGGTGGGACAGGGGAGAGAATTGGAAGGGTAAAAGTGAGAAAACTCGTGGGTTGAGATAAAGACAGTTTAATAGGGAAAGCAAAAGCCGCGCACGCAAGCAAAGCAAAACAAGGAATTCATTCACTGCTTCCCATGGGCAGGCAGGTGTTGAGCCATCCCCAGGAAAGCAGGGCTCCATCACGCGTAACGGTTACTTGGGAAGACAAACGCCATCACCCCGAACGTCCCCCACTTCCTTCTTCTTCCCCCAGCCTTATATGCTGAGCATGACATCACATGGTATGGAATACCCCATTGGCCAGCTGGCCTAGCTGTCCCGGCTATGCTCCCTCCCAGCTTCTTGTGCACCTCACAGAGCATGTGAGCTGAAAAGTCCTTGAGAAAGTAGACTACCTAGCAACAACTAAAAACATCAGCGTGTCATCAACATTCTTCTTACACTAAATCCAAAACATAGCACTATACCAACTACTAGAAAGAAAATTAATTCCACCCCAGCCAAAACCAGGACAGTAACTCTTCAAGAAAAGTAATATAATTACAGCTTCCAGAAAGATTTCAAGAAATCTTCACAGTAGGAAAAGCAATGATTATTCAGCCAGAGTAAACTATTAAGACATGCCAGGGAAGCGCAGCAGTAAGAAGTCTCTTGCAACAGCCAGCCCCACCAGCCCTCACCCTGTGACTCCTCTTGCTCATTCTTGTTCGAACCCTTTCATCTGCAGCCCAGGTTGTGGTCTATTGAGAAGACATTGCTCACTCACAAAGGGCATAGGGCCCTTATGTCCTTGGTGTACACAATAGTTGCATGGCATCGTGGTAAGAGCTTTCTCCCAAGGAGTTGCGTTGAGATAAAGAATGAGTATGTGCAACTCATCCAGACACACAAATCTGACCGTAGACTGCAGATGTCTCCCAAGGCCAGATCTGGACAACTCTGGAGTGTATACGCATCCCTAGGTTCTAGCGAGAGTGTACATGTTTGCTATCTTCAATTCCATAGGTACCTCTTTTGATTAGCAGAGCTCTGGCAAGCTTGGAGAACTGTGCTAGCAACAGCCAGGCCAGATCTCAAGAAACGGCACTGCTGGGGACCTTACTTGGGATCACAGAATCATAGAATAGTTTGGGTTGGAGGGGACCTTTAAAGATCATCTAGTCTAACCCCCCTGCCATGGGCAGGGACATCTTCAACTAGATCAGGTTGCTCAGAGCCCCGTCCAACCTGACCTGGAATGTTTCCAGGGATGGGGCATCTACCACCTCTCTGGACAACCTGCTCCAGTGTTTTACCACCCTCATTGTAAAAAATTTCTTCCTTATAGCTAGTCTAAATCTACCCTCTTTTAATTTAAAACCATTCTCCCTTGTCCTATCACAACAGGCCCTGCTAAAAAGTTTGTCCCCATCTTTCTTATAAGTCTTTTAGAACTGAAAGGCTGCAATAAGATCTCCTCGAAGCCTTCTCTTCTCCAGGCTGAACAACCCCAACTCTCTCAGCCTTTCCTCATAGGAGAGGTGTTCCATCCCCCTGATCATTTTTGTGGCCCTTCTTTGCACCCGCTTCAACAGGTCCATGGGCTGAGGACAATTGTGTGAGGTTCAACAAGGCCAAGTGCTCGGTCCTGCACTTGGGTCACAACAACTCCATGCAACACTACAGGCCTGGGGAAGAGTGGCTGGAAAGCTGCCCGGCAGAAAAGGAGCTGGGGTGTTGGTCAACAGCTGGCTGAACGTGAGCCAGTAGTGTGCCCAGGTGGCCAAGAAGGCCAACAGCATTCTGGCTTGTATCAGAAATGGTGTGGCAAGCAGGAGTAGGGAAGTGATTGTGCCCCTGTACTCGGCACTGGTGAGGCCGCACCTCGAATCCTGTGTTCAGTTTTGGGCCCCTCTCTACCAGCAGGACATGGAGGTGCTGGAGTGTGTCCAGAGAAGGGCAACAAAGCTGGTGGAGAGTCTGGAGAACAAGTCTTCTGAGCAGCGGCTGAGGGAGCTGGGGTTGTTCAATCTGGAGAAAAGGAGGCTGAGGGGAGACCTTATCGCTCTCTACAACTACCTGAAAGGAGGCTGTAGCGAGGCGGGTGTTGGTCTCTTCTCCCAAGTAACTACTGATAGGACAAGAAGAAATGGCTTCAGGTTGTGCCAGGGGAGGTTTAGACTGGATATTATTTAAAATTTCTTCACTGAAGGGGTTGTCAATCATTGGAACAGGCTGCCCAGGGAAGTTGTGGAGTCATCATCCCTGGAGGTATTTACAAGACATGTAGATGTGGTGCTTGGGGACATGGTTTAGTGGTGGACTTGGCAGTGCTAGGTTAATGGTTGGACTTGATGATCTTAAGGGTCTTTTCCAACCTTAATGATTCTATGATTCTGAGTCCTCTGCATGGCTGCTTTCAATCCCTTCATTCCCCAGCCTGTATTGATACAGGGGTTGCCCTGAACCCAGGTGGAGGTCCTTGCACTTGGCCTTGTTGAACCTCATGAGGTTCGTGTGGGCCTGCTTCTCAAGCTTGTCCATGTTTATGCTGCCAGCTGGCCAGCTTAGGAGACAGAAAGGGTTTTCTAAGTCCTTTTCATTACAGAAATCTAGGGATAGAAGTCCATGGAAAGAAAGCGGAACTGATTTCTTGCCCATATGACAGTGGAGTGTGGTGTGCAGATAAGCTGAAGGATGATTTTATAGGGGCTTGTGTTTTTGGGATGTTAAGCAGTATGGGATAGCTTTTATGCTATGGAGCATTCAAGCTGAAGTGCCACATAGACATGACCTGACCATTCCAAAAAACCTAAAGGCTTCAACAGTATGTCTGTGATCCAGGACATAACATCTGGCAGAGAGAACTGGGGTAGTCCAAGTTGTTGGGGTACTCTCTAGTAAGCCTGCATGAGATAGTGTGGAAACACCTAGTTGTTTTGCTTTCAAGCAGCCAAATTGCAGACTTAATCCACTCTTTCAATGAAATGAAATTAATTCTTGTGAGAGAATCAGTACATGGCCTGTATACCATATGGGTCCTACTTAGCATCTCCGTGCCCAAGCAGTTCACTGTGCCACATTATAAATCACTTGATGGAATCAGTATGACAGCTCATCCCCAAACACTTCCTAATGTAGGAAAATTACTGCATGCAACTTTAATGGGCATATTTTGCCCTGTTCACTTTTATTTTTAAATACAAAATTATCATGTATCTTTTCAAAGGTGAGCAACAAGGAATACCAGTCTTTTGAGTTCTTCATGAGAACTTTCATTCTTCTTCTAATTAAGTAATTCTGTTTCTACCCAGCCATATTTATGGCAAAGCATGTGAAAAACGGTATCATATGGATGAAGAACAAACAATGTTCTACTCATGAATTTATCATTCTTAGAATAAGGTTGCCATTCTTTTTCTTTCCCGCAGAAGGTGAAAACATATGCAGATTCCTCTAAAACAGTATGATGAGTTAGAATATTTTTTAACTGTCTTATGCTTCCATTAATTGCATTTAAAAGATCTGAAATACTTAAATAAAAAAAATAAGTAAGTGGATGACATTTGGATATTCTCCCCATAACTGAAGGATCTAAAACATACTTGTAAGGTTGCCCGCATACTTTGGAAAGTATTACAGACTTATTAAATTAATTTCATGATGTGTCTAATTGCAGTTGATCACAAAGCACATAGTTTCAAGAGGACTTGTGAATAGTTGTGTAGATTGCAGACAGTAGAAAGGCCTCTGTTAACCCCTATTAAATAATCTGTAAAGGTAAAGCATATCAATCTGAAATCTACTGAAAATCCCATACCTCTTTTCAGTGAGGTTCAGTAGCCATTTTGTTGGGCCTGAGAGGGCCATGGTAGAAAAAGATATAAGATATTTAAAAAAATATATTAGTTCGGCTACTTTTTATCTTCTATTCTGTATTAAGATTAAATACTGCTTTGTTTTGAAAAAGGTATTTAATTTGCATGTGAACATTTTAGTTTGGATCAGAAGTGCACTTCTGAGGTGACTCTCCCTATTGCCCACATGTATGGAGCTTTCCTTCACCTTTTGGAGCAGGCCTAAAGCATGCAAACTATTTTCAGATGCTAACCAGATTAAACTGCTCTTCAGCTGTTCATAAGTAATTGGTTCACCAAACTAGGATAGAGTTAGTCTGGAGTAAATTTCTGCAAAAGCCTGTAATGGTGATGAAACTGTTTTTTCAGTCTACCAAGAGTCCTCTTCACAGGAGCGTTGGAGGGAATGTGCTGCAGCAGCGCTCCCCTCCCTATGGCGCTCTGTTGCATGGACAGACATTCCATATGTAAGGAAAGAGTTAGCTGATGTGAAGTAGTTACAGTAAAATAACTCTTCAAACATGATTTAATAAAATTTTAGGATACTGATTTTTTCTTTCGTAAGCCCATCCTATTCCCACTGTCTTTTTCATAGGAAGTACAAAATAAACCAATGCATTGATACTGCAGTAGTACTCTAGCTGGTAAAGCTTTCAATAAATCGATGTTAACACAACATATTTAACTTTTTATCGCACTTTATTAAAGACTTATAAATTTCTAGAGGTACTCCTTTTAAATATCTATTGGCTTCCATTTTTAAATGTCATATTCTATTTAAATCATTACTGGATTAAAGTGTGATATTTAAGCTGTACTTTGGTAGCAACAAATGAATGGAAAGCCAAGTCTATGATGGGCTGATTGTCTTCCATTCAAACCAGATTTTATTCTGATTTCTGTGAAGTTACAGTCTTTTAACTATAATCAGAATTAATACTTTAGTTAAAATACTAGTTTCATCACTATATCTTCTAAAAATTATGATCTCAAATGAGTTTTCCTTAATTTTTCTTTAGTAAACTCTTCACTATGAACTATATCTTTCTTCTGTTTCTGATTACATTGATGCAGTGATTGCATTCTCCTTGTAATCACAGAATGAAATGTAACTTCTAAGTAAAGGCTAAACAGATCTGGCTGAACATCATATTTGGAATCAGATATCTTTCTATTTGCTATTAACTGTAAGTGTGCATGCTGTAGACATTTATGTATTTGTATGAACACATTATATGGATTTATAAGTATAGAAGCGCTCAAGGTAAGATGAACAAGATGTAGTGCAAGAAGTGTGTGAGTTGTGTAAAAAGGAGAGGTTGTCATCTTACCTACTCAAGGATTGTGCTTCAAATGATGGTGCCTTTAGAATGAACTTGAGAAGTGGCATGCATTTTTGCCTTCACAAACATAGGGAGAAATGAAAAACCAAACATAATGGTGAAGCTTTAAGAGCCATGTGATGTTGTTCATGGCTAGAATCATAAACTTTACTTCTTTGAAAGACTGGTGAAATGGATCCAGTTCCAAATGTACTGCAGAGAGACCTGTTCTGCGCAGAGACTTGTTAACTGATGCAAGTTATGCATGTTAGATTGAAGAAACCTAAGAAAAGGGAACAGAATGCCTATTGTACAGGCTTCTTATTAGTTTGGTTTGTAACTCAATCTGCCAAACACCACCCAATTTTTATTTTGGTAAAACTGTTTCATTCAACACGCATGTCTTCCTTTTTTACTGTTAGAGAGAAATACCTGTGATCCTTTCAAAAAGTTTTTTTTCAAAACATTTCAAACTCTTTTTGATATAGTGATATTTTTTAAAAAGTATTAATCATATTGCCTAATAAATATGAGCTGTAATACAAGTGAGTGAACATTCAGTGTGTGATTCAAGTCAAGCTAGAAAGGAAAATGAGATGCTGAAAAAGAATCCATTTATTCAGTCTCTCAGAGATTCAGATTTGTAACACATAAGACAGATGAATGTTCATATATATGCATATGTTTTGTACAGCATAGGTCAATTCTGGAGCCTGTTGGGATATCTAAGACAAGGAAAAATGAAATTCATAGTTCAGTGACGCTCTTAAAATTCCTTTTCTGCCTAAAAAAAGAGAGTATTGCTTATGACTTGATTGACTGTGCAGGACATGAGTTTTAAATAGATTTTTTTTTTTTTCCTAGTCATCAATTTAGCAAGCAGCGTAGGACATCTTTTCTTTTGGAAATCAAGTTCAGAGAGATTCTCTTCGTTTGCATCAGTGACAATATATATTTCATGACCTTTCATGTTTCATATTGAGATAAAAGTATCACTGACTTCTCTTTCATACTTTTATGGTCATTTGCTATAAGCCAGCGCCTTGAGCAAATCGAAAGGCCTATGTGATGCTTGACAATCTGTGGCACGTACCATGAAGAAGTACCAAATGACTGCATATATCAAGACACTGCAACTAGTGCTTATTTTAATGTGAAAATCTATATGAAAGTGAGCCAAGTATGCTGTATGATACAATTGGCTCAGTACAACCTATTCTCGTAAAAGCATTCTTTCTGATGGTAAGAGCTGAATGCCAGTGGGTGATTATTTCCTCTGTGATTAGAATATATTTTGACTCCTATTATAGATATAGTGCTCCAGCTCTTGTGACTGGGTTGTGGGATATCTAGTATTTTCTTAAAGCCTTCACTCTATGAATCAAATAGATATGTAAGAATCTTACTAGTTCTCATTTTTTAAAACAGAAAAATCCCATTCTTCACATATGCTGGGAAAAAATGCTTAGTTGCTCAAAAATAAGGTAACAAAAACCACATTAAGTGAAATAAATAACAATTCTCAATTCATTAGCTCATTTTGGAGATATTTTTTGACAGTTTGGAGCTTGAATATTAAGTAAGCTTTGTAATATTGGATTCCATATTTGACTATTATGCCTTAAATCTCCAGCAGTTTTAAAGTTTAAAAATAGCAGATGAAATATCAGCTACCTTCAGAAAAAAAAAAAAAACCACACCAAACTGGAAAATACCTTGGTGCTCAGCTAACTCAATAATCTGTTAATTTGTTTTCATTTTCAAACAAACAGAATGTATAATAAAATTCATTACTAAAGCATATATTTACTGTCTTCTGCTACTGTAAACTTATTGGATTGTAATCTAGATTTGAATTTTACTCAAGGGCGACACTAATCCTCCTTGAATAACATCAAAATTATATTAAGTACTATGAAGTGAAACAGTAAACAGTTGAGAATGTAAATCCACAGTATTTCTCAATGCTGCTCTTGAATATGCAAAGCATTTAATAAAATTATGTCAAACAGCACTAGACAGCTCTTACATTAGAAGTATGACATGTATCTTCAATCACATTTGATAGTCAAACTGTTCTGCTTTTAAGAAAACTGTAAACTACACAAACGTTATCTTCATGAAAAAGGCCCTGCATCTGTCTGTTCATATTAATATGACAACCTGTGTGTGAGTGGATGGAGCCACAGATTTTAAATGTGATTTCTGTCTCTGAAATATTTAATGAGAATATTTGTGGTCACCTAAAATGCCACCTAGCCATTGTTATAGACCTCCATAAATGAAGTATATTTCTATAGCCCAGAAAAACTCATCTAGTTTTGCTTTTTAGTAACTACAGTTGCACTTGTGCAGTATCCTGTAAGTAAATGTTCTTTCTCCAGGAAAAGTTTAAACAGGTTCTGTCAACTCATTCAATATATGCAATGGTTATACTGGCCACAGCAGACACATGCATTGTTTCCTAGTCCCATTTTTCTTTTTAAATAATTATTTAATGCATTGTTTACATAGACAAATACAAGACATGAAATGATAGGAATTTCCAAGTAGATGCTTAATTTTGTTTATCTGGTCTTTGGGAAATTTTAGGTCCTTCTGGAGGAGGGAGTGGACGGAGCTAGAGGTTGAAGCAGAATTTGAGTAAACTTTCATAC
Source organism: Oceanodroma leucorhoa (assembly GCA_030449065.1). Taxonomy (NCBI): domain Eukaryota; kingdom Metazoa; phylum Chordata; class Aves; order Procellariiformes; genus Oceanodroma; species Oceanodroma leucorhoa. The sequence continues at coordinate 5,547,418 of JASVER010000058.1, read as the reverse complement.
TTTCCCCTCACAACTGCATCTGGATGGAGATGTACATATAAAACCGCTCCTCTTGGCTTGTCTGCTTCCACTCACCCTCTTTAAAGTGAAGCATATACACTGTCATATCCTCCTTTATGCTGAGAGAAAAAGAGTAGTCTTCAACCTTCAATGTGAAACCACTTTTGTGGTGCAGCGACTGAAAAAATTTTGGTGTTAGTCTTGTAAGGAAAACAGAAGGAGGAGGATAGTTTCACAGTACAGTAGTTCTTGTTACTAGAGACGTGTAATAATACAGGATGACTAGTATACTACATACTGTTTATTAAGTTTAATAATTATTTTATCTTTGCAAAAAGACATCATTATCAGGATTGTAACAGGGAAAGCTACACACAGTAGAACAGCTGCTGAATCAGCAAAACACTTAAATCTCTGCTTATGTTTTGCTTTCTTCAAAGGGGTGATTTAGAACTTTATTTAAACTTAAGCAGAAGTGATAAGACTACATGCATTAAATTCATGCTTCACAGAGATGAAATCTGGTTATACTTGCATAGTTCTTACCTTTTTTAGAGCACTGAGATTTCAATAAATATTAGCAACGTGGCCCCTCTGCCAGAAGTCATGCCACTATAGATTAATAATTTTGGTAATTAATATTTTTTAAAAACTTTAAAAATATAAATTCATAACAGTGCAATCATTAGAAGGAAAAAAGGAATAGTGTTTGGGAAAAAAAAAAAAAATCCTTGCATCTGCCTGCCTGCAGATTTAATCTGTTGGAACACAGTAAGAAACAAAAATGTTAAGCTTTATACTCTGAAAAATTTCAAATTACTTTCCATTGTCTAAAACTATTCAAATATTATGGCATTTTAAATATGATGTATGCTAGCAATATATTCAAATTATGATATGAAATTGATATTATTTCTAAAGGTTTTTTGTATTGGTGATTTCTATTTGTGCCAAAGGCCTAGATATTTAGGTGTGACAAATAGTGAGATAGAAGACTTAAAAAGTTTCATAAGAGGGAGTAGAAGGACAGTCAATATGTCATTAATATTCTGTTTATTACCTGTGCTAACACTTTGTAGATCCCTAGGTAAGTACTAAATAGGTTTGGTAAGTTTTTGTAGTTCTAAGGTGACGGGGTGCTTACTTAATGCTTGAATAAAATTGCCATCTTCCTTCTAAACCTTGTCTTGCTTTTCTTACAATATTAAACATTATTTATTTGAACTCCCTTCACTGGGACTTACTTGCATGACTAAAATATGTTCATGTGGATAAAGTCTGCAGAAGGGGCTTCTGCATGTATTACGTATGGAAGTATACAATTACTCATTAGTAAGATATATAATACCTTGTTGCTTAAATGCCTCACACAGTAAAACAATTTCAAAATAGTAAGTAATGTAAATACAGATGTTTTCATAAAATAAATATTTCTGTGCAGAGTAGCTTTACAATTTCTTTGGGTAATATTTGTCAGTAAATGTAGAATAATTTTTAAAATAATCATATTTATTTATTTTGAACCAAATTTTCTGAAGTTTTATACGGATTGCATAATACACCATATGAAACACATCCTGTGGAGCGATGGCTTACAAAATGGCTTTTTGTGAAGTATTTTAGTATCCTTTTAGTGCCTAAGAGAGTTTTCCTAAAATTGTTTATACACTCTTTGCTCAATTCTAATCAAATACTTATTGACTGAAGATTGTTCTAGTAAGCGTTAATACAGTACACTGAGGCAATCAACTTTCAAAAGACAGGCAGTAGCTATATAATTATTTAGACACTAATATAAAGAAAATAAGTGCACCTATTAATTTTTTTTTTCCCCTGGAGAAAGTAAAAATGTAGATGAAAAGAAAAAGAAGTCAAATCATCCACTTTCTGTATCTCTGGTACACAGGTAGATTAAAGTGCCAGAAATCGAAGGCACTGATGTGAACTGAAGTATTATTTCAAGTGAAAATGGCTTAGTGATATTCAAGTGAAAATGGCTTAGTAGCTTGTAAACCAGATAAGAATTCTATTGAGAAAGTGACTAATGCCCATTTTATCTTTTTCTTTTTTACATACACTTTTGTAATTTATTTCCAGTTCAGTTTAAAAAGGAAGTAATGTCATGAAGACTAAGGATACATTTTTCTGTTTTTTGTTCTTTAAATAAACAAGCTTCGCTTAAGATGGAGCACAGGAATTGACAAAGTTGGGGTTTTTTTATTAAGAAAAAACATCTGCTAGTTTAGTCATAGAAAAAATATGCAAATATGTTTGCTGTCTGCTTTGTACAGTTGGTAGATAAATATAGCTTGTATATTGTATACACAAAATATGAGGAATTGCTTTCGAAAATGGGTAGGAAATGGACAGACTTTTTGAACGGTACAGAGTGCAAAATTGTGAATGACTAAAAAGGTACTCGGCAATTCACACAGATACGCATTTTAATAAATGCTTTGTAAGTTCACATATAATGAAACTAAATGAATCTGGAAGTTTTTCATTCACAAGAATCAATAGTAACAGAAGCAGCAATGCAGAAAGCACACTGCTCTCCTTATTTAGAGCTTGGCATCTGGTGCTTTGGTTTTGTCATACTGCTGGAATAATCTCCAGATATTAATCTTCTGGACAGTGGTATTGAAAATTTCTTGGTATTGAATAGAGATAATCTTACTTTATTGATCGTAGTATCTATCTTTCCTGGGATTCAACAGAATGCAAAGGAAATAGATCTGTTTCATTTAGAAAACTTGCATAAAATATCCTGTGTCCCCTACATTGAAATATTGTATTCATTGGATTCAACTGCACTGAATGTATATGAATAAGATTACTACTATTGATTTATGGTGAATATCAACTAGAACCAAGCAGTACTATATCATATTATGTTTTAATGATTTATGTGGACTCGTTTCTCTCTTGCACACACGTAACAAAATTAATTTGTTTCTTGACTGAGACTTCCAATTAGATAGTTAATTACGTAGCTGAGAATGTTTTGTGTCTGTGATATTGCAGTTTTCTATGAAAGAAACAGTTTGCTTTAGTTCCTAGATGACTTTTGTCTTGTCATGAATGCTTTTTCTTCAACATGCAGGATATAGTATATGATTATTGGGGACAGCAATTTATGACAAATATCAATGGTAATTCACTTTAAAGTGCTTTGGTAAGTAAAAGCGTAAAATGTATATTAATAATGAATTAAGAAGTGGAGGAAACACTTTTAATACTTTTTTTTTCCCATGTACTGTTTTGCTGAACTAACAGCACTGTTAATCCCAGTTTTAAACTGGTCATACTTTGGGAACACACATAATCATCACACTAAGCTCTATGATATATTAGGATACGAGGAAAATAGCGCAGTGTATTGTAATTCTAAAACAGCTTAGTTGCAATGAAATCTTCTTAAATCAGGTAAGTGGAAGAAGAGGTTAGATTTTAAGCAAATTGTACCTGTAAGCTGTCTGTTTCTCCTGAATGCCGTTGTTGCCAGAGTCCAGGGGTTCTGAGAACAGCAGTTACCCGACTGTCTAGTTGGTTTTTTGTGGTTGCCTGGATGGATCTGCTCACTTGACCGAGAAGTACTGTGGCATGTCCCTGGTCATCAAAAGCATCAGCATTACCTGCCAAAGGGGCAGTGTGTTTGCTGCTGTCATTTCCCGTTTTGCTGACAGGTCAGGTCTTGCAGGCAGAGCTCCCACAGAGCAGTGTCTGGGTCCTGTCCCAGTGAACATATGGAGAATATAGACATCAAGGAGGATCTGCTCAGGGCATTTGCAAAACATATTTGCAGCTATAAAATCACATCCCTTTTCTCAAGCCTTGCAAGCCTTGCTTAACATATTCTGGTCTACTGACATGCTGTACTTTAAGAAAAATTCTGAAGTGTTCACTGTTGTGAATTTGTTAATTAAGTAGAAGCTTTCTAGAAATCACATTATTCTTCTCTGTGCTCCAGATGATTTCTGAGTGAAGCTTAAGATGACTGTTTTGATGTAAAAATCCAGGAGTTGCTTTTGATTACAAAAGAGAGCCATCTCTTTTGCATGATTTCACTACAGATTCTTTCATCACTTTTACTTTGAAAGGAAAGGAAGCTGGCCAGTTAACTTTTTAAAATCTGAAGTAGCAAACATCAAGGCTAAAAGCTGTGTTAAAGATTGACAGTGCAGATCATCAAAGCTTTAATTAAATAGCCTTTGTTGTTTAATTAAGGATGACTTGCAAAGAGGAAACAATGGATCCCAGCACTTTTCCTTTTCTGTCTGATAATTCCTCAAAGTTCTTATTACCTCTGATTGCCACTATATTAGTACATTAAAATGTGCCAGAAAACAATTTCTGAAGCTGTTCTCTGGCTTTGAGACCAGCTGGTACCGTATGGCTTCTTCCATAAAGCTAAGCTGTCTTCCGTCTCCAAAGCAGCATGACCACATTGAAAGTACCTGCTGGGAATGTTCCTTAGCCTGTATTAACCCCTGAGATGTGTGGAGACACAGCTTGGAGACTGCTATTTGGCTTGGGTCAAAACTGTGCCTGGCACTGTGCTAACAACATGAATGATCATGTACTGGTATTTATTTAGACCTACTTAGGTCTTTTTAATTTAATAATATTGCTATAACCTTTTTTTTTTTTTTTTTTTTTTTTTTTTTTTTGGGGTTTTTTTTTTTTTTTTTTTTTTTTTTTTTTTTATTAGAAATTCTAATTTAGTATAAGAAATTCTGTAGCTGTGCCTTTGATCCACAGTTAACTTGAGTGATTCCAGCATCTGAGTATACCTGTTAGCTGTGCCTGGGTGGGAGTGTTCTTAGAGCAGACATGTGCTTACGGGGTCCTTGTTGTTTCTGTATTCTCTGTCTCTGTGTTACAGAAACCACCCCAGACTTGTTTATGTTGAGTACCTTCAGGAGTTTTTACTTATCAGGTTTGTCAATCACAATATAAGGTGCCTTTTGAGTTTTTGTAGGAAGGAATCTAACTTTGTTGTGCAGATATATCCTATGGATGCCAGTAAGATGCTATAAGTTTGAATATACAAAATTCAAAGATAAAAGTTGAGAATTGAGATGGATTTAGGAGACATTTTAAATTTTCTTTGTTTGCTTTTGTTATTTTGGAAGTTCAACTGCTAATTTTCCATTTGGAGAGAGAAAGAATGACAACTCTGTGCTTTCAGATATTCGTCTGAGGTAGATGCTAAGAATACAAATTTTTAGATGAACCAGGAAAGATTTCACTGGGCTTAAAGGAAACATTATTTACTCCCTAACAATAAATATGACAAAAGCATAAATAGAGAAAAAGGAAAGTACTATCTCAAATATTGCAAATGCAAGGATTTGAAGTCTGTACATCAGTTTCAAGATGAAATGTGTTATGTGCTGCCTACATATGCACATAAGCAAAATCATGCACATACATCCTCAGAAAAATGGGTTTCCATATACTTATTTAGTCTCCTTTGCTTTCCCTCCCAAAATGGCACTTACACATTTGCTAGCAGTAACAATTGCGAAGGATGATAACTATCATTAATATTTTGCTACCTCACCTTAAAGAAATAAAAATAATTAAAATTTATTTCAGGAAAAAAACCCTATTTCAGTCATTTGAAGATGGTCACTTGACGTTGCCTGGTTTTGCAGTACAAAATAAATACACTAGATATCTCTAAGAGTTTTAAAGTATAGGACTTAGTAATTTAAACAACAAATGAAGCCTCACAAAACCCAAGTAGTTTTAACCAGCAAACTACTTGATCCCAGATAAATCCTTTCTTTGTTGCTGAGATTATGGTATTATAAAGGGCCTTGATGACAAATGCAGTCTAATTCAAAACATCAAGTCAAACATCACCTACATCAATAGCATTCAGGAAAATCTGCCTGTAAAGATGAAGTTACCTTGAAATTGTTTTGTTCTAATATATACTGAAATTATTTGTTTCTGAATTGGGCTTGTCTTGTAACAAAATTTCTTTTTAGAGAGTATTTTACTACTCAGTGATTATATTTAATGTTCATTAACGTTAGTAGATTATTTACAGGCAGTTTCGGGAAAACAAATCCCTTTGCTGTTGTGCAATGAGTTGTTGCTTGATGGATCTAGAGTCTCTTTATGTTTCCGTAATCAGAGTTACATATCAAGCAAAAGGACTAAGGAGCTTTCTTGCATCTTTATTCTAGGAGAGTTCTCTTCAACATTTTCCTTCGGCAAATCTGAGAACTATAAAGAAAATTATTTTTTCCATCTTTCTCTTTTATATCTCTAGGAACCTGTGATATAGTATTATTTTCCGTGCCTCACGATCTTTCTTTTTCTGCTTTATCATCTATTTCTCATTTCAGGGATTTCCTAAAGGATTGTGAGAGAAGCAAATTATTAGTAAATTCAATTTGCAGACAACAATTTTTAAAAAAGCAACCTAAGGGCATCCTGTATGAAATTACACTTTTAGAAGTTCAGAAATTGTGAAGAATTTCAATAGAGTACATCCCATTTGTTTCCTGTGTTAGAGGCAGCCAAGCCTGAATCATTGGTCATGAGAAGGTCAATAAAACAGCATTCGTTACTTGGAGAAGTGAGGCAGGGCCATCTGTCAACTTCGCCTTTTAATAAAATTTCCCAGAGGAGACACGCTGCAAAAAAAGAGGGAACTGGCTTATTTAGACAATTAGAATGACCCTCACAGTAACTTTGCCTTCATCCTCACTGGGATGCCAGTCACCACTTTGCTACTGTGAAGCTCTTTCCAGACATTTTACAAAAGCTCATGTGATTAAATGTTTCTTGGAAATGGTTTCACTTAAATTTAACCAGATTCTAAAATGAGTAAGGGCATCTGTGACAAAGGTCTGCAGGATCAAGCCTTTGTCTAGGGAAACTAACATATTTCTTGATATGTGAAATTCCGTTCTCCCTTCTGTGGGACCTGACCTTCAACAAAATTATTCATGAGCAAGAAATAATTAATACGTAATTTGGCAGTTATTAATCACCAAGCTATAAGATATTGCATGCAAGAGTACTTTGCTATATTCCCTGTTGAAACTCTGTATTTGTGTATTGAAGAATATGAATTTAATCTGTTCAAAAGAAGAAAGGAAACTCAGTGATTAGGAAACATTGTTGAATGAGGGCAATCTTGAGTTTTAGCCTTTCCTGGCTAAAGCTTTTACATGTGACTCTGCTTTTTTATGTGGGCTTGGTGTTAAATGAAACTATTTTTTTATTTACATAGACATAATGCCCCTAGATTTCACTTTTGCTGATGCATTGGCATGTGATGATACCAACAGGAGTAACTATTTAATCAAGGTTGGTTTACTGTGTTCTGTGAAGAAAGATGCATGTAAAGACATTGTCAGATTCAATTCTAGTATATTAGCAGTATTTTTTCGTGGTTTTGTTTGGTGTTGATGATGAATATGCTGGTAGTATAGTACATTTATTTTAGAATTTTAAGGGAGGAACAGTAATATATATTTCTGAATTTATTAACTATTATTGATTAACTATGAAATCCTGGACAAATAATTTTTCCTCTCTGCCTCAGTTCTGTAAAAGAAAGATAAACAATCTTTAGTTAATTACAGAGATGTTCTTTAAGAATCAATGGGGTTTAGACACTTTGCAAATGTGAAATATTGCCTCTGAGATAAATTGTATGGCTGTAGCAGAAGCATTTTTATTTGTGTTGAGTATTAAACCTAAAAGCTGTGGTCAGCAAGCAACATGAGTTATATAAAAAAAATACTTGTTTTCACATTGCTATTTATTAAAGGTACATGTCTGTCCCACTCAGTGCATGACAGATTTGAAGCTAATATACACTCTTATTAACAGAATAATGGTATTTACAGCTGTATTTACTCATATACGTATTATAAGGCATCTTAAATATCTTGCCTAGTTTACTTACTGTCTGCTTTCTGAGACTTTTTGAAAAAGCATTTCAAGAACCTTTTAAATGTAGTTATCATTCTTACACAAACATTTTAATCTAGCTTTTAGCCTTTTATGAAGGAGATCAATAATCTCAGTTATCTCATATAATACAGCTATAGAAGTTGGCAGCACTTCCTGTACCTTTGCAGGGGCAATCTTATGTATGCTAAACTGCTTAAGCTACGAGTGCCAACTTCTAATATTTCTGCTGCTGCTGAACTTTCCCCAAATCCCTCACGCTGGAGAGTTTGAAAACCAGAATTGTTTTCTTCCCATAACCTTCCTACTGCTTTCTGAGAGAAAAACGAACCAGTCTCCCTAGAACCTTATATTGCAGTTGAAGGGAAAATCATGCTTCCAGAAATCTCTCCTATCATTATGAACTAACAACAAAACATTACAATGTTTTCCACTTCCAAAATCTTTTCAAGAGTAACCTTTCCTTGTTTTCATATCATACTCTAATGAAATCCACAGAAGAAAAAAACGAGACATCCATAGATTTTCTTGAAATTTGTGATTAACTCCAGAGTGGGAATCAGCTTTCTGATAGCTTCAACTCAGCACTTCTGAACATATTACTCTAATAAATTACAGTATATATAATTTTAAAGATCAAAACAAAAGTTTGACTAATTCAATATACTGGCCCTAAAGAGTGTAAAATACTGACTTCCAAATTCTATTGGGAATGAATTTGACGTATTGCCTTACTGGTTGCGTGAACACATCTTTCCTACACTTGATTGATTCTCTGCCTAGACTGCCAGAACTACATTTTTTCTTGCGTATCTTACATACGTGCTGCAGATAGTAAATACTATGTATATTACAGTTGTTCAAAGATGTTTGACAAAGCTGAAGGAGATGAGAGGGCACACTAGAAAACAGGAAAAAAAAGTTAAAAACTCACCTTTTATTACTTTTTTTGCCAGTTACATTACTTTACAAACTAGGATGCTATTTCACAACCTGCTTGTCAGAGGCACGTATTCTAAGAGGAAGGATAGATTTTTCTCATGGCCACTGAAACAGAGAGACAGTCAGTCATCAGAGGAAGTGAATGATTACCGTAACCCCAAACTGAATTTCCTTTAAGAACACCACAGGGACCAGTTAGCAGACTGGGAGCAAACAAGGTAGCATGGATACGAGGGCTAGGGGCTTACTTGCATTGAGATAAAAAAATGCATTAAAGATATTTCTTTCATTTATGTCTCTTCACATCATCTTTTTATGAAATAAGCTAATGATTTTGGTAGCTTCACTAAAAAAAATAGTCTCGGTGGTGTACACAAGCCTTCACAGCCAGTGGTATTAAATGCCTTTGTTATATCAGTAAAGGCAAAGTTGTGACCCAGGGTTTTTTGTCTGCATTTCTGTTGTGTTTGTTGCATAGCACTGATAATATCTGTTGTTCCATGCTCTTCTCCAAAACCTTTCTGTTAGCTGAGCAAAATTTTATCAGTTATAAAACAAAAAAAAAAAAAAAAAAAAAACAAACTCAAAAACAGTTGAACTTGATTCTTGCAGGAATTTATATGGTATCTAAAAGAGTGATCATCAGAACTGGAGCATTTGTACTTCATTCCCAAAGAATCAGGATTTTAGTTTTGGGACATTACTGCTGCTTTCACTAAAAGTGCTTTATGCTATGATGATTTAAATAATCTTTACCACTATTTCTATAGATCACTTACATAAAAGTCAGAGCCAATTCAAGAGCATTTTTCAGTTTTTGTGAGAGTATGTTTGTAGGAATTGTGGTATACTGAGGCAGTTGGTTAATAGCCTCATCAGTGATGCTAGACTACTTATTAGCAGGGGTTCCGAGTGGTTTAGAAACCAGTTTTTAGAACGCAGCTCCTTTCATTTAGAAAAATATTTTATCCAAAGTCCATAGGTAAAGTGATGTTTGAGGCACATCCATTCTTTTAGGGACATCATGTATTTCTTCACTTGTCTTATTCACAATATGATTGTAGCTCTTCTGCTTCAAATACTACGTCATACAACTTTCAATTTAGGTAGAGAAATACTACAATAATTAAAAATAATAAAATTGGGGTGTAATGCTCTATCAGTCACTCAGCATATAGGCTAATCATTCCTCACCAAATGAAAAAGTCTAGGGTGCTCAGCATTCCTTGAGCACCCTGAACTTTACAAATTTAATTTTGAAATACATTACTTTCTCAAAATTTAAAAAGAAGAATGAAGTTCCATCATTTTAAAAAATGACGCTAGCCTTTCTCAGCAAGTTTGTTTGTTTTGAAAGAGGTTTCACAGATACCTGCTGCTGACACCCAGAGAGGAATGGTGCGATTCAGGGCTTTTGGGTTCCTTTCCATGTTTCGGAAGAAAATGTATTCCCACGGATACACAGTCATCTTCCCATTTCCCCTAAACTTGATTATTTTGCTTCTTGCTCAAGGTTTCTTAGTTGTTAATAGCCTTCCCAACTTGTTTCTTCCCCGCCCTGCCGCCCCCTTAATATTTTATTCTTTTGTAAATTGCCTTGGTCTTCCCAAGCGTTTCCAGGAATCTCAGTCACCATGCTCAATAACAAGTCTCAGGTAAACTTTCTCACTTTTCCTAATCTTCTGCCAAATTCACCATCATACTTGCAGTTCCTTCCTTATTATATATGTTTTCCAGGTTCTTATAGTTGTCTTCTCCCATTCTCTTTCTCATGGTGCAGCCCATTCTAGTTGTTGTCATGGCTAGTCTCCCTCTCTTTAAAAACAGTGTCTTTGTCGTAAACTATTTCTTTAAGTAAATCTACAATCTGTTCTTCATAACTACAGGGAAAGTTGTCATTCTCTAATAAACTTTTCCTTTCTTTTTTATTGCACAGAAATTTGCTATTTATTTACATATACAGAGAGAGGCACAGAAAATGGAAAAAAACCCACCCTCAAACCAGTTACGAAGTCTGACAAGGTATTACTTGTATGAACAGCATGGCTATAAACCAAAATCTTATCATGAGAGTCAACAAGCTTCATATTAGGCAATGTTACTGATCCTGTGTATAATATACAAAACAAAGTTTTTTTAGGATGCAGTCCGGATTTATTTATAATGAAATCCAAAAGATAAAAGAGAGTTACAGGAAGAAATCCATGTCTTTTATAGTGTATTCGTAAAGTTTAGAAACACTCCATGATGCCTTTTGGTTCACCTTAGGGGACGATATTTTTAAGGTAGTACATACTCCATTCCAACAACTGTTCAAGATGCCAGAGACAGAGTTGCTTCAGTATTTGATAAGAACTTTGGAGCAATTAATGAATCAATCTTTGGGAGCCCTTTTTAAGGTTCAGTCTCGGCTCAACAGAGCCTTTCTGACAGAAAGAGAGATGCTGGTGGGGCGGGGAAGGAGGCTGTAACTCCTCCTCTGCCTCTTTTCTTCAGCTGGGTGCATTTTACTGTGATGCCTCAGCAACAGGGAATGCACCTTCCCTGTAGAGTCCTACCAAAAGCCCAGTTACGCAAAGCGTGGAGTATGGCTAGGGAGGTGTGTAGCATCCTTCTTTTCCTCTCAGATACTCGGTATCTGATCTAAAGTAAATCTACTAGAAATTATGAGAGATGGTATGGAATGGGGGGAAATTACAGGGGATGGTATGGCACATGGAAATCACAGGATGACTCACTTAATATATAAAAAGAAATCTTCAGAACTCTTCCTTTTATGTGCACCTGATTTAATAATGACTTAACGCATTGTCCCCTTCAATCCAATCATTTACAGTTTAATTTTAGTGTTTTCAGGAGTATATTACAATTGTGTGATTTGAGGCTACATCTCTAACTGACAACCAGACTAGTGAATGCTAGACATTTGTGTCAGGACAAGATACAAACTATTGAAGGAAAAAGCAATATATTTCATGGATAGCAGTTATGTGGTAATTTGTTCTTGGCCTCTTTCTTCTTCCTGGGCTATGCAAAAACTACAGTTACTGCAGCCCTGGGCAATAGTGACTTGTTATCTGTGGCTCCAGCACTACTGATGGAAGACATTCCCCTAAGTGATAAATAAAACATAAACCTGCTACAAGGGAGGTTTATCTTTTCCATTGCTAAGGTCCATGATGAGCTTTCTGACCCTGGAGAATTCTCTATTTCTCTGTGTTCACACAGAGAAATGTATATACTGAACCACCCCGAAGTTGCCATATTTGATTTACCTTCTTTAAGGAGGCTACTTTTCATGGACAAAACACATTGGTAGCGTCCTTTAATATAAGTAAGCTCTCTCAGTCTGATTCACTGCTGCATGTTTACAAAAGTTGTAAACTGTTATAATACCTAACACACTTTTACAATGGCAATCTCTGTTTTTGAGGCAGCCACTGAAGCTTTGCTTTGCTGTGTACTTTTCTCATACTAAGAAGTTGTTTAGAGGACTTAAATTACTAGTGGATTTTAGAATAGCATGATAATCTAAATGTCTCTTATAGTTCACAAACTATGCTAATATTATTGCAGACTGAAAAATTGTTCTTCTTATTGAAATGGGACCTGCCAGCTTCCCTCAGATGAAAATGTTGATATTAGTCAATGAGAATAAATAAGTTTTTCTGGTAAATGGGAACTGAAAGGAGAAAAGATGCATCAGAAAGAGGCATTCACAGAAGAGGTATTAGAGAACATACACTTCTTTCAGGAGCAGGCCCAGTTGTGAGGAGCTGATGTTACCAGGACAAATTGTAAGGGCTTCCTCAGTAATCATCTCCACTCCAACACAGGGGCTTTCACTTCCCAGCACTTCCATAATTTCTTTAGGGAAAGTGAAAATGCTGTACTCAACATTCAGTAGAGCACAGCTTTAAATATTAGGAGCTTATTTGTAGCCAGACAAAGTTTCTTGTAATACGTCTGTGCTTGAACCAATCTATGAGGATATTAGTAAATATGGTGTATCTGAGAGAGTCACCTCTCTTGGGTTACGTGAATTTGGGTTATGACGAGTTAAACTAATCTCTGATAAAATAACTGGGAAAGCAGCTCTAGGGTAGGGTATGCTCCAGGCCACAGCTTAGATCACACACAGTTTTTATCCTCACATAATTAATTTACTAACTACTTACTTCATCTCTCATGTGTTACTAATCTCTTTTTGAATTTCCTCAGTGCATGTTATGCACATTTAAATATTGCTTGCATACAAAGCTCTGTTGAAAAACAGTTCATTGTTAAAATGGCCCATTATTTTCAAGGGTATTTCAAACGTAGTTACCACCAGTCAGCCAGATTGTGTGCTTATTTTAAGGCAACATACAACTTAAGAGGTAAGGAAAAGAAAAAGGTGATTGTTAGGAAAGTCAAGGATATTGAAACTGGATGGAGAAAGTTAGCTTGGAAGCATTTTTGATGGTATTTTAATCTCTTCTGAAAAGGTAATTTATTTTACAATGTAGAACACATTTCAAAATTAACTTATGACTTAATATGATGGTAAACTCTACCTACAGTGTGTCCCAGTAATTACGTTTAAAGAAAGCCTGAATATTTGTTATCATAGTGAGCAGAACCTTTCCATTTCAGAAGTCTGAACTGTTCCTCAGTCTAAGAAAGAACAGAAGAGCATATATGGGAGGAAAAATTCTGCTTTTACTGGCCAGGAAGGAAAGTAGATGTGAAGATAGATGTGAAATGGAAAATGAAGGATGTCTGGGAGAGAACTTGTCGTGCAGTGTAACTGACTGCAAATAGCGGTGTGTGACTGTTTACTGTGAGGGGCTGAAAGCTCCCTCCAAGTGCAAATCAGAGCTTTCTGTAAGCAAGGGGAAGATCTTTCTGACTTTATTAGGCTTTTTACCTGCTTTTGTAAGAAACTTAGATATTGTGATATTAAACATTAGGTATACAACTCTTAAGTGTGAAATTTATGAACATATGTTTGGACCTTAATTCCATATATAGTGAAAAAGATTCAGAGTATTATAGAAATGAAATTCAGAGTATTTAGCACTTGAATTAGGGATGGTTATACCAATCAGTATAAAACAATAAAAAGAATGTATAGCTAAAATTCTGAATGAGATACATATATGTATCTATATAGATAGATTTATGTATGTAGGCATGGTTGTGATTACATCCCCAGAGTGATTCCTACACTTATTTGACTGCATTGTGCCATCTTTCCTTTTCCTTCCGGACATGTTGCTGCTGTGCCCTGTGATGAATTCAAGCTTGTCTGTACACGTTAGATGTACTGTAAGAAGTCCCTCTGGGGATTTTAACTTTCAGGACGTTGAAGTTGTGAAACCTAACTGGGACTAGAAGGCAGAGGATTATGTGAAAAGTTCCAGTCACTCAGGAGAGAGGCACCCTTAGATGTGTATGGTATGCTCTGGAGAAAGCATGTACAGCTACAGCTTCTCAAATGCTTACCTAGGATACGTTTTTTCTTATAAATCCACTCCTACGTCCTGCTGAATTAGATCCATGAAAGATTTTTTACATCTTTAATGTTTAATGATCGTTTTAGTCTAGTAGTGCTAGACTACAGGGAAAGCTGGATGAGGAAGAGAAACTATAAAACATAAAATAGGAGAGAAAAGGTTGAGGGTTATTCATGAGTTCAGTGGAATTACAGGACTGATAAACCTGTTAGTATCTTTAAAGCTACATTAATTAATTTCCATGGTCAGAACACTGCTCCAGTTTTGATAAAAGGCAAATCTGAGTCCTGAAAAATTGCAAAAACAATGCTAGTGTTCACTTCTGAAAATACGATAGCTTGATGAGTTCTACTAGTTGTAAAGTATATGGAACTTTGATATAGGTCTTCAAAGAAATGGAAATGCTAAACTCTTATTTCTGAGTTAGGTATCTGAATACTTTTTGAACATCTTGGTTTAAGAATCTCTGTGCTTCATTTTATGATCTCTAGCATGGCAATAATATTGCTTAATTACCTCCAAGGCATGCGCGTGCGCACACACGCATATGGATGTTTATGTTTAAAATTACAATATATGATAAGAACTGTAATAAAGAGGAAAAAGAATACAAGTAATTGAAAAGATTTGAAATTTTTTATACTTTTAGAGGCATAAATATAAATGGTATAATATGGTTATATATATGAAGAAATTTTTCTTTGAGATATGAGACATAATTACCTGTTTAAAAACCAAGTTCCATCTTATGGTTAATGACATAATACATAAAAAGACAAAAATACACTACACTAATATAAATAAGCAGAATATAATTTACTTTTTAGTTGAGTATGTTTTCTTTGTAATTAAACTTACCGTAATATTTTAAATATACTTTCCTGTTTATCTTTTATGTTCATAGGTCTGTTACTTCAAATAAATATTTAATTTGCTCAAGAGTGGGAAAACAGTCATAAAACACTGAACACTACACGCTTCTCTGAGACAAAACAGTAAACTTTCCAATGAGCGCACTAACTATATAATAGGGTGAACCTTATGGCAAATGTATGCTGAAACTGATTTGACAGCAATTTTTCTTTTCAGTATGTGTGAATATCATTGAGAACTATACTGTCAGTTTAAGAGCAGTTTATTCTAGCTTACTACGTATTGCTCCCTAAGGAGTTAAAAACTAACCTGAAATACCCGAGTTATGACTATTTGTGCAGGACTTTGACTGATATCACTGAATAGTTTGAGAATTACCTTTAATTACACTGAGGCAAGTTTGGAGTGGAAATAAGATTTAGGCTCCGAAGAATAAAAAAAAAAAAAATTACATGTTTGAACATATACTTTCTTTGAAGTCTAATGTAATTTCTTTAGGAAATTCCTAGGTCCCCATCTTTGCACATATGCATAGTAATAATGAACAGACCATACACTATGACCTCTGTTATTTGTTTTGCTACCATGTGGTTTCTTGATTTCTCTATTTTTAGAAGCTTTCAGGGTTCATATTCTTAAAAATACCTAAACATTTTCACATTCTAAAGGTCAGTCTACAAGAGCTATAACTCCCATTTTCGTGTCAAAAATCAACTATCTGCTATCCTAATGCCATTTAAGGGTACAAATTTCATGTGATTTAACTTGATGTGATTTGATTTGGGGATGGATGACAGAGTGGGTATATTACTTTTCAAAACAGTATAGTACTTTTTGAGGACTCTCTCTGTTAAGTTATTTGTCTCACATGTGACTGTGGACTTGCCACCATGGTATTGATTTTGTTCTCTGATTTTACATGGTTTGTAGAAATCCATTCAAATTTTGCCAATAAAGCAATGAGTGAATTACACAAAACTGAACTTGATTTTTGAATGAGTTTACTTAAAAGGATTTGAAAAATAGTAGCTTGAAAAAATATGCTTCTCTGTAAACTCTTTGCACTTTTTGAATTGTTTTGGGTGTTATTTATGTATGCTAAGAAAGAAACGTCAACAAGAGATTCTGTGGTTGTTCTAGTCTTTCACATAGTTGTTATTTCTTGACCTTGAGATCTTATAAATGATGAAATCCTTACAAGTCAATGTTTAAACAAGGTAAACGCTTCTCACCAGCACAGCTAAAGTAAATAGTTAACTACTGTAGCCTTCTGCACGCTTCCATTTTCCTGCAGTTCAATAAATCTTTTATGCAGAAGATCACGTGATGAGGGTAGGAATTGCAGAAGGTTATGTGAGAGGGATGATAAAACCCCTACATTGAATCTTTTAAGAGGACTCTCAACTTCAGATTTCCAGCAGGGCTCCTGTCAGTATGGAGCCCTGCTCCCCACACCATTAATTTCCATCTTCAGTGTAGGTTTATGACACTGACCAGATGCATCGGTTCTCCTACAAAAATCTGTATTTATATTCCTTAAAGAAAAACAAACAAACACACAATGGGGATGTTTTTAGGGATGTTTCTGTAAAGTGGTTCACAACGATCCTCTCTTTTCCTTATAAATGGGCAACTTCATACACAGGGCAGCTTCTTCATTAGCAGTGCTACTCAGTAAGATGAATGAAACATCCTCTGTGTTTTCATGCTGAAATAGAAAGGCAGTTGCCACTAATGAAATTTATAATAATAAAAAGATAAATTAAAATGAAGTTTTTTCCATGTTTTATTGATAAATATAACTGAGTCTAGTCAGACATACATAAAACACCATAAAGACAGTCAGTCTATGAGTACACTTAAAATGTATCTACTTTTTATGTTTCCAAGACAGTTATTATCTCACACCTATCATATGGTCAAGAACATATTTATTATTTTTCCAACATTCTGTCTTTTGAACAAGTTGTTCCAAATAATATGAGCTAAATTTGGCATATTATACAAAATTTTCTTGAAGAGATAGGAAAGGCTAATTAGAAAGGAAAGACTGAAAAAATCTGTTAGAATGTAAAACCCACACAGAGCTCTTGTCTGGTAAGGAAGATGAGTCCTGGTCTCCTGTGGTGTATGAGTAATGAGAGGAAGACAATTCAACCATCACTCCATTTTAGAGGGTAATTAAAGACCCAATGAGACATCATAATTTGGCACTGATACCAGGTAAAACAAACTTGAAGAAGGATTTATCATCTTGTCTTCTCTCTACACTCTCTTCTAAAACATTGGAATCTACCATGAGATTGGTTGCACTTCAACATCATCATCATCTTGAAAGGTTATCTAGAACAGATCACAAAGGTATACTTCATCACCCTCTTCCGTTTTTTCTTTATCTAGAAACTGAGAGTATAATTCTGTAACAATCAATATTAGGTAACTTTTGTCTTTCCTACCTTATGTCAGAGCCCAATACTTTCTGCCCAGGCTCTTTTAGATATTCCACACATAGACACTTTAATGTTTAAACCCAAAGTTACTTATTCAAAGTTAATTCACATTACATGGGATTTTGATTTAGCAGAGTGATGTAGCAACACACTTAAATGCTACTGTAAGTACAGAACCTGCTAGAGACAGGTTTCAGGTACATGTTCCAACTTTCAGTGTTCCCACTGTGATCACATAACATCACATTTTCCTTCAAGAGAAGACCAGGTGTTGGATATAATCCAAGCCTCAGTTTTTGTTAAATTACTCCCCTCAGTGTCTGCAGCATCCCATACTCTTTTTTCCTTTATGAAGTGATCACCCAGATTGATCCCCAGTTGAATGTTTAACCACAACCTCATTTCCAGCACTTTGATAAGGTTTTACCTCTATTTTAATAGGAATCTGCACAGCTACTGATGTGAACCTGTTATGGATGGAACTTACCATGGGTTTTGTTGCTTATTTAGTGAATTTACATCTTCCTACAAGCAGGACATCCTCCTAGAGATAGTAACAGATTCACCCTTTTGTAGCTATTATTTATTAGTCTATTCCACCATTCTACTGTCCCGTTACTTTGAGGTTGGAAAGTCCTTTGTACCTTGAAGCACACAGTTTGCACTTCTTTGGTCTTAGCGTAAGCCGTTACAAAACTGCATTTCTCAGGGCAAGTAGCAAACCATTGATTTAAACCAGCAATGCAGCTTGTTTGGGGTACAAACTCCCTCTACCCCAGCTATTTCTACTAACATAAGAATACACGATAATCTACTTGCCAAGTTTCCCAAACAGATTATCAAGGCGTTGTCCTTTTGACATGTGCTGTACCATTGTTTGAGAAAAATGGCATCAGTCTACAATTTGTTTTGGCAGAGTTTTTCTCACAGACCACCTTCACCTCACAGCCTGTTGAAATAATGGTGGGGGCCAAGCCGCTTCCCTGTAGGTTTCAATGGCTTTGCATACTGTGTCTCCTCTCCACTACTGCTCGTGGGATGCAGGAGCTGGGGGTCGTGCTGCCTGAGCCTGGTCCTGACCACCAGCTCTCCCAGCACGCCGATGGGTAGCCCATGCAGTGGCCACCTCATTAGTCCTTTGGCTAAACATTTTCACCAAACACAACTGTGCTCCCTGGGCACACCATCTGGAGGGTACTTGCCTTTAGTATTTTTGGGTGCAGTTGAAGGGTATTGTGGCTGGGTTTAACCACTTCTATGGGCTGAAGTCCCACCCTAGAGCCTGGTGCTTTTGTATCCCCCGTGCTGTCTGCCTAACTCAGCCAGACATTCACACTCTCTTGATTAACTCAGAGAGAAGCATTTATACAACCAATTCATCCATTCAGCAAATCCACCCAGGTGGTCTAGCCGTTCATCCAGACCACAGTCCCCTGGGTGCCTTCAGCACTGAGCAAAGTTCGGTTCCCTTCCCAGCAGCTCTGCTCTTCCCCACACCCTTCCCTCCCCTGAGGGCCTCCTGCCACCCCCGGGGCTCACTGACCAGTCACACCTACTTTCTTTAAACCATCCACTACCTTTCTCTTTTGCAAAAATGGTGAATAAGTGGTTCATGCAGTTGTAGGTCATCTGTACTTTTTCCATCACAAGTGCTGCAGTAGTTAAAACCAGAAGAGTTTTCAATCTTTGCCATTTGTACTTCTGCCTTTTGATGTGTCGTTTGTTTTAAAACACACTGACTCAGATGTGAGGTGCAGTTTTACCAGTAAGTCACCCTGTTTGAGTGTTTATTCATTTTCTGCCACCACCCCAGTATAATTTCAGTCTAGTCTAAAGGACATACAGGCAGGGAACTTATTAAAAAGAAATAACCCTCTTTACAGGAAATAAATAGCTAAGTTGTATCATTAAAAGAGAATTTGAGTTATTTCATTATATTTTCGAGGCCTTAGCTGTACCCCTCGCCCCATCCATATTAATGGTTTAAAACATTCAGCAATGTTATTGTTATAGTTTAGCTAGCAGATTAAGGTCTTTAAATCCCAAATCTAATTTGCTTAAATAGTGTTGAATAATGATGGATGCATTCATGGTAACAACTTGGTGCCAGTATTGCATCAAAAATGAAAACAGAGGACCATATTTTACTATTTGCAGTAGAGCAAAACTCATAATGAAATAAATAATATATTAAGATAATAAGATTCAATGTAATTTTTATTATTAGATAAACAAAGAAACAAACAAAGTCTAGCATATACGTGGTTTACATTTCATCATTTTGTTCAGCTGGATAATCATGGTCAATTTTCACTCCACGTTATATTAACAAACTCATTTCCTTCAGGTTGTTTCAGACTATCTGGCCTCTAATTCATCCTAGAAAAATGGTTTCCAGGTTCTTAACAAAACCAGCAAGTTTCTTGAATTTGATCTGCAACTGCAGTCTGAAAAAATGATAGACTGACCTCCACAATGTTAACTGTGTGGTTTGGGAACTAACCCTTATTAGTTACCAAATAACTCATCAACTGCTGAGACAACTTTTTGTAATCGGAGTTTGAAACGGAATGGCTCTTTGAGGGGTACTTAAATAGGACTAATACTTTGCTGACTTTAATTGCCACACCTATAAAAGTCCTGATTTTGGGTAACAGCTTTAATTAGATATTCTTTTATGCTGTTTCTTGTTTTTTAGAGATCACTTTTAAGCATGTGTGTATGCATTTTTTGTTTGTTGGATGTGTCAGCAGCATAAGCATTTTTCATATTTTTATTTACATGGATTTCAGCTTTTTTATGTAAATGCACATGTGAGTAAAAAGAGTGCTCTCTGCAATAATATATAAGATGATGCTTGGACCACAAAGTCTGTAAAAATTATACATAACTGATGTTGTCAGCATCAATCCAGCTTTTAAATAGCAGATACCCAATGAATGGCATCACATTTATGAAGAATTGTGAATGCTGAATGTACACTACTGCTAATGCATGCTACCACCATGATCTCTATTTAAAAGTTATGATTCATTGCAAATCTCTTCAAATGCAGTGCTGGTCTAGATTAATGCAGAAAATGTTTCCCCATGGAAGAAAATAACTTTTTAAATTAAATTATACTTGTCAATTTTAGAACTGCTATTACAATTTAGGTTCATTTATATTTGATTACATAACATAAAGAACCACAATTTCCAAAGACAATTAAAACAAAACAGATGGCTTATCACAACTTCAGTCTCAGAGTCCTTTAGCAATCACAAATAAATACAATCATACTCATAGGCCTGTAACTCCCAGATTTGGTTGTATTTTCCCAGTACCATTCTTCATTAATCTGACATCTTCAGTTTATGCATCCTGTAAAGATGTCACCTTGAAATGCAAACACAATATTTAGAGTTAGTTAAATGAAGTTTGTACAATTCACCTACTCCTGAATTCATATCCTAATTGTTACGATTTTACAGTCACATCTTCCCATTTTAATTAAGTTTTTTTTTACTCTTTTGTAACAAACTGCTCCCTCTTACACTTTAAAAGATTTTAAGGATAACTTCAGTCATTCATTTTCTCTGGAGAAAACATTTATTTTTCTCTGACCAGTTCTGTTGTCCTTGACTTTGCCTGGTCACCTGCTTTGAAAAGGAGCTTTGCTTTTCTACAGTCTGTCTCCTGCTCTGTGAGTTCTCTCATAGTCTTCATGCAGATACTTCCACAGGTTTTATTACCAGACTTTTGTTTTGGTTTAGGCCTCAAAAGTGTTCCACTGTCTGTTCCTTCTTCCTCCATTATACTTTTTCAAGCTACTCTCCCAGTGAAGATAGTTGTCTCTATCACAGACGTTGTTCAATCGTTAACTACAGTAAGTAAGATTAATTCAGTATTCTCTCAGATCTGGAGACTACATCTCATAGTACAGACAGTAAATTGTTTTAGACATGCATAGAGACATTGCCAAAATGCAGAATTTAATTCCGTTATTTGTATTCATACATTAACTATCAATTACTCACATTTCCAGACCGACAAATTAAACCAACAATACTCAAAAAAACTTTCCAAAAAATACTCTACATGAAGCTGAGATATTTTTAATGTGTACTTTCCACTTTCAATTATTTTATTACTCATTGTGCGTAAGAAAGTAACAGTCAAGTAACATTTTTAGTTTGAAGGTACTCCTTTATTTATGTTGAGTAGTCTAGGGTGAATACAGAACGACCAAGAAAATAGAATAGCCTGAAGCAAAGTAGTTCAGCACGTGTATCTGTTCAAACATGAATAATAAATTGCACAGGGAATACTAATATTTTTCTACATCAGCCTATTCAGGTTTAATATGTACTCTGTCTTGTTATAACTGATTGGAAATAAAGGCACTGGAAATGATTTTCAGTGTAATTGGTTTCCCTCCCAATGAAATCGTAGAGGAATATACCTACAAAGGCAGCAGCTGAACTTGGGTCTAATAGATTTCTCTACATAAAATGAGACATATACTGGTCTTTCCCCACTGGCATTCGTATTCTGCTACGTGAACCTTGCCAAATGTTCTGGATTTGAATCATGAGATCATCTCTTTCACTCCTTAGGAAGTGGACACAATGAAAATGATTTCCCTGAGAAATAGAATAAAATAAAGACTTCATCAAAACAAAATTCTGATATTTGATAAAATCAAGCCATCAGGGATAGATCTAAGAAGGAGAATGCTAAGAATTGTTATCCACAGATGATATATCTTTTGGGTATGATGGCATTCATTTCCAGAAATCAGGTCCATCATACTGTTACTACTAATGGTTAACAATGATGTGTAACAGCTTGTGTAAAAATATTGAAGTGAAATCCTTATTTAGTATGATTAAGACAGTGTTAGTTTCCAGTGGAAGTAGAAGCTGCTTGTATTATCAGGACAATTAGTAATAGTGTGCAAGCATTTACCCTACTAGCATTGGGGTTGAGAGCTGTTAATGGATCCTCACTGTTTTAATTTTTTAACTATAATTTATCCTGAGCAAATAACATCTAACAGCTATCCAGAAGAGACATCCATTATGAATATTTGGCCAGTGACAATGATCCAGATGTATCAAAGATGGAACTCAGAGTTGTGTATGCTCAGGCGGTTGTGACAAACCAGCTTTTCTCTTCATGAAAGGGAGACATGATTGTGATAAGCTCTGTCTTATGTTAGGTATTAAAGCTGATACGCACTGTACTAGAAAAATGCCTAAGCATCATCATAGTTGGATCATCAGTAATTTTTTTTCTGATTAATACATATAACATCTTCACTGCTAGTGTTTGCCAGACCACCTACAGAGACATAACCCACTTGTAAAAACTACCCAACCAAACATTCAATTCCTGTTAATAGTAATAATGTCTTTCTCTGCCAAATGCTGGATGTTCTACATAGAGACTCATTATATCTTAGCTGGCTTTGGCATACACCCCATTTTCTGTCACCTTTTTTGTTGCCATTGGAGGTGAGCTGGGTGTTTAGCTCCTGTAAGGCTCCTTTGGTCCTCTTTGATAAAGCAGAGAGGAGACACACTACAGATTATGTGGCAATTAACATTTTACTCGCAGCAGAGACCGTAACCTCAGTCACTTGTTTCCTAGAGAGAATTGGAAAATTCTGGAGATTGACTTTTCCTAACTCTCATTTTCAAATGTATCCAGAGCAGGGAAGTAAAAGTCACATAAAAAATAGGCATATATTTGTAAAACAAATTAGATATAATCAAAGGAATTATTCAAATAGATGATGTGTTTTGTGAAGTTTCTGGGGTTTTTTTAACACCTGGAAATGATCCAATGCGATTATTTCAATAGTGTAATTCCCCAACTAATTGAAAGAGACTTAGTAAGTACAATACTGGGATCTCAATTTTTTTAATGAGTATAGCGTATATAAGCTAATTAAAGTGTGTTCTCTGGCTCTTTAAGCTTACTTAGTTTTAATTGCTAGAATATTGTTTTAAAATTGAAGTGGTTTTTTTACAATTGTCAATAACAAGTGTATAGCAAATAGTTCAAACAAAGTGATTACCAAATAAACAAATTCTACCTTGCCTCCATATGACACTTAGAGTCAGAATTATTTTAAATAACACTATTTAGAAAAAAAAGAGGCTTTTTTTTTTTCTTTGATGAACATTACCAAATAGAAACTAACTGATGAAGCTTTGATGTCCTGTATGTGCCAAACATTATTACATCTGGTGAAACAGAGGTCTAAACACCGGTTCCTTCACGTGAAAAAGGAGCAGACTGTCACTGGAAGGAATCTGTATAAAAATTCAGACCTCCTAGCTTTGCTGCTGGGAAATACATAATTAACTTCCACTCTATTTCTGGTATGAGTAAAAATGAATTTAATATTCTGCTTCAGATCTGTAAAATACTTTTGTGCCAGTACTTACAAGCAGCATTTCCTGAAATCCAAGTTATGACTTTATAGTACTTATTTCTTGCTGCAACAAAGACTTAGTTTTTAAAATTAAAGAAATGCATACATATAACAAGTTTATCACCATCTTATCAAGATTATTTTGAAACAGAATATTTACATCTTTCTTCTAGTAGATTTACAGCGTTTATGTCCTACTCCGTAATACTTATGTAAAAACCCCACTGCTCAGAAACTGGGTACTTTTTTTTTCCTTCTTGCTGTGGGCTGTGTAATAATACAGAGCAATTTCTGAGCTTGCTCTGACTTCTGAATCAACCAGCCCTGCTACCGCAAGCAGCCAGGGTTAATTAGCTCAGTCGTGCTGTATTGCTGTTTTGCTTCTGGTATGTGTGAGCCAGCTTGTCAGAACTACCTCAGATACCTCTTAGTTCCTCTTCCTGTCCACATCCTATTTTTGAAGTTTTACAATAGTATAGAAGGAGTCCAAGGTTTACTGATTTAGAACAAAAAGTACAGAAACTGAAAATGACTGTGCGTCTAGTCAGTGGGGAATGGGAAGTTGCATACCTGCATTAAAGATCAATTTGATAAGATACAAAAACGTAGTAATATGGGCTAGAATGTGATTTTCCTCACTTATGTGCAACTGCCCTGACCATAAAGCCCCTGTGTCATTTTTCCTCCTCTCCTTTTTTAGTTTTGTTTTGCTTGGTGTGTGTGTGTGTGTGTGTGTTTGTTTTCTTCTTTTTTGAGTTCTTGCCTGTATGGTTATAGTTTCAATAAGAAGAATGACAGATGCCCCCAACCCCAGAGTACACCAAAGCCTGCTGGCTAGGACTGCCTTTCTCATGAGAAATATGGATATCAGTGCAATGAAGAGCAAGCTGAGCCATTGTAGTCTGCATTTTTATTACTGTGCAAATCATGGAACCAAAATATCTATGCAGGTCATCATCTATGCAGGATCCTTCATGATCTATAAAACTGTATAATCCTCATGAATTTTTCAGTTTAAAAGATGATAAAAGGTTTCATGGTACTTTGCAAGATATTTGATGACTGACAAAGTTCTGCAGTCCAAAATATTTAGAGATCGATAACCCAGATTTTGGTATAAGAGAATGAGTCACTAGTCTTTTCCGTTTGCCACCCTGGAGCATACCCACATCTTTATAGGTCACAGCTGACTTTCAGGAGGTTTCTCAGGCCTAGAAATGCCAAAGGACGGATGCAGTGACTTGCTGCCCTGAGCACAGTGTCTGGAGACAGAAGGATTCAACTTTGCGTGTAGCATTTACACATTACTCTCTCCAGGCAGCTGTGTCTGCTGCCTTGGATTGCTCCATAAACTATTAGATCCCAACTCAGGTCTGTTGAACTCTGCCCATTCACTCTGGAGCAAACTTCCCGAGATCCAGGTTCCTGGTTCTAGTTTTATATCCCGGATAACACGCACCTTTTTTATTGACCTGCCAATGCCCCAGTTAGACTTCACCTCAGGTAACCATAGACGTGCAGTACAGCCGTCTACATGATCCTAGAATCACTGTATAATCAGCAAATAGAAAAAGGTACAATTAATCCAACCTATTTCAGATGTTTGCCTCAATTTAAGAGGAGTCATATTGTGAAGGTGCTTCTTTCTATCCATTGCCTTGAGGGAGTTAAGATTAATCTACATTGTGCACAACAGCCTTTAATTGGATGTATACCATCCTCTATTTCCATCAAATAGGGAAAACACCCCACGGGAAGTATTCATTTGGTCTGTGGGACTAGGAGCGATGTGAGACAAGGTATACAGATGCTAGTCAATGAAGTCAAGTGAAAATGTGTTGAATATATATTGTATATTCATATTATAGAAAATCTGAAATATTGCAGACAGCTGTGAGATGCAATGAGCTATACAACTCTGTATATGTTTCAGGCTAAGCAGAAAGACTTGTGCTATGCAAACAAAATGTAAATTTATATGGTGATATGGGGTTATTTTTTATATTGTAAAATAGCCCGTTGCCTTCGATAGGATAACTCAGGCGTGAAGTCCAGGGAATAACACTACAGGCCAGGGCATTCTTCAATGATTAGAACAGCAAAGCACCAAAACGCTTAAATACTAGTTGTCACAAAATTATCCAAGTAACCCTACCAATGTGTTGTACTGGAAGGGTCATGTCTATATGGTCAGTTTTCTGACCCTGAAGAAAAGGAGATTATAGTGGTATATGCTTAGTCTGAGTCCATTTAATTCAGTATCAAAATTGCGTTCTTCCTTTGTCAGAGTTTTTGTTTTGGTATTTCATATTTCATTGCAGATTTTAATTTCCCCTCATTTATCTAATTTAACAAAACAAGTTAAAAGAGGTACTTAATAATAACTCATTTTTTCCCCTCTGCGATGTTTTGGAAAAAATGTTTTCTGCAAAATTGTACTCAGGAGTGAAGAGATATTAATAATTATGAATTGATTTACATAGAAATAGGCTAATTATTATGTTGACTGTATGAGATTATTCATTGTTTAAAATTTTAAACTCTGTTTTTTATTTTAAGGAAATTTTTATTGCTTTATAGTGTCCCATAGCATCATCTCTAATTGGCTTTGGATTTCCTAAATCTGGGCCACAGATGTTTTTTATTACTTTAAGAAGAGATAAAAGCTCTTTTTGTAATACATGTTACTTTTCAATTGATTTTAAAAAGCTTAAGGGGACTCCCTTTGGTGCCACCTATCTTTAGATAAAAGAGGAGAGAGAATTTGGTAAATCACATCTTATTTTGTTCCTCTATAGAATTAGCTACACCATTTTTTCCTTCAGTCTCTAGTATTTCCAAGTAATATAATAATTTCGTAATTGCTTTGTTTGCAAATCAAAAATTAATGCATGGGAAAAGCTGCAGTAGTTGTGCATCACATCTCTGAAACATTGCTTCATGTAGCAAAATATAGTATGTGTCCATTACATATTGATGTTGGCTATTTCATGTAAAAAGAACAGTAAAACCTTGGGAACATATTATCTTGTTTCCTTGACATTTTCATTAGTATAGGATAAAAATTCCAGATATTGGTGTTTATAGTGTAAAAGTTACCCATTTAAAGGATGTGCAGCATGTGCCTGATATAACTTCTCTGTCTGGAAGGATCAAGCCAGTGTGGGGCATTCACTGCTGCGGTGGGCTGCAGGGGAGGTTTCACTCCATTGCAGCAGACCCGGCCAGTGCAAAGGGAGGGATGAGAGGGAAAGACAAAAAACAGGTAAAGATAAATGCATTTTATGCTACATATCCAAGGCCAGGACTGCGTTATGCATTTAAAGTTTTAAATTTTTTTTCAGGTATGGTTCAGTTATATTATCATGGCATGTTGTTAATATGTTAAAATTACATACTGTTCCACTACTACATGAAAATAGTGTAAAGACTCAGAATAGTTGCACATAAAATCCATATAACAAAATTGTTTCAACATTCTCTCAGGAAATTTTAAAATTAGAATCAAAAAGTACTCTGAGTTTGTTTTTTCTGCAAATTTGCATTTTATGGGTACTCTTAGACAAATTTGGTTTTGCTCATCTCTGACTTTTACTATAAGGTTGTTAGTGTAATGGCTCTACTTCACTACTAGTGTGTCTCATTTAAACCATATTATCTGGAAAAAAACCCTCTTTAGTATCTGACTGCAACATTGTGGTTTTTAAAATAATAAACGGTTGGTCTTAAATGATTTGAGACATCTATAATTACACCTTAAAATAATTAAATGATTCAGTCTCTGTGAGACAGATGGCTGTAGCACAGAAACCAGCTTCACAATTGGCACTAATTAACACCCTTGTTGGAATCTCAGCAGCAGCCAAAATATTAAATGGGTATCAAAACTAAATTACTCAGCCAGAGAGAGTTTGTCCAAGTCGATATATTGATAAGAGATTGTGAATGCCTTAATTGCATGTATGCTTGCTCATATTTATTTTCTGAAAGCAAATAGGTGACTTCACACTCCTGCAAAGATAAATATCGTATTTCCTATTAAACTAAAATCAAAGTGTTCCGTGTTTCTGTGAACTAAGAGAATGCATTTTAGGAGCTAACAGCTCCATGCTATTATGTTAAGAAATTATTGTGGTTAAAAAAACCCAGTTATTGTAAAAATACATGTATGTCACTTCTCCTTTCTAACCATGTCTATATACAGTAATTTCTGGAAGCTAGTTCCAGATGTTATGGCTTTATAGTACTTATTTCTTGCTGCAGCAAAGACTTAGTTTTTAAAATTAAAGAAATGCATACGTATAACAAATACTATAACATAGACTAGTGCCTTATGAAATGTGGATGTGAAAAACTGCATTTAAGAACCTTATTAGCTGTCAGGAAATATCCAGAAACACTTGCCATCAGTTTCTTTCAGTTTAAGATGGGAAGCTGGTCTGCATACATAGCAAACACAGTGAGATGAAGGTCCACAGCAATTTTGAAAGGGTAATTGTTTCGATCTGAAAACAAAATTCTTCCCACACAGATTTTGACACAACAGACTATGATAACTCCTTAGTGATGCATAAATTACATGAACATATAAAACTTACTCTTACTTTGCACAAACTCTTACTTTGCACAAACCTCCTAATGCAGACTAGCTTTAAGAATCACACAGTGGTCATTAATTCCACACATCGCATGACGACCAGAGGCAACTTGCAGTCCATACTTAGAATACTTAAAAATTGACAAAAATGTTCTTCTCACTGTTTTTTTCAGTATCTAATCAAGGTTTAATCTATATTAAAAAAACAGACTTTGTCCATGGAACTTTATGTGCACTGAAAAGGGGTCTAAAATTCCCAACAAAATCATGACAAAAAAATCCTGATGACTGCTAAATACACAGAAACTACCCATTACTTAGCAAGTCCCTGACCAATTGTTGGAAGCTAAAAGAGTATGAAGGAAGTTTTATCGTGGAATGCTTGCTCCATTCCTACACTTCTCCCTAAATATCTATTATTGGCCACTGTCTGAGCCAGAATACTGAAGTAACGGATGGTTGGTCTGATCCAGCACGGTTGGTTTTATGTTAGCTGCAGTGGCTATGGGAAGGGGGTGGGGAGAGTTGGCTGGTTTTGACACATTGGCTTGAAAAATATTGCCCACTTACTTGTACCAATAAAAGCTGCAGTAAGAATGCAGTCAAGTTCATTCTCAACCAGAATTTATTTCGGTGTTATGACTACTGGTTTATTCCTATACTTAGGTGAAGGCAGGTTTGTTGCTTAAGGTATATCGGTGTAGCAGATAAAACAGAAGTTTCTAGTCCAGTCTTTACAATACAAGAAAACTCAACAACTAAGAAAATTTATTCATTAGATTAGATTATTTGTATGCTGCTGAGATTCTGTGGTATTGTTATTAATGATGTGTTAGGAAGCTTAGAGCTTTGGGTAGGCATCTTTTAAAATTATTATTTAAAATTAAATATAGAAGATAAAAATAGATTGCAAAAGGTATGGGATATGGAAAAACAGTAGATACTGTTTTACCTAAAATAAAAATAAAATTACATGGTATGTAGAACACATTTATAAATAAGGCTGTCAATCATTACGGTACAAACCACACTTTGTATAGGGGTTATTATACCCATTTTATCAGATATTATTCTTCTCTTCTATCGTAAGAATGTGACAAATAGCAATTTCCACAGTCAACTAATTAAAGAAGAGGAACATTGAGAACCATGATTAGCAAAACTTAAACCAAAGATCCATTGAGGAGAAGAGTGACTTAGAGAATCGGATAAAGTCAAAGATACTTCCCTTGGTGTGCAGGGATTGTCACAACCCCACTGATGAAGGTAGGGGTACTAGATTAGGGCCTTCCTAATATTTCCTGGCAGCTGCATCAGCATTGTGGATGATCGTAACAGAGATCCCTAATCTTATGCAATTAGTTTTTTCCATTCAGTTGCAATGCAAATTCAAGGGTATGATTTCAACCATAGGCTGGGAACAGATCAAAGGTACTGAATAAAATAATGCGAGAACCTTATGTTGTGATCCTTTGCCATATGTTTCATGGCTTATCACAGCGCTGAAAGCATTCAGGTTGATCAGTGACTGAATGATGATCCGAATGCAACTGAAAGGAGGACCTGTACCTTAGGGCTTTGTCGTCTGATCTGGAGCTCACATTCCACTGCTTCCGACTGGACTTGCTCATTTGTGAAGTGCCTCAGGGATCTGTGTGACGCTCAGCCAGTAGGTGCTTCTCAGCACGGTGTGATTTAACAGATAAAAGGTGTGCAGAATACTGTTTTACTTTAACAATTTCTACAGCGATCGTCTTTCCTGTGGTGTTCAATTATGTGTTTCACAGCAGCAAGTATCTCCAGTTTCTGTTTATTCTCCTTCCTTGGAGACAGTCTGTCCTGCATGGATTTTCTTCACTGAACTAGAAAAAGGTAACATCCAATGCTGACCACTATAAATTCTTAGGCATAAATAGAGTTTATTTCATGGCTCTGCAGGCTCACAGGTATGAGAAGACTTCTCAGCATTTTTACCTTGCTTGCATTTGGTAAAAATGTGAATACCAAAGTCTTCTGTATGCTCTCAGAACTGTACATTTTAGCACTGCAGTGGAAAGCATAAAAGACAGGTTATTCCAGATCATATGTCAAAAAAAAATATTACTGCTGCAAGATGAAAGAATGATCAACTGAACTTCCATTGAACTGGGAATGATGAAGCTTTCATTAACGTTTCTGTCAAACATTTGTTTCTGCAATATAAGAGAGATCAACAGAATGGTCTTAGAGAAATGTGTTCCATTTGTACTAAAATGGGGATAAAAAAAGTTTATGGGACAATTTATTTTACCTTACTATTTGAATTGAAAAAAAAAATACTTAAAAAGATCCTCGTAGTATCTGAAGACATGTGATGTCATAATTTGTAATTAAAAAAAAAGATAGAAAGTTGTGAGCAGGAGAAATGTTTTACTGACTGCTGTGGGTTAGCCCCAGCCAGCAGCCGCGTCCCACACAGCTGCTCACTCACTTCTCCCCCCCAGCAGGATGGGGGAGAGAATCAGAAGAGTAAAAGTGAGAAAACTCGTGGGTTGAGATACAGTTTAATAGGTAAAGCAAAAGCCACACATGCAAGCAACCTGATTGACCAACCTGATCTCCTTCTACGACCGGGTGACCCGCCTAGTGGATGAGGGGAAGGCTGTGGATGTGGTCTACCTTGACTTCAGCAAAGCCTTTGACACTGTCTCCCATAGCATCCTCCTGGAGAAGCTGGCGGCTCATGGCTTGGATGGGTGTACTCTTCGCTGGGTAAAAAACTGGCTGGACGGCCGAGCCCAGAGAGTTGTGGTGAATGGAGTCAAATCCAGTTGGCAGCCGGTCATGAGCGGTGTTCCCCAGGGCTCAGTTTTGGGGCCAGTCTTGTTTAATATCTTTATCAATGATCTGGATGAGGGGATCGAGTGCACCCTCAGTAAGTTCACGGATGACACCAAGCTGGGTGGGAGTGTTAATCTGCCTGAGGGTAGGAAGGCTCTGCAGAGGGATCTGGACAGGCTGGATCGATGGGCCGAGGCCAACTGCATGAGGTTCAACAAGGCCAAGTGCTGGGTCCTGCACTTCGGTCACAACAACCCCAGGCAACGCTACAGGCTTGGGGAAGAGTGGCTGGAAAGCTGCCCGGCGGAAAAGGACCTGGGGGTGCTGGTCGACGGCCGGCTGAACATGAGCCGGCAGTGTGCCCAGGTGGCCAAGAAGGCCAACAGCATCCTGGCCTGTATCAGGAATAGTGTGGCCAGCAGGAGTAGGGAGGTGATCGTGCCCCTGTACTCGGCACTGGTGAGGCCGCACCTCGAATACTGCGTTCAGTTTTGGGCCCCTCACTACAAGAAGGACATTGAGGTGCTGGAGCGTGTCCAGAGAAGGGCGACGAGGCTGGTGAAGGGTCTAGAGAACAGGTCTTATGAGGAGCGGCTGAGGGAGCTGGGGTTGTTTAGCCTGGAGAAAAGGAGGCTGAGGGGAGACCTTATCGCTCTCTACAACTACCTGAAAGGAGGCTGTAGTGAGGCGGGTGCTGGTCTCTTCTCCCGAGTAACAAGTGATAGGATGAGAGGAAATGCCCTCAAGTTGCGCCAGGAGAGGTTTAGATTGGATATTAGGAAAAATTTCTTCACTGAAAGGGTAGTCAGGCATTGGAACAGGCTGCCCAGGGAAGTGGTGGAGTCACCATCCCTGGAGATGTTCAAAAAACGTGTGGATGAGGTGCTTCGGGACATGGTTTAGTGGGCATGGGTGCTGGGTTGATGRTTGGACTCGATGATCTTAGAGGTCTTTTCCAACCTTAATCATAGAATCATAGAATCATAGAATCATTAAGGTTGGAAAAGACCTCTAAGATCATCGAGTCCAACCATCAACCCAGTACCCATGCCCACTAAACCATGTCTGATTCTATGATTCTATGATTCTAAGCAAAGCAAAACAAGGAATTCATTCACTACTTCCCATGGGCAGGCAGGTGTTCAGCAGGGCTCCATCACACATAACAGGTGACTTGGGAAGACAAAATGCCATCACTCCGAATGTCCCCCCCTTCCTTCTTCTTCCCCCAGGTTTATATGCTGAGCATGACATCATATGGTGTGGGATATCCCTTTGGTCACTTGGGGTCAGCTGTCCCAGCTTTGTGTCCCCTCCCAGCTCCTTGTGCACCCCCAGCCTGCTCACTGGTGGGGTGGTGTGAGAAGCAGAAAAGGCCTTGACTCTGTGTAAGCACTGCTCAGCAATAGCTAAAACATCCCTGCATTATCAACACTGTTTTCAGCACAAATGCAAAACATAACACCATGCGAGCTGCTCTGAAAAAAATTAAATCTACTCCAGCCAAAACCAGTACACTGACATTCATGTTTCAGCTTGAATAATAATTGAAACCATGCTTCTGATGCTCATAAAAATATTTTTTTATGCAAAGCAAATAATTTATTACAAATTTACAGTTGTGAATAGGACGATGACAGTCATAAAACACTCTTAAGATTATACTGCCCTAGGCAAACCAAAATTAGTTCAGTCTTGCAACCCACAGGCATTAAATAATTTTATATCTAAATTTTCTTGCCTGGGGCAACTACCTATATGTTAAAGTTTGTCTGTGATTGAGGGTCATAGACGTAGCAATAGTCTTTCTCTTTGTATACTGAAGTCAGTTATTTGAATATCAGAGAAAAGAGTGAAATAAAGTGTCTTAAAACATACAGGAGAACACCACATTTTTATATATATATGTAGATATAGATTGCTTTTAGCAATTTGAGTTGCAGTTTTCTGAATAGATATTTATAATTGGCTACTTAGCATGCTGAATACATATTTCTGTGAAGTGCTTCATTAAATTAGTAGGATACTGGTCAGACCATCTCAAATAATTTTGTATTAATAAAACTTAGCACTTTAACACAAAGTAAGCAGCTTAAAGAGTAAGAATAGAAAAGCTTATGTATTTTGGCGGTTTCTTCTTATTTCTTCTGTGGAGATAACAGAAATCTTGCCTACTTTCTCTTCAAAGCTTGGCCTTCTGGTCCCCCTTGTATAAAAAAATATGTCTCCAATCAAAATTACACATTCAGGAGGTTTGTTCTGGAAAAGCCTCTCATACTCAGCCTAAAACAGTTCTCTGGAGTTTTGCATGATCTTATTTAAGAAAGATTCATTCCTTATAAGAAGTATATAAGATAACATCAACCTTAGTTTGGTAACTACGTGCAAAAGCATGATCAGGCTGCTGCATGAGCCAAGTGACTTGTCAGGGGGATGCAGTGTTTTGCTTTTCCCCAGGTTGCCCAGCTTACCCAGGGAAAAGAAATGCCAACCTCCTGCTTACCCTCTGAGCTCCCAAGCAGTGCAGTTAACAGATCTAAACTATACTAAGAAGGGAGGTGAAGGGAAAGTTTAGTTAAAAAAACAAAGCTTTCTCAAGTTCCACAATAAGATATACTGTCGTTTTTAGCAGTACAGCAGCTTATACATTCAATATGTCAACTATAAGTATTACCAGTATGCTAATAAATTAAACTACTGCATGGAACACTTACAATAATCTATAAGATGTTGTTAGAAAATTTACCTGCATTAATGTGTATTTCTCTGTTAAGAATATACAAATTTGAAATAGTGTTTGTATATATTTGTTTTCATAAAGTTCTGATCCAAAGCATTGCTATGGCCCTGATGTGTGACTACCCATTTAAAGACAGCTAGGAAGCCTGTCATTACCTCTCCTGAACACACTATTTCTAAAAGTTGACATGCCATACCGCAATTCATACTGCAATGTTAGTCAGAACTGTTGTACATTTTAAAGAAATCATTGTGTTTTAATGACTTCTTTCTCTGCTGTTTCCACTTAGTATTTGATAGATTTACTATTGTAAAAATTGAATAAGGAACCATTAATAAATGTTTCCACTTTATTTATATGTGTTTGTATGTGTGGAATTTATTAAGAATGCAATATTTTGGAGCAGGATGTCTAATCAGTTTATAAACATTAATTTTTCAGTGTGGCTTAGTACAGGAAATGATCATGAATTCACTTTGGGCATTACTTTGCACTTCATCACCTCCTAATTATATTAATAGGAGTTCATATTAGGAAATGCATTATTATTTCGAGCAACTTGTGGAGTATTGTTATTCTGATGCGACAGTCAATTTAGCATTAATAACAGAACTTAAGTTCTGCTGCTCTTTATGCCCTTCTGCCTGAACCCAATGATTGGCCTATTTAATGTAATCTTACATTGTGGCATGGTTGACCACTGGGAATATTTTTAGCCTCAGTCATCCAATTAAGTATAAGGGAGCTGGGATCAAAATCCACCACGCTCCTCATTTGGAATTAACTACAGCACTATTAGGAAAATTATCTGAAGAAAATTATTTTCTACCTTATGAAAATGGCTGTCTAACTGTCTGAAAAGGTAGCTAAATTTAGCTTTTCTTTTGTAGCAGCTTTCCTTGCAAACGTAGCAAACAACAGGAATTGTGTAAGTAAAAGGCAACTGAAACTGCATGTGTATATAGAGCAATATTTACCTGCAGAAAATGATTCTTTTGCTCAGGCTTCTGCTGTTTGCCTGAACAAGACTGTTATAACCCCAGTAGACAGAGCTGCCAAGGTGTCCTATTGAACTGAGCAGATAGAGTGAGCAGCCTCCCGGGAAATTAAAACCATTGTTCGGCATCAGAAACAGGGTATAGACTCTGAGCTGTTAGTAAATGGAGTGCTTTTATAAAGATAACTAATTTATAAAAGACCTGTGTTAATTTGGTGCTTATCTTGAGTTATTATGATTTTATGCACCATTATCCTTTTTTACATTTGTTTAAATATCTAGTATCTGCTAACACATGGTGTTTCAGTCCTTAGGGGAATGCTTGCAACTGGAGTTATTTTGTTCTCTGCTCTGTAAATCCTTTGATGTATCAGCTGAGAAAAGTTTAATGTTCTGATTTACAAATGAATGATGTGGCACGGTCACTTCCGGTTCTGCTAGGCTGTGGGAAAATAAGGTATTGCTACACGTGCCTGCGGGGAATTGTGTGGGCGGGAATGTACCCTCAGAAATGGAAGACTGACAAAATACTGCTTTCTCTGAAAGAAGATGAGAAGCTCTTGACTGAGGTCCATGAAACCAAACTCCTAAAAAAATGGGTTTGGTATACACAAGGATGACAGATACAGCTTTAAATTTAGTGTAAATAAAGTGATTCAATTTCTCTCTGTCAATATACAATGTCTGTATGTACTGTTATATGTAGACTCTACAGTATGGAAAAGCCAAGGTGTGGAGTATGATGACTGTAACAGAAGGTTTGTTCTGGACTACAGGTCACTTGTGCTCGAGGCTTTTAATCTGGTTCGCATGAAGGATCATTAAAGCAATAATCTCCCAGCTGCTGGCAGCACTAAAAATCATTTCATACAACCGTGCTTGTGGCAAAGATCATATACGGTCTGGTAAGAGAGGAAAGGGAGACCAAAGGGAATGTGAAGAGTGAAAGTGGAAAAAAATATAAAGGGAAGACACTACCGTAGGGATAAGAGAAAAGGGAAGGAAAGGTGAAAGACATTCAGCCCCCAAGGCTGATGAAGGAGTACGAGACGGTATGGGAGAAGGAAGCAAAACGGAAGGGCAGGGCGGGAATGCAGATATTAAACGTGAGACAAAAGAGACTCTGACACTATTCTGAATGCAGGAAGGAACAATTCACTTTTTATATGGAAACAGGCCAACTCCCTTTTTGTGTCTGCATAGGATATGATTATAATTTTGTCTGAGTAATGTATGTTTTTAATAGATCTTGATTTTATTTCAGTCTATGAGAATGTTGCTTGTTGAGGCCTTTTCACTTGGGATTTCTTAAAAAAGTTATCTGGTACCAAACATAGCTTAATTCGAGTAATCTCTCAGCAACAAAATGGTAGACTCAAGTGAAACATTAACATTTTAAATAGTAATTATGATTCTATTTTTCGTCCTACAATACTTCAGTAAGGACAGTGACATACATCTTAGTTTAATGAGGTTAGTTTTGTTGTCACTTCTGTCTGTATTCTGTCCCTTATTCTTTTGTGTACTCTTCTTGCAAAAAATCAAATGTTAAAATGAGTCAACCTTTTAGTAGAACAAATCATAATGAACTAGAGACCCACGTCCTCAAAAAAGGGAAATCAAGGCAGAATATATTATGGAAATTGTTCGGTTACCATTCATGTTCCTTTCCATGAAGTTATCTGGCAAAATGTTATATTCTTCCCCACCCTGAGATAAAATAATTTCTTTTAGAAAGCTGAAAAAAACCCTGAACAACTGTGTGCCAGGGAACCGTTTTACTAAATTATCAGCGATGGGCACACAGTAGTCAATAAACATGAAGGCCGGTATTTAGACCAATCGGTGTTTGAAAAGTGCAATTGAGAGTAAAGGTACAGCTTCGGTGTCTCTTCTGTAATTCAGTAATTACACTTAAAGTGTTCCTCTGCCTGTAAATAAATGCTAGATGCAGAATGAAATGCTT
This sequence comes from Oceanodroma leucorhoa, assembly GCA_030449065.1. Classification (NCBI taxonomy): domain Eukaryota; kingdom Metazoa; phylum Chordata; class Aves; order Procellariiformes; genus Oceanodroma; species Oceanodroma leucorhoa. The sequence continues at coordinate 5,510,170 of JASVER010000058.1, read as the reverse complement.
GAGCTTATTTTCCTGCACGTTGGAGAAGTGCAGAGGAAGGAGGGCAAAATGGTAGATAAGCTGCTAATTTAGTGAAACTTGGTTTCACATGCAAAGCTATTTGACTTGACGGAGAAGGGGTTGCTCTGCCTCTGCTCAGCTTCTCTTCCAAGCTGAAAAAGCCCAGGGTGGGACGGGATGTTGCAGCGCGTGTGCCAGGTCGTGTGGTCCAGCGTGTGGCCAGCGGCACCACCAAGCCGGTTCTTCCCCAAGGGCCAACAAGCCCAGGCAGCGACAGCGAAGTGTGAAGAGGATACCGAGGCACAACAGCAGCGAGGCTGTGCCTGCTTCTAGGCTAGGGTGTGATTAAGTATCTTGCCACCTCATGATCAAATGAATTGAAGCAAAGTGTATCCCTGTCTTGGGTGGTGTTTGTTATACCTTGATGTCAGGAACAGTCTTTTCTGCCTGTGGATGTACTGACAATGTTCGGGAGGGGGGGAGGGGGGGGGAAGTGTATGAGATTCCCTTGAATTATCAAGCTACTCCACAGAAGGGAAACTGAAGAGTTTAAATATGAACTTGGTTATTTAACACAATACTCTTAAGACAGATAGCCATGATGTTTTATGTAAACTTTATTTCCAACCTCAAGTGTCTCAACAGAACAGTACAATGATCTCTACAGAGCAGTATCTCTGTTTAATTACTACTTCATTACAATCATTACTGACTGGGAGGTGATTTATAAATAATTTCTGAGTGAAGCATTTGCATTTTGAAGGTGGTTTCATCAACTCGTAAACTAAAATTCACACATCCAAACTGAACCCAGCAGAATCTTTTACTGCATACAGCAGAATATACTAATTATTAAACTGGCAGCAAGTGAGGAAAACGTGACTGAAATTACTGTGTAATTTGGGTTGTCATCTCTAAAGACTGAGCTACAGATCTACTCCTATATATGTAGGATCTCAGGCCTGACTAATTCCAGATTTACATTTCCTACCAGGTACAGTGTCAAATAACCTTGCAGTGAATGAACATTGAAATATCTTCTAGTATATTTTCAGAGAATTTTACTAGGGCATAATGTCAGTTCACTACTGTGTGATGTTAAAAATAAAAGAAACCTGTGTAATACCTTAATGCACTGCTGTATATGAATTATTCATCTGCAATATATAGGTCAGAAAAAATGGCTAGGATATGAGGCTAATGTCAACAGTGGATGCTGCAATGCATGGGGTTTATGTACTGTATTATCTTTTTCCTGCCTGATGCCAGTCATTCCCATTAACTTGATCCTAATCCAGAAAAAGCACTCCTCTGCCTAAATCCCTGAGGGTCCCAATCTGGTCCATTGGGATTTTTAAGAGTACATACAATACAGAAGTTTCAGTTACAGAAGCTTTCTTTTAAAACACAGGTGAAAAAGAAGGTGCTGATGATACTCCATTTTCATATAATTCATTTCACTTCAGTTGAACTGGGTAAAAATTCAATATTTAGTAAAGCTAGCTGTCTGCATTCTTTGTACAGCTGAACATAGAGAAAGGAAATAATCAGGTCAAATTTGATATATTTAAAACAATAACAAATAATAAAGCAATACCACAAGAGGCAACAAACACTTTTTTTTAACTGATGGTAATTTTCAACAGCAAGCAATATTTGCTACTGCGAGCGTAGTTTGAAATGATAAATCATGGAATTACTGATTCTTTTTATGAGTCTCTGACATATTATGAAATCATGAGTTGACATCTTCCCTTTCTTAATATAATTAAAAATATTCAGTGATTGTAATAAAGTTCTGACAAATGGCAATTAGATTAAATTGCTGTGTGATTCCCTGGACTAATTTAGCAAGCTCTTCTTTAACAATACTTATTCAGGCATGAACTGCCTGTAAACACAGCAAGTACTGTGCTGCTTGCAAGGATAGAAACTTGGTAATTGCCAGTGGCCTTATCTTTCTAACGTAAATCAATGGCCATTATATGAAGACCTGACCAAAACAAACAAAATGGACGTGAATGAATCTCATATTTTTCCAGCACAATGATACATCTTCAACAGAAGAAACAAAAACTGCCAACAGCTCAGTTATGAAGTCAGTGTTGAGTACTATGGAAATTGTTTGAATTCTGTCATGCAGAGGGTAGAATAAAGTTGTGTTTCCCATATCCTGTGGAGCGCACACATCATTAGCTCCTGAATATCAAAAAGAGGGAGCACAACAGCAACTGCTCCGCTATCATTTGGTTCAGGCTCCTTAGTGGTTGAATATAGAATAGTTTATGGATGCACAACTGAGCTGTGCAACCCTATCAAGGCTTGAACTGCTGAGCCTCCTGCAGGGTTAGATGCTGTGTGTTAAGCAGCATCTCCACAGAAAGTTTTCAGGGTCAAAATTAGTAAGTTAGCTACCCTGATTCCATGTGCTCCTCTGCTAGACATCGAGTTTTATTTTATGTCTGTTGCTTTTTTTGCAAGACGATTAAATACCATTTTCAAAAGTGATGTTGACACTTAAATTCCCACATCCCATTTACCTTTCCGGGGACAGCAGTAATAACAATAATAAAAGGATCAAGGGCTGTCATGACAACTATAAATGGCTATATAACCACATAAGGACATATATAGTGTTCTTGCTGTTTTGATTTCACTGGCTGAAGTCCTAAAGTTGCGTTGTTTCTTTCACATTTCACCTTTCCAGGGTTCAATAAAAGTGAAATATAAGAGAAATTTGCATTCATTTTGGCAAGAAGATTGATATATCATACCCAAGGCATTTTGCAGCAGATTCACAAAATCCACTTGGTTTGTGAGACATAGTAGTCTGACTTAATTTCCAAAAGAGCAATATGCCAGGAAATAATTTGTAGAACTGAACAGGCATTGATTTCTTGATGAAAATAATCCTAAAATATAATTATCTTTCATGAACTCAATTGTATCCCTTTTTATTTGGTTGGTTGGTTTGTTTGTTTAAATTTGGTAGTATGATGAATGTCAATTCCCGAGATTTGTGAATTTGTTAATATGATTACTCAATCACCAGCTCCAGGAGTTTTGTGATAGGGAGAAACATAAAATTCATATATGGAAAACCATGAAAGGCATCCCAGAAGAATTAAAGTACTTGAACTTCTAGACTGAGTGATTCATTTAACTGTCATATCTGCTGCAATAAAGCATCTTCTTCTTTTCCAAAAGCTCATTGTAAGACTTTTCTCATGGGGAAAAAAATTAGAGAATTTTATGAAGGAACCTGCTGGGGCCTTTTGCAGAGCTCTTCTTGTGCTGTTCTCTTGCACGTGTCAGCCCAGTGACATCGCTCTGCTGCAGAAGACGTGGGGGGAACGCTGAAGCAGGGTGATAGGGTTTCCTGCTGCTTCCCAGCACTTCTGTGAATCACCCAAGAAATGTCTGTTTTGCAGAGAGAATAAAGAGCACAAAAGTGGCTGGTCCTGGTCTTGTGCAGTTGACAGATGCAAGAGAGGAAGTTGGTTAACTTGAGAGAAATTCAAAGGAAAAAAAGTAGTCTAAGAGAACAAAACAAGAAGCCTTAAATGGAAACGTGCTTCAGCAGAATGTTAGCTCTGATCTCAGGCAGAAGCTATGATTATAGTATGAGAATAAGCAATTTACTTGAGAAGAAATGAAGGTGAAATGGCAGAGCCACAAAATAGGATCACACGGTAGACAATCACTTTTTTAGTGTAAACAAATTATATCCTAAATGGATTTCAGTGCTTTGCATGTTATTCTGGAATTTCAGTTCAAGACAGCTGGCCAGAATATTCTAATATATATTCCTATATGTGATTTAAAGAAAGACCAGTATTGAGGGGATTGGCAAACTGTTGTTAATGGAAGGAGACATGGAAAAGATGAATCAGATATGTCTCCGAAGAAGATTTACCTACGTTCCTTTACAAAGAAAGGTCATTTTGTCTTGTCTTTGCTCACGTATCCAAGTCTGTTTGCACTCAGACCTCTGCTCAGAAATTTTCTTGGTACCTTCTTAGGTTTACAATCAGTTTCATCTGCCCTTCATAATTCCTGAGTTTAACTACTGCCTGGCCTGGAATACAGCCTTCATCTTGAAGTAACTTTTGTTTTAGTCATTACTCCGAAAAGGAATTTAACTGCTTCCTCCACTGACATTCTAAAGGAAGGGTTACTAATAACTTCCAACAAAATTTTGTCCAGTTTTCATTGTAACGCTCCGTAAGGCTGAAAACCATAAGACTATACGAGATAGTCTATTCTCATAAAACACAGCAGCAATCTAATTTGCTCAACTTCAGGCATTAAAATACATATTTTACAATTAGAAGGTGGATGTTGTGGAATTTCAAAACATCCTGTGAAATTGGGATTGATTGATTGTATTTGACTGGAATTTTAAGATTATGTTAATATCTAAATGTTTTTGTGTTTACAGTATATATTGCAGTTTGCCTGAAAAATATAGCTAAATCAGTAACATGCAGAGAAACAGCCTTTGGACACTATTATAATATAATTCATTTAACTGGGACGCACATAAATAGACAATTCTCTTAAGTGAAAATTTTGCTGGGAACCAACTTTCATGTAATTAATTTCATTTGACTGATCTCTTAGTTTATTGATGTGTTGTTTTGTTTGTTCACAGACAGAGCAAACATTTCAGGTTGCTGATACAGTGTGATCTATGGAGTGAACACTATTTTTTTGCCTTAATTAGAAGTTCAAAGCAGATTGGATTAAATATGGGCACTTGTATAGCTTTCTATAGTTGATGAAGTTCCTGCAGAAGGACTTAGGTGAGAATGAGCTATTTGTAGTGTTTTATTTGTTAGTGCTCTGATAGTGACGATCGTTGTCATGTAATGGCTTCTTTTTATTTAACGTAGAACCTGAACTCGCAATTTAGAGACATACTTGCTTAAAGGGCTTATTTCGTTACCTATCACATCATGTAAACATTTCTAATTTATTGTTGCTTTGGTTCACTTGCAGTTTCTAGTCTTTGGAGTAATTTCGTTTGGAGAACAAATAAGGAAGATGGATTCTGATACATTTTTGGTATGATTAGATTTAGTCACAGATATATATACCAAGAAGTATTTACATTAGTAATAAAAGGAATGTACAGCATGAAAATACTACCATCTCTGTTCAAGCATAGCAAACATAAGCTTTTTATCTCATATTTCTGTTACTTCACCTATCATATTACCGTTTCTCATGGCCACTAAACAGTGTGGACATATCTGATCTCTAATTTGGAATCCAGGAACCACTGACAGTTCCTCTTTCCACCTGTGAGCATGAGCTTACAATGCTGGCTTCAGGCACAAATCACACCCATAGAATAATTTAGGAATAGAGGAAGTTGCCCTTGGAGATCAAACAGCTTTACCGGGCCTCTTTACCTTCCAAGGTAGTCTGCAATGGGATCCTGCCAAGCAGATCCCTGGACAACTCAAAATCCATTCTCCTGAAATACAGGGTTGTAATTCTATTATTTGTAGTTCTACTATTTTTCTTCCTTATTTTTCTCAAGACTTTAAACTTCATGGTTTCATAGTCATAGCAGCCCAGGATGCCCTTGGCCTTCACATCCTTGACCAGTTGTTCTGTTATGTGATTAACAGGTCCAGCAGGCATCTCCCTAGTCAATTTGTCAATCACCTGCATCAAGAAATGGTCATCAACACACTGCAGAGGCCTCCTGTGTTGTTCACACCCAAGCTTATTTCCTTCTCAGGAGATACCATGGTGGTTGAAGTTCCCCATGAGTACCAGCTATGATATGAGGTTTCTTTCCACTGTCTAAAGAAGGCTTTAGCTGCCTTCTCTTGATCTGGTGGTTTATAGCAGACGCCTATCACAATGTCCCCCATGTTAGTCGGTCCTCTGATCCAAGGCAAAGCTGTGTTTATTTGAGACACTCCTCAACAAAAAGCACAACTGTTCCTCCTCATATTTTCAGGAATATAATTATTTTACACTTTGCAAATGTATAATTACATTAAGACAGTAAGAATTTTGGGGAAAAAAAAAAACACAAAAAGAATTGAGCTCATTCGTTTACATGCAATCATCCTCGATCTTATTAAATTTATTCCATATTTGGTCTAAACTGGGAAAAAGTACAAATTACTTAGTATTTATTATGTGAACATGCTAGTTTATTCCTTTCATAATTGACCTACAATTTTCCAGGCTAAAACCTTCACAGGATCAGAGTGTAAGAGCGTAAAATTGTAATTGAACAATGGCATATTTTGACAGAGAGCGGTTTAATCTCAGTATAAACTGGTGGGGCAGTGGTGTCATTCTTATACAATAAGGAAACCAATGAGGTGTTTTGATAACATTTATGGTTTACTAAGCATGCTGCAGTCACCCATGCAATTTTAAGTGGAGCCAAAAGCAGACTATAAAGCAATAGAAGATAGAACAGGTGTAGACAAGCAAAATCCAGTGTTTTTTCAGTGAAATTCATTGGGCAGAAGCATTCATTTCAGTGTAATTCATGTGCTTTATTAAATTCTTGTCAATTCTCCTATTTCTCTTTGTGCGGGTTATTAGCATTCAGTATTGCAGTATTTACATGCTTACCCACATGCTGAAGTTTAAAAAAACCCATAGTTATCTATGCCAATTGGCAGCTACAGACAGGTGGAATGAATACTCATTAAGAGTTAGGTGTAATTTGTCTCATAAGCTTAAGTTTTAAAATATACATAAAAACTCTACTTTTCTAATAGCAGGATCTAGAAATTTTGTTCCTTACATTGCTCTGTGAATGTTACAGGTTTTTGCTTTATTTCTTCAGCTGTGTATTCATGATGCTTTTGTAAGCAATGCTTTTAATAGACTAGTTAATTGACATATTCCATTAAGTATGGGTAAAAGAGAAAATCTGGGATCACAAAAGAACTAGGTAATTTCTCAATTTTGGATAAATAGGAAACTTATTTATGAAAAAGACTATATTTAAAATTATTATTATTTACTCCCATTTATGTATCAGGGCCAATATGAACCCACTGAGATGTAAAAGGAGCGAGTTTACTCATAGGAACAGTGGAAAAAGTATGAAAATTATTCAGATTTCCTTTTGCAGTACATCACTCTTTTTGCCTACCACTTGTATTAGTCAGCTGCAGAAATTAGTCAGTTAGTCAAAAGAAACTGAATTGGTGAACCAATCTGGCTGAACCCAAATATCCAGCAAAAAATGAACAGTATCTTTCCAGCTAAAAGCTAGAATCGGATACCCTCCCTTGGCTGGGGTGCAGCTGCCCAAATACTTGTCTTGGCATAGTGTGAAAAGTAGCACAAAAGTGAAAAGGGCGCAATCGTGAAGGACTGCCGTCTGCTTTTCCAGGTTAAATGCAGTGCAGACTGCAGTAGAAATCTTGTTCAGGGAGACAGAAGGCTATATTAGGCAGTTTAGGAACCTAATTAGACATGAATTCAAGTGTAATACAGATCAGAGCAGAATACAAAAAAACTTTACCATGTCTCGACATTGATGTTTAGTAGTATTTTTATTCTTGATTTCTTACAGATTATTAAAATTGTTTTCTCTTTATAATAGAGACTCTTTGGTACTGGTAGAGGAAATTTGTTGTTATGTATTGACACAGTTAATTCAGCATTCTTTTTTGTTACTGTGCTTTTTTTAGATGAAAAATAAACAGCATATATGTGAGGTTTATTCTATCACATTTTGTAACTTCTTAGTCAGACCTGAAACATAGATATAGCAAGCCAGAGGTGCAGCCTAGCAAAACTAATGTGTTCTGAGGAAAAGCAAGGGAATATTTTGTCGGTATTTTAGGAATCTCTGAAGTGCTATATATGTAAGAACAACTGATGAAAATCAAAAGGAGTATATTTTATCATTACACTGTTGTAGTTAATGTGAGATTAATATTTTAATGTTGAGGGAAAAGTTGTAAGAACCCTAAGAGGAAATATTTCTTTGCAGGGGAAATAAAAGGAAATAAAGAACAGAAGACAATTATCTTAAAGAAAACACAGGTCCAACCAACTTAAACAGACACTTATCTATAGTTTTTTTCAGAGCGATTAGAATTTTTAAATGAAAACTCTTCTGATCCTAATCTGTTACTGATACAAAGAGCAAGAAAACCTTTAAAATGTTGGATTAACAGGGTAAATGGAAAAACATATTAAGCATAACAAATTCCAAAGAACAATCCCCTAGAACACAGAAGTTTATTAGTGCCAGGGAAAGGTGTTTTGCTTTCTAAACTATTGCAATTTCAAATGCAGTTTCTTGTGTGTTTAAGATAATAAAAAAAAGAAAGCTTGATCTTCTGCCAGTTTTGAAGGTAATGGAAGAACTTCTGTTGTTGTCAAAATGACAAGTTGCTCCTAGCTGCCAGAGCAATACATCACTTAAATTTGGAGCTTGATCCAAAAATGAAGTGGCATTAGCTATATCTATTCAGTAAGAAACTTCGAGGGTAACAGTATGTCTTTAATTTTTGCCACTTATTCAGTCTTCAGAGAATGATCCTTGATGCTTGGTTCAAGTCTGTGTAGCCTGCTTTAAAAATAAAAAAATAAAACCACTGTACATTTAAGAAAATAGATGAAGGATTAGTTAGCTTTAGGTCCTATTCCAGTTCAGGCTTGAGATGTCAGCTGGCTTCTTAAACCCCCTAAAGCATTTATAGGCAAACCAAGAAGTGAAGCTTAATGCAAATAAGTGGGGAGGCAACAACTAAAAGAACATTTTCATTTTGTGTATGTATACATTATGTATACATATAATTTCATTAACATTGTGCTTTAGAATTGGAAGAAGTTTTTGTTTTGAATATGATGGTTAATATGGCATAAGAGCTTTCCTTTAAATTCTTAATGTAACATTTTGTCTAAACTAGAATACTAATTAGCTTTGTGGTCCAGGACAATATGTAAAAAGGACCTTAGTGCTAGTAGCATCTCATGAGGATGACTGGAACCACAAGGCAGTGGTCTTTTATGTTGTCTGCAGCTGTAGACTCAACTGTCTTAATCAGCAGCTACTGAGAATTTCTTGCAGACTTGTGAAAACCGAAATGAGAGGAAGGGTACAGAATTAAACAGTGTCTTCCTAAATATTTTGAGCAACTGATGTGGCTTGGAAATATAATCTACAGGTTGCAGTTATGGTTAGTTTCCCAGAAGTACTTGATATGCTGCATAGACTCAAGAAGTAGCTATTCTTACTTCTGGAAATGCCATTAGCCATGGGACAAGACTTAAGTGACTGATATGCTTTTCAGAAATCCCAGAATACTGTAATTTTTCATATAAACAACTTAGTAAAGGAAAACTCTTGCTCCTTTCACAGAGAGAGTTTAAAAAGACTTTATGGAGGAGGTAAAAACACTGGTTTGTGTCTGTAATTTCAGTGGCCAGCAGGAAAAGACTCTTAACATTAATTGCAATAATTGCTTCTGGTGATTGGCTGCTTCTTTTTATTTTTCTTTTAAATTCTAAACTTTTAGAAAATTCTTTCTTCATGACATAATTCATCCCCACAGCTATTTCTGTTACTTTTCACAGTTCAGCAGCAAACACAATTTCCCCTACTTTTCTCTATCTTCATATGTGCATATGCTATGTCTATATATAAAGTCCATCATTTTAACATTCTTCCTAAAGTTTATCAGCATCATTTTTTTCCTTATATTCAAAGGATCAATCAGCTATAGTAAGACTGTTCTCAAGAGGATTTCAGCGCATGAAAACAGCGAATTTCAGAGAGCAGGTTTAAAAGAAACTACAGTGGAGTACGAGCCAGTTCAAAATTAAGACACAAGGCACACGGAGTCAAATAATGTATTTTCAAAGTTTCATAGATTTTTTCACAAAAATCATTAAAGAAGGAAATGCTTTTATCATTGGAAGACATGTAACTGAAATAGACATGCAAAACCAAATTGTAGACCACTAACAAGAGTTCTTTAAGCAAGCGTGTAGAAACCAGTTGAAGTGCTGTGGCTATTCTGTCTCCTTAATTATTTCTCCCGATTTCCTGACACAAAAGTTCTGAGGTTTACAACGGGTAAGTCTGTTTCTGCCTGCCGCAACTGAAATATGTGGCCAGTCTAACTACCCTCTTTACCCCAAAATGTGAATAAGGAACCTATCTCCAAACCTATTGGAAAATTCAGTATCAAACAAATCAAGAATAAAATTACTAAGTTGCAACAATACCTTTGTAATATTAGAAAGATAAAATCAAAGCATAAGAAGTGAAAATGACTGTGCAGAATGTATACTGATTAAGTGTGCCAATATATCCTTTTTATCAATCCAACAAAATTAATTCAAGTGTCTTGCAATACATCATGGAGAAGTCTAATAGTAACCAGTATAAGTGTAATGCCTGCAGACGATCCATTTTGCAGGGGCTGCCTCGTTAGCAGTCGGGTGCAGGAACTGAGACTTCCAGACGATTGTTGCAAAGGCTGAAATTACTTCACTAATCCCCACCATTGCCTTCCTCTGCACTCCCATCTACTGACATATTCATTAAAGATGCAGGTGTATAACCTGGCAATATCTTCCAGATCCATCTGAGGGAAGCAAATGCTCAGTGTTTGATAGCTCAGTGGTGGGGTTTGGGGTCTGGAAAAGATACTCAAATGGAGGGTTTAGACACAAGGAAACAATCCATTGCAGGTTACTTTTCAGTTACCATTCTATCAAAAGATTAAACAAGGATACATTTTACTAATGCTATGAGTCCGAAGTGATTGTTCCTGATTTAAGTCAGAGATAGCCTTCCTACTTCGGCATTCCAGATAGCTGCAATGTGCTAACACTTTTCTTTAATTTTGTTTTGATCGAGGGCTCTCCACCAGCTGACAATTTTCCTGCTTGTTTGTGCTATAGCCCCACGCGTGAATGGTCTCTTGTTTCCAGGCAGTGATCAGCAGAGCGCCCTTGGCAATACTTAAAATGACTGAAAAGGGGTTGGGAAGCAAAATTCAGATACTGGTATTGGAGACTGTAAATACCACAGCATGGCTGGAAAAGGCAGGCTAAGCTACCTTAGTCATCTGATTGTGACTAGAAGCTCATCTTTAGGGAATACATTTGGGAGTGAATTCACTGATTACTTTTTTCTGGTTTGTAAGTGATTTTAGTGCGTATGGTTATGCATATTGCATGTTAAGTGCCTATGTGATAATTAAGTCTACAGTTACAAACATAATCTAAATTTATATCAGCTAACTTCTCTGTGGTGACCATCTCTTAGAACAGCAAGTCCTGTTTTAGCTGCATGTTGTGTTTATGCCTCCTGTTCCCCACAGATATCTCTGGTTGCCTTCTTAGTTCAAGGGAGAATTGTTTATTACTCATCTATACCAGCAGAGCATATCTAATGCCTTCTACAAAACACACCAGTTCGCAACTCAGTCACACAGAGAAATAAATTAATCATCTAGGATGTGCCCACTCTTGCCTCTCACTGATCTGCACAGGAAGGGAAATAGGACCACAGGTGCTGCTTTCCAACTTGGTTTAGGGCAATCACGTTTAGTCAGCAAGAAGATGCCTATTACTGCTTGATTTCCTTGCACAACTAGGTAGGAGAGGCATTTTCATACCCTGGGTAGGCTTATACAATTGAAATACTGCTTATATACCACCTTTGAGTACAAAACAATTACTAAAATAAATACATAATTATTACATGTGTTTTCTATATCTAATTATATAAAGAAACACTCTATAAATGTTTTTTAATCATTTTCTGATCATATGCCTCACTTCGTATTTATAACATAACTATAGCCAGCAACATGAAAAAAATATTATTGCAGAAGCCAAATAGATGAAGAAACATTTTAAATTGCATAGCTTTAGAAATAAAATACTGATGCTCTCTCCCTCTCAGCGGAACCAAAACCTCACTGTGCATTAATGGACAATGACATCAGAGTGTTACTAGGAATGTTTCATCAAAAGATAGGCTCCATGACTCCCTGAACCTCACTTTAATGTTGTGTCAGAGTTAATAAGCTGACTGGAGAAAGCTTCTAAGATGAGTTAAGCTTATTGTCAGAGAACAGCTGTGGACCTCTAACCTCTGCTGCCACAATGCCAAGGCTAGGTGAGGTTTTGCTATGAGGAAGCACTAGTGCCATGCATTGTGTGGCATAGTGTACAGGATGCCTTTTCTAGGGAGTTACTGATAACGTTTAATGGACAGGTATGGTGTTTTGCCTCTCAGGATTCTTTTTTTCCATCTATTCTCAGGACAAACCCCACTCAAATGGTTCATGATTCACAACTGACGTGACCAGAAGTCGACCACTGATATAAGACGCTTTGTTTTCAATAAGACCTTAAATCATTTGATAACCGTTCTACAACTAGAAAGTACAAAATAATACTAGTCAATTGTAAAAGTAACTGCTTACGAAGACTGCTGTTAGTTGCTACAATCAGTGAGTATTGTAATGGGTTGCCATGAGAGTCATTCAGGTGAAAATGATTTATACTGTTCCAAGTGCATCATTTATTAAAACAATCATACTGACATTACAGTACATCGTTCCTGCTTTCATTTATTTTCTTGTAGGTAGAGACACAGCCAACAGAAAATCTTTTTCAGTTTACAGTTGCTTTTAAATATGTTGTGGTGGCAGGATCATGGCATAAAGGAAGGGATTTACAGAAAACAGTTTGTGAAAGAAACAGAACTTGCTACTTAGAACGGTCTAAAAAAGGGCAAAGAAGCTTCGAGAACAGTAGAAATGTCTTCCATCCCTCACAATGCCCCTTAGGCCAGCATCAATTTTAGCATTTATTTTTATTGTCATATACCAGGACTCCAATTATATAAGGTCTGTACCATGACTTGAATGTATACCTCTCTCTCTGTCTCTGTCTATCTATCTGTTCCAAAGATATCAAACTGAAAGTAAAAAGCACCAAAGGAAAGCAGGGTATTTCTTTATTGCTAGGATTAACTAATCTAATATGTGGGAGTTAGAGATTTTTTTTTTTCAAGTTCTTTTGTGACCGTGGATGGAATTTGTAAAGGTTTCTCTCTGGTTAAATATATAGAAAATACACCAGACATATTTTCTGAAGACCCCTTGGAGAATTTTGAAAGCCTGCTATGTACAACTTCTCACACTTGGATACATAAAAAGACACCCTGGTGCATAAATAATGTTTCTGTGTTCAGTCTCCTAATCTGTAGGTTTAGCAACCAGGATCCCTGCCAGCTTGAAGACTATGAAAGGAAGGGCTCTAATCTGTGAATCGTGACACAGGGAAGAATCCTAAATCCTGGAGATACTTGATTTAGGATATACTAGAGCCCTTAGCAACACCCAACATATAAATAAGTTAGGTAGCTTCTGATACAGGATAGAGGGGTGTTTGGCAATACGTGGTTCAGAAATACTTTGTCTTCCCATTAATTCTGAAGGGAAACTCTGAAGGAACTTCTTTTCTGAAAAGGAAAACTGATACAGGATTGGTTTTCTCTTTTGAGAGCCACTGCTACCACTGCTGTTGACTGCTATCCTTGACACTACTGTTTGAAATACTCCATAATGTGGTACAGACCACATTTATTAACTGGATGATTTTAACTGTGGTAGAACTGTGAATGTATTTGGAGGATAAACCATCCTGCATTAGTTTGCCAAGGAATAAATACTTGGCTACGGAGAGCTTATAGAGAAAGGAAAGGGAAAGATGCAGTAATATGCACAGACGTACTACTGGAAAGAGCCAGTAGTATGACAAACTGGAAGAACCAAGAAAAAAAATTGGACAAGCCAAGATAATAGCTGGTTGTGGATAGAGGAGAGAGCATGTTTTAGGAGGTACGTGTGTTATCCTACAAGAGGATAAGCAGTTAAGGGCACAGATACTATCTGGAGTGGGTAACTGGTTATAAGCCCAGTTTGTTGGACTGTGTGACAAGATAAGGATAAGACCAATGTTAATAAGTTGACATTTGTGATACATTGGTGCTTGATCAGGAGGCATTATCAAAAAGGGGACTAAAATTTGTTGATTCTGGGTTTTGGTACCTTATTTTAATTAATCCCCACGCCTCAGGGCTTTTGCTCCTCACCTGCTGACACCACAACATTTCCCTTCTGTGGCTTAATCTTTTTCCTGAGCTTTTTGTTTGGTTGGTTGGTTTGGTTTGGTCTTGTTTTTCTCTTATTTTCTCTACTTGAAGCCCTGGAGAGTACTGACAGCTGAAAATGGGATGTGTAATGTTGTTGCAAAGCCTATCAAGCGCACAGCTATCTTCTGTACTCAAGAAAGGAGAGCTAAGATGAGGAGAAACTGGGAATACTGAAATGTTTGCCTTTTCCTGCAACACATGGTCTCTTTCTTGCCATCATGAGGAAATACTAGCTAAACACATGCCTTTAGGACATTGGCCCTCAAAGGGACATACCTGAACTTTTCTTCTCTCACCTGATGGCCTACTACTTTTTTTGTCACTACTGATGTTTGATACTAGAGACTTCAACTTGATCACAGGAAGTGCTCTGCGGACTGTTCCAGATTAAATGGCCGTTGCATTGTTACTCGCAATTGCAGAGACCTGGAACCTTTCCTGAAGACCCTTCTGATTCTTTTTTTCTACTCATATACATGTTGACCTGGTTTCTTTGGTGTCATAAATTATGTGACTGTGCTAATGGGGGATGCTGGACCTTACACACCCCTACGGGAAGACAAAGAGTGTCTGAACTGTTCCTTGAGAGGCTTTTAGGAAGTTCTTGTCTCAGACAAACAGTCCATAGTGCAATGCTCTTGGATAGAATTTATCTCCACCGAGCAGTTTCAGTTCTTAGTGATGAACTGAAATTGAATCATTATCACAAATCATTTCTGTGGTATGTCTGAGATACGACAATTTGATTTTATCGAGTGGTCCACATAGGAATTAAATTCCAGTGTAAAGCTGCTGTCTTAAAACAGGAACATTTTATTTATTTGCTAGGTCACTACTACTATATGTGCTACTATTATGCAACAAGATATCTCAAATGAAAAGTCCTCAGAGTGAAAACTACATTTTCTGTCTAATGGGTTCTAAATTATACATAAACTGTGCAATTTTCAAAGGTGATGCAATTTCTCCTGTCACAAAGTCTTGTAATTTGGAGGCTGTTTCCATTAAAGTGACAGTTCTGTACAGATGGACTACAATACCTTCAGTTTCAAAACCATCCACCTGTAGTACTATCACATACCGGCTAAGATTCTTTAAATATTTCTGCTTGTCTTTATCTTGACTAACAGCGATAACCGCTGTTACAAAAGAGTGGAGTCTTCTATTAAAAACAGCATTTGATTGTGTTTTTTATATAAAAAAGGAAAACCCAAATATATGAACATTTTAACATTCAGTGTCATGAATTTAAACGTTGTCTGCTTTTTGTTGTTATTTTATGACCCAGTAATTTATTTACATGATTCTGTCAGCATGTGGCTCTACGGGCAGTTATCCTCCTCTTCCACATTAGCACAGACAGGTTCAAAACTATAGTTCACAGCTATTGTCATTACTGCCCTTTTTACCCCCCATTGAAGGATAAGAGATATGGGCACTTCATCTCAGATTTCAATTAAGTCTTGAAAAACAAAACAATAAAAAACCCTGTTTAAGTTTATACTGCTTAAATAGATTATCTGAATCTGATACTTTGATTTTTTCCTTCTTTTTTTTCAGAAGTAATTATGACAATCTCAGTAATCAGCTCTGCTAGCAGATCAGTGAAGAGGTTTAGTGGTGCCTACAACAAGTGAAAACTGGGGGAGTTGTTCTTTTGTAGTACAGGTATACATGGAAAAAGATACCTGGCCACAGACCAGTGTAAATTACTTCTGTGAGCACCACAGTCTCAGAAATAATAGCCTCGTCCAGAAAAAAAACATGTAAAATTAAGGATTTTGATTTGGCCTCAGAAATGTACATCTGTAACCCAATCATGGCAAGCAGCACCCACATACCGCTTTATGGTGGCATCCACAAGCAACATCAAATAGGTTTGTTCTCGCTTTCCCTTCTGTACGCTCTGTAAGTAAATTGGCATTTGGCAAACAACCAGGTTTTCTCAGGGATTTCTCAGATAGCGTCTTGTCTGTCTTATACTGTTCCCAAATACAAAACTAAATGGAGTCGTTGAGAAGCTGATGCCACTTGCAGTATTCAACCCAATGAGTAATTCAGTATATTTACAGCAAGAAGTATGATCTAAAGGATACCTTGTTCTCTTTGTATCGGACAGAACTGGCTATGGACCTCTGCTGTGAGAATCAGCTGTGCAAACACTTAGGAAGGCAGCAATCTAGTCTCTTTTTTCACATCACCTGAAAAAGGACACTTAAACGGCTAAGAAGAGAAAATGTAGCTAAAGGTCACTTTTTTCCCCCCAGCTGCAGACTGTATTTTAGAAACTGTTGCCAATTTGGGCATACTTTTTTCTCTGCATTGATTCAGAGCGTTATGAACTCTGTTTTAGCAATCTTTGTGCAAGTTGGATTCACAAGAACCTGGTGAATTTTTAAAACCATCTGGGCACTGAAAGCCCTGCTGATATGTGTTGTTAGGTAGATACGTGTCTTTAAATCATATTTTAGCAAGCGAACAAGTCTGATTTTAAAATGGCATTCTATCATGCCATTTTATTTTAATGAAATCTGAACCATAAACATCAATTCAGCAGCTAGAGGGAAAAGTGATGAAAAGGAGTACACAGTGTAAACTTCTACAACAGGTTATTAATGTGGGATTTTTTCTGATAATCTGGCTCATTTCACGTTACAACCTTATCAATTTTATTTTTTTGAGTTTTATCTTCTTTTCTTGCTGACTCTGATGCTGACACTTTGCTTTTATGTGCTTACCCATCTATTCTTGTTTTTATTTACTGCAATTCTTCACTACTTTTATTCTTAGGCATTTGCATCTGCTATTAATAGCAGATGGGATAGTGAGGAGCATAATCGTGTGATTCAGCAGCAGTCATGTCTGTTTAATCAGTACCATCTGACACAGCATACATTTACTGCATGATTGCACTGTCATATTTGAAACAAATGATGGATTACTACTCCAAATAAGCTTTCAATATTTGTTCATTGTGTACGCTACTAAATTGCACATTCCTTACATCCACTCATTGGAAATTTCTGACCATAATTACAATTCAGCCAGTGCTATCTTGGTTCTAAAACAGTATCGATATTGATTACTTTATAGTCCATTCCTCCTGGGATGGCTGATGTATCAGTTTTAGCTTGTAATGACAATCTCATATGAATCTAGTATTGTAAACTCTCACTTAAGAGAATTTGAAGCTCAAAGAAGGCATTGTCTGCTGACTGATACATTTCTATCATATTTTTCCTTATAGTCAAGATGCTCATTTGAGGATCGATGATTACTAAAAATAGCTTTGCTTGAATAAATATATATTTTTTGTTCCTCCTGATTTGTCAGACCCACCAGATTTCTTTTGTATTTATCTGAGGTGTTTGTTTTGATTTAAAACACGTTTGTCACTCTTCTTTTATTTTTTTCCTCTTCATTGAAATATAAACTATTTTATTTCAAAGCACAATTTTATTTCTTCCATTTCAGGTGTATTTAAATATAACAAAAAGAAATTTTGTGAACTTTAAAGGCTATGTGTATACCACCATATAAATCAGGCCAGGGTACAGCTTATGGCCCTGAGGACAAGTGGCGTGTCATGGCTCGCACAATGTACAGCTAAACTGTTATCCCCCCCTAGCAGGGAGGATTCACACACAGGCTGCCTGCTGGGGAGAATCTTTCACCATCCACTGAGCTATGTCCAAGAAGAGTGCATTGATACTAGTAAATTAAAATGTGATATTGCCAAGGCAATGGAGCTCAGTCACCTACGCTGTTAAATGACTAGATTAGTCCCTGGCACAGTTTTGTCATAGCACTCTCCCAGACAGTGCCAAAGCACAGTCCGGGAAATCCCACACACTGGGACCTGCTCCCGGCAGGCAGTCTGGATGCTCCTGCCCTGGAGTCAAGGGGAATTTGCGGTCTTGCTACGTACGTACTGCAGGGAGGCGGGGGCCAGGGTTACCCTCCAGAAAGGTTACTCCTTTCCAGTATACAAGTAGCTTCAGTGCCTGGGGCAGTAGTAGGGCCAAAACCCTAGCAGGGAGCATGTTAACAAGTTGGCAATACAGATGTCTATATGTTAGTGCCTGAGCCAGTGCAATATACAAAAAAGTGCAGAAGCAACTAATAGAGTTTCCCACTCTGTGATTGTAATGGAAATGCAATGGAAAATTAACGTACTAACTAAGATGCTGCAAAGGCCCTCAATATTTAGCTCTTTAGGATGTAAACCCAGACACAGTCTATTAAGACCTGAATATGCTTGAGGCTTTGTCACTTCAACATTGTTCATTTGAAGTTTTACCTTTAGATTATTATTTATAGTGGAGAAACGTATGATGGGACATCATGTTAGATATTTGTATGCTGGACAGAGTCTGGAGACAGGGATGCCTCAGTTTTCTTTAAGGGCAGTGACTAAAAAAGCTATTTAGCTTCTTAGCTCTGAAATTCTGTTTATTAGAAGCAAATTATGATATAGTAGCCAGATCTGTGGGGTGAAGCAAATGGAAATAAAAGGTGTGAAATCAAACTTCTCTCTTCCACTCTGCTTCCCTCTCTTCTCAGGAGTTTCACAGTTCCCACTTGTCCTGCAGATAATTTCTGCTTGTTGCCTCCCAGTCTTTGTCCACTCCCTAGAAGCTCCTTCCAGTTGAGCGTGATATTTTCCTGAGAACACTTCAGAAATTTCTCTTTTTTTATTCCAGAGCACAGAGTGCAGCAAGGCAGCATGCCAGTAGCCTGCTGAACAGCCACAGACATCTGAAACCATGAGCAAACAAATGAAACATGTATTGTCTGCCACAAATCATTTACTGGGGAATGATGAGATAACTTTGCAGAAGAGAATACATGTTACTACATTAAAAAATAAAGGCATTACCTTTAAAAGGAAGAGAAACAACAATGTAACAGAGCTTCGCCATACATCAGAACATAGATAATAGATGTGCATGATCAGAAATAGTGGCTCCAAAACTGTGAACCCCCTGCTTCACTCCACCCCAGGCCCTGTTCCTCCCCAGCAGGTGAAAAAACTTTTTAAATCTGCAGAAGGAACAACATGATAAATGGGAAGGAGGGAAGTCTAATTTAATGTTAAGTTTCATATATGGAGTCTTGAAGCAGGTGATGAGGACAGGCCTGAGCACTTTACCTCCTTTTGTTTATCAAAGATGAACTGGTGGCTTTGTAAGCAAGGAAGAAAGAATAAGTGATAGTGGTATATGAATGGTGTGTATTGATTGGTGAGGCTTTTAGGCTGTGATGGCAAAAAAGGATTAAAAGTGACAGTGGAGTTATTGTGCCATAACTGATCATGATATACACAGTAGGTACTGGCAGAGGCCTTTTGCAAATAGTATATTACTGCAATAATACTTACTTCTCTTACTTCAGTTTGTGCTTTTTTTAAGTGTATGATTTATTGAAGTCTCCATTACAGCTGAAGAGCTTTGTGTAGCTGATGGAACTGATAGTCAGATATTTCAATAACTGGCTTCAGGCAAGCAAAATTTGTGATTCCTGGAAATTCTGTTTTTAAAGGGATATTATGCACTGCAGTTCTTTCCTACTTCTGGCCCACGTGTTTAATATTATTTTTGCCTGAGTGAAGATATTGTTGATTTAAATATAGCAGGTGTACTAATGTTATTGCATCTTATGGCAGGAGATGACATACCCCAAGGGTTTGTGGAGAGGCCAGAAATGATTGAGGTCCCTTGAACTCCATTTTAGCAAAACTATACTTCTTCTGTAAAATAAAGAAATTCTGCAGCTATACAAATGTTACAGCTACTTCAAGCCACAGAAATTACTTATAGAATATAACAAATTTTTATTAGCAAAGTTTACTGTATCTTTTTCCCTATCTTTGGCTGTGATTAAGCATAGTAATAAGACAAACGTCAAAAAGTAAATTAACTTATGTGCTAGTTAAATTATTTATATATAAATATTTGCAATTTTTTACATTTAAAGTATGTGCAGCAGGATAAAGTATGGATAAAGTATATATAGCAGAATGACTGTCCAGAGCCTATGTTTGCAGAAGATAGTTACTGGCTGAAGATGGACACCTAGGGCTTATCTCAGTACCAGTGAATTAAATGGCGCAGAGACCTCAGTACTGAGACTTGATTGTCTGTACAGTTAGAATGATACAATGGTCCCTCGTGTGATTTCTGGCTCCAGTCAAATAATTCCTGGCACAGTTCAAAAGAGCACTTCAGAGGCAGTTTGGAGGTTATCATCTTCTTTTGTATCGTGCTACTTAGCTTAAGGGCCGTAAAAATAAGCTCTGGCATGCTTAATTTACTTGTATATATAGCCCTAGTAGTATTGGAAAGCACTTAGCTAATTCTTACCTTAATATTCTCCCATGCTTTCCAATTAGTATTATAATAAAGCTACGAGAGAATGAAGAATTAAAATAGTGTCTAAACTATATAAAGGAGCTAGTAAATCTGAAAGGCAGATTAAGCAGCCATTAGAAGTGTAACATACAGTTTCTAAGAAAGGGGTGATGCTTGTTATAGCAACTTACGGGTTAAAGGGTTTTCAGAGCTTCACAAAAAACAATCATGCTCTAGGTATTACATGAATATATAAATAGGTACCCAGACTTCTGTCCTGTATGTAGAAAATGGGAGTGTCTGCTTCACTGAGCTTATATGATCAAGGATCTTTTTGATGCTGAAGGGGGAAGTGATAAACAGGAACACAGAGACCCTACCCAAGCAGTCAAGGGAGACAATGTCAAAGACCAAAAGTCTCGAGCTACTAATTGACAGGCCATCAAAAAAAATCAGGCAGAGCTTTGGAGAGGGCCACCTGGACTTTGTGATTGATAAGAAGGGGGAAACAAGGAATGTGAGGATTTGGGATACTCAGGGGTGGCCTGAGCGACTATGCAGAGTTTACAAAGGAATGTTTAGGGGAAGGGAATTGGGGAGGAACAAAGCTGGGGTGGGCAGAGAGGGGTATAAAAGAGCTGGTCTTGTGTAAAATGGGGCTGGTCAGTGCGCTTGTCTGACCAAGCCCTGTGCCTGATCACCACAGACTGTCCTGTCTTATTTACAGACTCTCTTAACTCTGTGTCGGCACGATCTCACTCTCCATCCTGTGTGTGAGTGCCAGCTACTGGGGGCCTGGCGTGAGTGGACTGGGTGCCAGCTACTGGAGTCAGACCAGGAGTGTAGGTGCCCCTGGACTATGGTGCCAGCAACTGGGTGGGTGGGGGTCTTCAACTTCCAGCTGCTGGGGAGGACCAACGTGTGTCCCAAAAAACAGCTACTGGAGGGACCAGGACGAGTGAGGGGCTCAGCGCCAGTGGCTGGAGCGGGACCACGGGTCACAGCCCGTGTGCCTGGTGCCAGCTGCAAGGGCAGCGAGTGTCGGGTGTTCATGTGTATTTGCCAGAAAACTCCGAGCTGAACTCACCAGCGAGTAGGAGGCCCCAGGTCTGGGCAGGGGTGTCAGGTGGATAGAAAGTCTGTATTTGGTATTTGGGGGCACCTGCAGGTGTGGAATGCCTGTGGGACGAGTGTGTGTCTGTTGGCAGTGAGCACTGGGCCGGACCAGCCGGCAAGTCGGGGACCCATGTGGCGGGAGAGTGTCGTGTGTGCCCACAGGAGTGACCTGACTCTGCCAGCCCAAGGCGGGGAGGAGACGGGGCTCTCTGTGCTTATGTGAGTCCTGGTAGTGTTTGGCTGGGCGCTGCTGGTGCCTTCTCTGTGGCAGGCCCTGGTGGTGGCTTTCGCGTGTGCCCAGGGATATGCAGTCGCCTTTCCTGCTGGTTGGTCTGCAAACGGGAAAGCATCAGCCACGTCCATCGGTCCAGGAGAGAGGAGCCCACAGGTCGCAGAGCTGCTGGAAGCAGCAGCAACTTACAACATCCCTTAACACTGTATCTGTTATGTATTGTTAAAGAGGAAGGAAAAAAAGGACCAAAAATGTTCACAGTCATTCTGGTTAAAACAGCTGTTCAAAAATGGGAAGGTTAAAAAGTATCTATTCCTATTTACTGTTTTGGTGAAAGTCACAGAGTTCAACCTGGAACCAGGGAATAGATTTCATTTTTTGGAGTGATTAAAAACCTTAATTTTTTGTATCAATCGTGAAATTAAACTACACTGAATTTTAAATGGTCCGTCTTGTTCTTAAGAGCACTCGGAGATTCTGTAAGCTTTTACAAGCTTGGGTTTGGTTTGGGGTTTTTTTTTGTTTGTTTGTTTGTTTGTTTGTTTTTGTTTTAAAAAGGCCCAAACACTTAATTACGTTGGTGTTACTCTGTAATACAATAAAAAAGTAGAGCTGAATGTTGAAAATGTAAACTTCAAAATAATCTGTATGCTGTGCAAGATTGTGTCGTAGCCTCCTGAAGAGTTGACACTTTCAGCAGTTGAACTTCTCGGTGTCAGTCATCTGTTCAGGAAAGAATGCCACTGCATGACTGGCAGTTCTCATATCAGCACAGGATTGACCACGGAGCTCTTTAAACATGTTGTGACAGAAACAATCTGAGCCAGCTTCGGCGGGGTTAGCACATTAAATTACCGATGTCAAACCTCAACAGTGGGTACAGAAGAAAGTATAATGCCCTTGTATGGGAGGAAATAAAGAAAACATGTCTTTGCTATTGCTATTCCCTCTGTAATATGCAATTAGAAGTTTGTGAATGTAAGATCAAGAGAAGGAGCTTTTGATCTCAAAAGTATAAACTGGAGTAATAAAATACACTGGTGCTTCATTAAGAGAGTGAAACACTTAAAATTTTATCAATATTCAATGCTATTGATATAAAACTTTTAAAGGAGAAGCTGTGTGCTAATTGGACCTCTCACTATAAACAAACGTGCTGTCTCTGTAATTGGCTTTGGAGAGATCCAGTCTCCTGGCGGTGAAGAACAGGCTACAGGAGTGACATTGAAGTCTAAACTGGTTTCCAAAGAGACTCAGGAGAGCCTCATACACGTGTGAGACAAGATCTGAGTATACAGCTGTAAAATTAGTTAAACTTCTGAATTCCCTCAAATTTTATCTACATCAATATCTTATCTAAATTAATTTCAATTAAAAAAAAAAGGAGGCGGGGGAACCCTAACCCCAAACAAATCAGACTAAATTCCTAAGGAAGGACATTTCTGATGAGGAACACGTAGGAAAATAGTACTGACTCTTTCAAGAGTTTGAGTCATTTGTAATCTGAAGTGAGTCGCGTGGTGGTGAGCAGTCAGGTGCCATTTAGGACTATGGGGAGTGCAGTAGCAGTGCCAAGAGAAGGTGCCCTGAGATGAAGGGGCAGCATCTATCTGTGGAGATGTTGTGAAGCTTCTCCAAAAACACTTGCCTGAGATGGGCTTGCTTTTGAGCCAGCATACAGTTAGGGCTAGATCCTCTGGAGGAGTCATGTGTACAAATTAAGTTTTGGATTGCGTTATGAAAGATTTTTGGATCCTAAACTCCTGAACACCTCAGCATGAGACTTAAGTCCCATGCTGCCGGGATACATAGATAAGTGGCCCCCCAAAAGCCCTGAGAAAATACAGCATGTATGTAACTGCTTTTAAAGGGGATTGAGACACCTGAGTTTAGCTGGAACGCAGAATCTTCTCGCTAATGAAGAAAAACTTTCTTTCTAAAATGTGATCAAGACTTGCTTTTTTTCTTTTGAATGGTAGTGACTTCACCTGTGTTTTTCTGCTACCCTAAAGAAAATAATATTTAGTGCAGTTCACTCCTTGCTGTATGTGTCTGAAGCTCTTCAGACTGTTTTTCTCAATTAGCTGTTAGTGATCTCTGCTGTGTCTGAAGCTGAGTTGGTACTGCCTCTAAGAATTCGTTTAAAACCAAACAAAAAGCAAAGAGGAGCCTGCACAAGTAGGTATGCTTTAGAGCCATGCTTCTGGTGCTCTCTCTTTTCTTCTTATATTACTTCTGCATTCGTTTCTGCCATGTGACAGTGATTTGGCAGGAAAAGCTGCAATTATCTTTATCCCAATAAAGGCTAAATGAATAAGTAAGGCAGTAAAACTGAATTCACTCCAACTCAAGAGGGGCTTGAAATTAGGGTATTTAACTTCCTGGAAGAGTCTTTCTCTGGATAAGTGAAATTTTGTAGTTTTAGAATTTCTTTTTCTAAGATTCATAGGCAAGTCTTTTATTAAAAATAAAATAAAATACACATTCTGTTTGGAGCCCAGTTGCACTATGGCACTGTTAGAGTGTTGTTATCAGCCTGTCCAGGAGTGTAAGTATAGAAATGCCTGGTTTCTGCATTAGGTGAGGCAAGTGAAGGAGAAAGATACCACGCTGCATAGATGGGGCAGTTGTGTACCTATATGGAAATATGACTTTAATAGCTTTAATAGGACTTTAACATCAATCATAGAGGTAACTAGTGAATTTTATCTTTCCAAAAGAAGGTATTTGACAAGGTTTTTTTCTTCTCCTGATGGTTTGCAGTACTGTCTCAATCCTGTTCCAAAACAGCTGGGAAGGTACAGTGCTCAAGCCAAGCAGCGTTCTTTCTCGTGACAGGGTAGAGTAGTAATAACACCTGTGTCTGATGTAAGACTGTGTCATTAAACAAGCAGTATTCCCATGCAAAGTAGTCCTGCTTTTGTTAAAGGTTTGTGGTGAGAAAAATTTTTGCAGGAGAACCTCCAGTCTATCACTATAGCTCCATTTCTGTTTTCAGCAAGGTTCAGTGCAAACAATAGAAATAAGAGTCCAACTTATCTTTTTCCTGGTTTGAGAATGTTACAAACTGTGTGGTTGCTGAGGAGAAAAGGGATTTGTAGCTGCAAGCTGGCTCTTGTAAGAAAAAGTTTTTTAAATTTCAAGCACAGTTCACATTGTATAAATAGCAGGGTTATACTGTGAACTTAAGAGACTGCAGTGGTAAGCAAAACGATTTTTTATCATTAGCATATATTGCTTTTTTCATTTTGGTACTTGATTTCATGACTAAATAGTAAGTTTTACATAGCTTGCATGTTCATACAATTTACATATGAACATATTATAATACCAGAATATTCAAGACTTCCCTGTATAAATATACTGTAATCTAAAGGAAATTGCTATTTATTTATATTGAAATATAAATAAAAGCAGGTCACTAGAATGAAATATTTAATAAAATCAAGCCAAAGCAATGGTTATTCATTCTTTATGCATTTCCTACTGCTAGTGTTGGGGGAGAAAGATGCATATATATAAATATATGGTATAAAAGACTTTTCTCAAAGCCTGTGTAAGACTTCAACTGTGAAAGGCTCTTATTTATTAAAATTGTATCTATGACTGTTCTTGCAACTAGCTCTCTAGTAATCCCTAAAGGATGTAGTATAGCTAGACACCTTGTGGAATCTGATTGCCCTCTCCAAAAGTGTGTGTAATTCCACATAGACTTCTCTTTAGTCTTGCACATAGCCTGCTCCTTCCATGTAATTACTCTGGGCCTAGCTTCAGTTTTGTCAATCCTTCCTTAGTGAGAGATATCCTTTAGTATTTATCTGTTTGTTCCTGGGTTTATTGCAGTGCAGTTAAGTTAGGGAGGTTTAGGGAGATGCTCTGAGGGATCAAAAGCAAGGTAATACCATGTGCTGATTGGAAATGGCATGGCAAGAAATCTATTTTGTTTTATTCTGTCATCGGGAGTTTTATTGGCAAAAAAAAACATTATCTAGGCTTGGGCCAGCTCCATTTTTCTGGTTGAGAGAATAAGTAATCAGAGCAAACTTCATACATGACACCTGGTTGTGGGTGAGCCCCAGCCAGCAGCTGAGCCCCACCCAGCCACTGGCTCACTTACCCCAGTGGGATGGGCGAGGGAACTGGAAGGGGAAAAGTGAAAAAACTCGTGGGTTGAGATAAAGACAGTTTAATAGGTAAAGCAAAAGCCACGCACACAAGCAAAGCAAAGCAAGAAATTCATTCACTGCTTCCCATCGGCAGGCAGGTGTTTAGCCATCTCCAGGAAAGCAGGGCTCCATCACGCGTAACGGTTACTTGGGAAGACAAACGCCATCACTCTGAACATCCCCCCTTCCTTCTTCTTCCCCCAGTTTTATATGCTGAGCATGACATCACATGGTGTGGGATATCCCTTTGGTCAGTTGGGGTCAGCTGTCCCAGCTGTGTCCCCTCCCAACTTCTTGTGCACCCCCAGCCTACTTGCTGTAGTGTGAGGAACAGAAAAAGCATCGATGCTGTGTGAGCACTGCTCAGCAAAAACATCCCTGTGTTATCAACACTGTTTTCATCACAAATCCAAAACATAGCCCCATACTAGCTACTATAAAAAAAATTAACTTTATACAAATCAAAACTAGTTTGCACCTAAAGTTCCCATTCATTTCAATGGTACCATGGCTTGAGTAAAAAATAGTGCACAGACTTATTTTTGCCCTAATTGTGTCTTCAGTTGACTTATTTTGAAATTATTTTGAAGTGAAAGTGTGTGTGGGGTTGCTCCTTAATGACTTCTTTTTCTTTCTACAGTAGGTTCTTATTTTGCTCTAAAGCTTACAATACTAAATCAACTTTTAAAATAGGCAATGTGTATGGCTTTTTTACCATAATTATAATCTGCTGAAGAGTTAGATCAAATCTTTGCTAGGTACATGGCTTGTGCTTTATCTGTATAATGTTGGCCTTGTTAACATCCTTTTCTTTTGCTAATTTGTATCTCTGCATGCCTCAGAAGTTCTTTAATCATCTCTTTTAGATTACAAGAACTACACTGAAACTTTTTGTTTTTCATAGCTTAATTGGATGCTCTGTTAGTATGCAAAGGGAACACCTCTGTAGATGGTAGAGCTGTCAAGTAATGCTGTTGCAGAGTGAAATACCCTGAATTAAATCCTTCTCCCATTGAACTCAGTGTGATATTTGCCTTTGTATTAAGATTTCACTCTTGGGTATTATACACCAACAGCAAAATATTTAAGAAATCATTGTGTAAAGACTTTAAAGGAACATGCAGTAATTTCAACCTTTAATGCAAAATGATATGTGTAGGGGAGGGAGTCCTTGCTGGGACATATTTCTTCCTCCCAACAATCTCTTGTACAGCATTCTGAATTTTTGCTGGTCTTTGCTCTCATTCTGTCTCATCTTGGTACCACTTAGTAAAGGAAAATAGCTTTCTAATAATGTATGGAAATGATACTATAACATATAAAATAATTTACGTAGTGCATTTATTTATAATATACTTATAATAAAGAAACATACAGTGCAAGCTTATTCTGATATCCAATTAAATTTTGTATCACACTTACTCTCTCTAGCATAGGAGTATATGTTTTTTCTTTTCTATGAATTTTACTTGGATTTAGTGACGCATTCTAAAAAACATTTCTGAAGAATGTTTGGTTGTTTTTCTTTAATGATGATAATAGTAATAGCATTAAAAATGCTCTCTAAATAATAAAGACACCAAGTAGTTGTATCAGCAGCAGCCTGGAGGAATGTTGTCCTTCCCGAGATGGATAAATTAGCTCCTTTCCAAATCCCCAGAGGCATGGGGAACAAGGAGTTTAATTATTTCCAGATGTATGTCCTCAGAGTGTTTTGGTGTATTTAGGATTGAGAAACAGTGGAACCAATGCCTTGCACTTATTCCCCACATGCTTAGGGTAATACAGAATGATTGCTGCTGAACTTTGTGTATCCAGACTTTCTGTGAAGATAGAAAATAGGCACAAATTATGTCTGTCAGTCTTCAGTCAGTATACATCCCTAAAATGACTCCAATCTGCTGTGTCAGAATCCCTAACTGACTTTTTTCTGACTTTAAACACCTTCAGCATCTTTCCTTGAGAATAACAATGAGCTTACACTTCATTTATACTTATCAGTATGAGCTTTCTTGAGAATTGCATATTCAATCTGTAGTTGGTTGTTTCAAATCCTTTGTTAGCAATATTACACTGCAGGCTGTGTTGTGCTCCTTTCTGCATTCCAGGAAAACCAATGACCAGCCCCTTTTTAAAGCACTGTAAGATTTTTTGACTGGAAATTCAGCAGCCGCAGTCTATATTCCCCGTGAACTGCAGGGGTCATTGTTCTGAATGGTGGTTACAGTTGTGTAACTTCTAATTTGTATAGAAAAAATACAAAATCTTTAAAAATTCTCAAGTAAAAAGAGATGTCTATTTACTTGAGAATGAATTTTCAATTATAAGAATTATCTGACAATTTTCTTCCAATCTTCCTCCACCTTTGATGCTTACATCTATCTGAGCTAAAGCCTATCTTTCTTAAGTAAAAAATTTGAGCATATTTCGATGCACAGTATGCGAATTCCCAACGAAAGAAAAGATGCTGAAGCTTCTTCTTGCTCTTTTTTTGTTTTTGAAGAAGGCAAAACCTGGGAATGGGAAGGAGGAAAGAAAATGACACCAAAAATTGAAAGTGAGAAATGGTATTTTATTGCTGAATTGAGCTTGGGGAAAATCATTTGTCAATCCCTTCCCATCAAGTGCAGATGCAGCTGACGGAAAGATTTGATTAGAAAGTACATGTACCTTCACAGAGGAGAAAAACAGAAGAATTTTTATGCTAGCAGAACCTTAGCAAGAAACAGTAGCTGGAGAATATAACTAAAAATGCAAATACAAAACCAGATATACATTTTAACTCAAAGGGTGATTAACCACTGGAGTAAAATGGCAGTCCATTATGCCTCTTATAAGATGTCTCTCCATTTCTGGGAGTTATATGTTATTATACAAGTTGCTGGGTTCAAATAGGGTAACTACGTAACACTTGGTACTTTATTACAGAAAATTTTAAGGTCACCTGTGATATTTGATCTAAAATCTATACAAGTCTCCTAATTTCCTATTGTAATCCTATGTTTCCTATTTTGGAAGAGTTTAAAAATCCTGTAAGTGGTATGTAAATTGAACCTATATTTTCCTGATAAAAGCTCCTGACAAGATCTACAAGTTCTCGAAAGAGCTAGAAATTCTCGGAACTAAAGTATTGTAACTGAGGAAAAATATTTTGTTTTGTTTTGTTTTGTGGTGTCCCCCATGTCCCATCCAGTGTGTCACCCCCATTCCTCTCCTTGTGAGTCTGGGCTCCAGATTGCAAACTAACTAAAAGAAGCATCAGGGTGCTTTCTAAACTCCTCTGAAAATTCCATCAGTGAGTATGTGTATGCATGAGTAATTATATGGACAGGCAATGCTAGTTTGTAGACACAAGACTACACTGAAATAACCTATGATGTTTACAGTCAGCTACAACTCACTGTAGTGCTGGAACCTAGTTTTCAAGTTCATTACATTGTCTTAATGTTGGCCATGATGCACATAATTTTGCACTCAGCCCCCTTTCTTTCTTTCACATTGGGCTCGGGTAGATTACAGAGTAATGTTAGATCATCTCTTGCCACTGCTGTTGTTGTATCCTTTAATGCTGTCAAATTTTCCTCCCTCTTGTTGATCAATGTCAGCAACCCATTTAGACATGATAGTGCTATTTTCAGCCCAAACCCACTTTACACAACAGGGAGCATCATAATACTTTGTTAGCACAGTGCAAAGAATAGGAGTAAGAAGTCATCTTTGTGCTGAGGGATTTAGACAATTAGCAGCCAAAAAAAAGACAAAGGTAAGGGAAAGGCATATGAAAAAGCAGGGGAAATCTGAAGTATCTCATAAGCAGTGTAGCACTGCTTGGAGCCATGAAACTGGGAGGTAAGTGGGATTTGAAGTTTATAGCTAAACTGATCTAATGACTGGCTACCACTCATTGCTCCTTCTGTATCCTAGCGCTATAAGCAAGGGGTTTGCTGACTCCACAGTGTTTTGCCTGGACCAGACAGACAAATGGGGGAAAAAGCTAATACTATGAACACTGTAACTCCCAGCTCCCTAGCTGGAGGGTCACGTAGCTGATAAACCGGCCCCAGACTTCACAAACATGCGGCTGTGGGTGAGACCTCTTGTGGCTAGACACTTTGGCTTATTCTACCCTGATTCTAATAAAATGTAGCGTATAACAAAATGCTTCAGGGTTATTAAATTTCAGCACTAATCTTTAAAAGGCATCTTCCAAAAAACCTTTAGATTTGTGCTAAAGTTAAATAATTATCCTTATGAAGACTATCACAAGTCTTTTGATTTTTTTTGCTTCATTTTTATTTTTTGGCTGTATGACTACTTGTTTATTTAAATGAAAGGGTAGAGGTCTTGGAAGAAATTAGTTGTCTGACTTAAAAAGCAAATATGAAAAAAAATCACTGGGACGACCTTAGCTAAGCAGGTGTATCACAGACTGGGTGTAATTACCAAAGTGACATTCTGCAATTAAAACCTGTAAACAGTGTTCAGTAAGTAAGACAGGAAACTGTCCACGTCTTCCATCCATGTAAACTTGTCTCTGGCCTTGTACACCACAAAAGCTCATATGTCTTTGTCCCCCAACAGCAGGGGAATCAGCCTGGTATGAAGGGCAAGGAATGACAAAGTATCTTTTATGCAGCGCTGCCTTGCTTGGAGCTGTAAAACTGATGGGAAAATGAGCTTCCTCCTGTGATCTACAACACTAAGTGCCTGTGAATGCTTAAGCCATCAAATGCATTTTAAACTTTACAGTATATTTTAAAACAGTAAGGTTACTTTGTGTCATGCTAGAAGAAATCCTGAGTTTCTGAGGTTATTTAATACCATGTAAAACACAGGAAGAGCTAAGTTAACAATTCTACATTTTATAAAGAGTAAACATGATCTATCAAGTTTCTATTTTGAGAAGTCAGCCCAAGAATCCTATACAGTTTATATTTAAAAGGAGGGAGCAAAAGATTTCTTTTTTATCACTGTAGTGTATGTATATGCCCAGCTTGTAATGGGACCTGCACACAATGAATCTGTCCATTGGTTATTTGGATTTAAAAGAAAAAGAGGTCCTGATTCACATCTGTAAGAGCCGTCTGAGTTCTACTGAGCTCTCCCCAACAGCTACTCAAGTGGCTATTACTTCATTATTCATTCACTGCTGTGCTTGAGCGGAAGAGTCCGTTTGACAACTGCAAAAAGATTTGATTTTTACAAAATGAATCTTAGCCCATGAAATAATAGAGGTTGGTTCCATTACGTGTTATTCATTGCAGCAGATAAGTCAAATCTTCTGTTTGCCCACATCCTCTGCAGCTGTTAGTAAACTGACAGACAAATACTCAAAAGCATCTCAAAAGCATGGTGGGATTAGAGGGGAAAAAAAAAAGGTCAATTATTTTTGAAGTTAACAAAACTTCAGTTCATAGTATTACTTACATGCTAACCGTTTCATTTAACATTAATGTACTTCTCCACTATTTCTACATTTTAATAAACAGCCATTACCCCACTTCATGCCATTCTGATTGATATGTGGTTTCTGATTGACACAAGGTATATGTGTTTTTCTGAAATGGTCTAATAACATCTTATTCCAGATTTCCTTTTATACTTTTGTCAAAATTGTCACCATTGTGTTATGAATAATTTTTTTTCTCATTCTACTTCACATATTGATTTGCTTCACTCTCATGTGTCATACTCCCAAAAGAAGTGTGTGTGTGTGTGTATGGGGAAGAAGGAGGTAAATGCACCTTTGCATGTTGCCTACTTATGTCAATACCTAATATGTTATTTTGTTGTAGTGGTCTACGAATATAAACCAGGCAAAATTTGTGGACAGAAATTAAACTAAGTAATTAAACTAAGTCAGAATTGAGAAGATGCATAACTTTTGGATATGAAGCCCTTTTGCAGGTCAGGATCTTGCTGAGCAAGCCTTATGCTTTCCGTTTATAACAGCTGATCAAATGAAAGATGCTACTTGTTCCCATATGCCTTGCCTCCTTCATGCTAAAATGGTGCTTTTCTCACTTTGATATGTGGAAAAATACTCAATACTTTCTGTTATGATCTAACGGATGACATGAGAACTGTTCGAAGCTACAAACAGTGATTAGAAGTGTGAATTTTTTTGTTTTTTGGGGTTTTTTTTGTTTTTTCCTTCCCCACAAGCACACCCATAGTCCGTGTGTATGCGAGCTGCACACAGCAATACTTTAAGCTCTGTAAACCAAAGCATTTCTTTGGATTCGTATCTCATAACTTGTATCTTCAGAATTTTTCAGGTGTTAAAGTTATAGATTGAATTGCTGACGTTATCCTGGTGTTACATGAAAACCACTGTCTTGGCTGTAAGAAGCAACCTACGTTGTCTTGAAATAGAATGAGCATTCTCAACTTCTTCTAGAAATTATATTGAGGAGATTTTATGTATTCCTGAGCCTTTTACTGCAGATATGAAGGAGCAGCAAGGGCCGTCTGTGCCGCAGGGCTGGCAGGGGCAGGGGCCTCAGCAGCAAGGGCCCAGGGCAGCAGGACAGGCCTGAGGGTGGCAGCCGGGGTCGGGCCCAGCCCCGAGGTGGCTGGACAGGGTCGCGGTGATGGGCCCGTGTCCAGGGCCAGTCTGGGACGTCAGCCCACAGTGCTGTATGGGAGCAGTCTGGCAAAGTCCCCAAGGGAAAGGGACGGCCCTTGGCTGCGCTGTGTCTGAGCTGACCCAGCAGCCAGACCTTCAGGAGAGGGGATGCTCTCTGGCCCCTAGCGTGAAAACTGAAACATGTCACTTGTTGGGCAGCTTGCTGATAGGAAGGATTGCAATCTGTGCCCTTAACTGAATTTTGCTGCTCTGAAGGGGTTCTGAATAAAATTCTTCATTATAAATGCCCAAACTTCCTTACAACAAAAAATTTAGATCTCAGTAGTATTAAATCACCTTTATCTGGGAGTGTGTGGGGATCAGCTGCAAGAAAATCTACCCTGAAGTACGTTGATTCTAGTGCAACTTTTTATGACCAGCTTCTCTGTCCATTTGTATTTCATTTGCACCTGACTATGTCAGAAATACTTTGCCCAAAAGGAGTCTGTATCTTTTGTAAGGAGACCTTTGGTGTACAGTATTATTAAAGACTATCAGAGATAGCAGAGTTTTGATATATCAAAATACTGGAAGAAAAATGCCCCCTTGATTTCTAACAGGTTTTTTTTCTAACAATTTTATTCCCTTACAGTTTGTATTTGCTGGATTTAGACATCTAGTCTGTATATAATTTGAATTTCTGGCTGTGAATTCTTTGGCTAAACATCTATGATTAAAGATAAGCATGAGTAGAAGTATGACACTGGATTGTGACTTACTTGCTTCAAATAAAAAGCAAACCCATGAGATTTCTAAATCTCATCCTGTTGGATGTAGAGTCTATACCTCACTATTTTGAGTAAGAGTTTAGTAATTGGGAGATGCAAAGACTCAAAAGGCTTTATTTTCAAATAAGGTATTCCATGATTTTTAATTTTGCCAATAAGATCATTCCACATCTGACATTGAAATCCTGGAATTTTCCTTCAGATTTTGGTGTGTCACATAAGACCAAGAAAAATGTCTGTGCTATTATCTACTTGTGTCAGATACAATTTTTTTAAACTGTCTACCACATTGCTTATGTTTTATAGGAATAGTTTTTGCAAAATACATTTAATAAACTATTTTTTTAGCTCTTAGTTTTGAGGAGAGATTAAATGTGTAGTAATTCTTACAGCGTTATTAGTATACCTTTATTGCTTCAGCATTCAGCATCTAAAATAAGTTCCAACAAACTCTAAACTTAATTTTCCAACTGCCAGAAACTATGAAGATCTCTAATACTGTTAAATGCCACATATTGGAGATACTGAAGTGGCACTTAATAATTTGAAGTATTTTGTTGGTTTCATAAAGACTTCTTTTATCGCTGGGAGATATTTCACAGCCAGCCTTGGAACCACATTAAAAATGTGGGTGAATGATGAAGGCAGAGCATGTTTGTCGCTTGAGATATTACCCCTCACCTTGACAAGCTCTTTATAAATGGAAAACTGGCTTAGCGAAAAAGAGCTGCTGTGATTACTGAATGAACATAAAGCTTTCACTTCTCTGTCATTTAACAGCTGGCAGATTACAGAACTGCTTTTTGGGGAGAAAATTTGATAGGTTAGTATTAACAGACAGATACATAAAATCACTTTCTCTCCCAGGGTTTACATGAAGCAAATTGATGTGCCAGGCTGCACCTTAGAGGGACAGTGCAGCGAGAACTGGTGCCTTTCAAACTTCAGAAACCCATACAAGGCCATAGGTAGCTGTTCAACAGGCTAACATCTCCAGGCAACGGAGTTGTATGAAAGCCTTGGGAAAAAAAGCCTATTTGATTGATTTAAGTCTTTTGAAATTTGTGTAGATATGATCCTTGCTATCAGTACAGTGCAGATTTTATCCTTGCTTCATTCTTTCATATCCTGTGAGGTTGTACTTTTAACTGATTTTTGTCTTCTGTTTGTATATCCAAGCAGATGGGGATAGCTGTATGTTGAAAACAAAACCCTAAAACTCCTTGTTTGTATATGAGAAGGTTGTCCCATTCCATCAGAGGTGGCAGCAGAGATAACTTTATGATTTATCCCCTGAAATAATCATTGTAAAGGGAAAGCTGATCTTCTTACTGCTTCTTTCTATTTACTGTGGTGTTTATCATAGAATTATTTAAAAGCAAAACAGGCGTGAAGTGCTCTCTGAGGGACAGCAAAGGGATAGGACAGTGATCACATAGCCATCCAAAAGTTTAGTGTCCATCTACCACAGTAGCTGCTGATGCTCTCCCATGTCTGGCATGAGTGAGCAATCAATACCGTTCCGGTGCCTTCATCTACACCAGGATATTAACCCCTGTCAGGACGTGGGCAGGGGCACCAGCTGTCTGTACTATAGACGGATTGCAGCACGAGTTCTGTTTGGGCCAAGCAGCACTTTCCTGAATGATTCTTGGGAATGACTCAGAAGTTGGTACAACCTGCTGACTGTTCCGAACAGGCAATCTGGATGCAGCCATCCTGTTTTGCAGGCTCAGAAAGCGTAATAATAATGTGCCAGCTGACCTCAATTCCGTTCAGTTTTAGTGTATAGTGTAGTCAGCATGTCTCCTTATCCTGATCTAGTGACTCAGATGTATGTGAAGTCTCTGGAAGTGCAGCATGGTGTCCAGTGAAACACAGAGTGTTCTGGGGTTTTGGGTAGAAGAGACTTGTTTTTTTTCAGATTTGGAAATCACCCTTACCCCCTTGCACACTTGTCGTACAGAAACAAACACGGCATTAATGAATTCTGGCACAATTTCAGTATAAAACTCTCTTCCATTGCTTCCAGTAAATAATCTTTTAGACAAATAATAGCAGACAATCTCCTTTAGCTGCACATTGAACAAGTATTGTAGTAAAGTAAACTTTTCCTTTTATATGTCATCAGCCTCACAGATGGCTTCATTGTTCAAATAGCCACAACACTAATTTGGCTGTCAAGATTGTGATAAAACTGAGGAGGATGAAAATACCTTCTGGTGTTCCATATGCTGTTTTAAGCTTAGGGTTAAAATAGACAATGGCAACCACAGTGGACAGAATGTCATATTACATAAAAACATTACAAAGAACTAGTGGGTTTCTTCTTCGTTTTGTTTTACTTTTTACCACATTGTTGGTGTTGGAGTCTCAAAAGAATTACTGAGACGGAGAACACGTGGAAATTGTTTAATAGTGTCTGTCTGCAAGTGTCAGTGATAGCCACAATCTCATAAGAAGAGCTAGATGAGAATCTACTGTCATCTCCAGATCCAAATGGTCCTAAGAGTTAGTCCTCTACAGAGCAAGTTTTGGTTAGACCTTTACTGAACATATGAACTATAAATTGGGCTAGTACAGAATTCAGTGGGGTGGAGGACTCTGAAATGCCAGTTGTGCAAAATGAGTTTGAGAGTAAGTTTTAAAAAAAGAAGGAAACTTGTGATTTGTAACTACAGGATAGGAAATCTTCACTCATTAAGAATCCCTGAGATCTAACACAAATCAAATTCAAGCCTGAGGACCAAAGTGCTTTAGAAATTTCAAGGGAATTTTACACCAAATGTTTAAGAGGAAACATCTTGAGAAATCTGTCCACTCTCACTTGTTGCCACTCTCCAGTTCCTTACAACTTTATTACTTAGTAAACAATGTTTATGGGTTTCATTCTAATCACTCTCGTTGTTCTCCTGGGAACAACCAAGATTACCATCAGAAGATTTAACCGGTATGCCGCTTGTGGTTTTTACTTATTCTTTCAGCTTTTTTTGTAAAAGCATGAAATTGAACATAACTACCATCTATGTTTAGCTCTATGGATACATTTTAAAAAGAGAGATCTGTGCAAGCAGTTAGCTTGCCTGGAAACTGAAGTTCACAGCCAGGTTTACAATGGAAAGAGCAGTAGGGTGCTGAACTGTACGGGCTAGCTGCTGTCAGCCACTTTACAGCACTGGGAGTCAGTATGTAGTTACAGAAAAGGCTGAACTGGCTTCTTTGCTAAGGTGAAGTGCTATACTTATTTGTCTGCAGTGCTTTCAGGACTTTAACTATTCTCTCCATACTTTACTGTATTTTGCGAAAGTATAAGTGAGTGAAAGTCTTCACACCCAGCTCCATTGAATGATGGAAGTGCACCCTAACTTAGGTTTGAAAGTACTTCTGTGTCTGGATCATTTCTGTGCTGCCTCAAAGCTAACGCAATAAAAGGCTCTCACCTGTCTTTTCAAGTAACTGTTTGCACTCACATATGCATGCACATGTTTACTTGGTTTCTATGGCATCTATAAAATAATAGCTGTGTGTAAATAATAACATTGGTCCTTCAGAGTGATCCCAGGAATTTTTATTTTCAAAAGCTCTGACATTTGGGGTTTAATCTTTTTGTTTCCTTTTTCTGAACCGTATATTTGATTAAAGGGATATCATGCAACTTTGTTACTCATTTTCTTTTAATATAGAATGGAAACAAAACAAATCATTTCTAACAAGCAGAACACTTTTAATTTAGGTTTGCAGTGGATTTAAGTCACTTTTTTTCTCTAGACCCCTGCTTACTTATCCCATCAGTGCAGTGGGATTTTTAGCAGAGTGCTCACACGTCATGAACGCACAGGGACATCAGCTTGTCATGATTCAAACTTAAGGGCTTTTGAAGGAGCTTTTAAGATTTCTCAAGTCAAAACTGACTAATAAAAAAAACCCCAACCAAATAAGCACTTAAAGATGGATTTGCATGATGGGCCACAGATCCTTTTTTCTAGAAATATCACATTTTTTCAGCTAAAAAATATGTGCTAAAGTATGTACTTATATGACAGAGATTCCAGAAGTTCTGAAGGTGCCACTGCATTTTACTGAGAAAAAAAGTTTAGAAAAAAATAAATAAATTAAGCTTGTGTTTACTTAGCTCCTAAAATTCTCCTTTTCTGATTAATTAAGATGCCACAAATAACATTATGTCAAATTGCATATGTAGGGTTTTGCTCTTCTTTCCTTACTTGTTTCTCCTCCTCCTCCCATTTGTGCAAGAGTCCTTTTACCAGGTATTTGTTCTAACTACCATGCAAAGAACTTTATAGAAAGCAGGTGTCATTAAGAAACTTCAGATCATGGTTTCATATTGTGGTTCATTTTGGTACCTGAACTTGTTTTCTTCTTGCTGCTCTTCATTCTTATTCCCATACTGCAGGTAACCAGCATCTCAGCTGCAAAATCTTCTATGTATTTTTTCCCCTCAAGCTGGGATGTTAACTGCTCCAGCTTAAACATCCTGCCAAACATTCATTTACATGTGTGTTTGAGGGATTTTTTTTCCTTTCAAAGCCAGATCAGTTCTCTGTGCTTATTCATAGATTGGTCGTGTAAACCACTGTAAGAAACAAGAGGACAGCGCAAGGCAGCACTGAAAATAAGCAACTGAAAATAAGCAACAGAAATTCATATTGTTGTGTTGTAAACAAAGATTTGGTGACAGAACTCGCTGTTTTAAAGAGCACTCTCTGCCTCACCTTGGGTGGTTAAATAGAAAATCTGTGTTGCATGTTGTAAGACACTGACATATGAAAACAATTAATTTGGGAATCCTTTCTTCCCTATGAAGTCATCTGAGTCATGAAAGCTTGCAAACTCTCACCTCGCTAAACTCACATTAAAATCGATATTTTCATCAAAGCTATGTTAACTTTCACAGGCTACAGCTGTGGAGTGCAAAATAGTTCTCTCTCTGTTTCATTTAGGTCCATGAAATGCTGCATATTGAAATGTATGTTACCTGAGGACTTCCCAGGTAGCAAGCTATATATAATTCTCCTATAGCTAAAGCTTTTGAGATGGTAGATTCTCCTCCTGCCCTTATACTGCTGTTTTTCCATACTGCCGAAGCAGGGAGTCAGCTATTTGACACCCTTGTTGAAGTATGAGCCTACAAATGCTAACCAGACAAAAGCCTTCATAACTCAAATAACTTTCTGATGCCATTATTAAGAACAAATGGGGACAAAGTTGAAAAAGACACTGCTGCATTTCTGTTACCACAAGGGTTTCTAACAGTAGCAACAAAATGAAGTGTTGAATTAGGAGAAGGGAAAAAGCACCTCACCGTTCCTGCAGGAAGCTGGAAGGACAAGGACTGCAGGGTCTTGAGAACCGCAATTCTATCACCCATGGTTTTTAACCATATGTGCTCCTGGCATTGTTTTAACCTGTGTCCAAGACAATTCTTAGCATTGATCAGGGAATGGGACAGGGCAGAACCTTTTTTCCAGACACTGTGTCTGTAAGAGGTGAAAAGAAAAAGTTAGTTACATAGCTATGACTTTTGCAGTGCCACTTGTCTTCAGGACCTAAGTACAAGCCCTAATTCCTTTTATTTTCAACTGCAGGTGTAGACAAAAGGCTTGTATGTCATGCTGAATTCCTGTTAAAAATTTGCCTCATGTTTGTTGGTAAGCAAGATAAAGTTTGAAGTCTCTGTTGGCAATGGACTGCCACTTATCAAAGTGTTGAGGGCAAGAGAAGAGTTGTGGAAAGCTTGCGAGACCCCACAGTCCAGCTTTGTTAAAAGCCACCATAGAGGCAGAAGAGGGGGGGTGCCTGAACCAGAGCAGAGAGCACTCCTGCTGCTGGGGCAATTTGTTCTCGGGCCTTTTCTATAATCTCAGCAAACAGTAAATCAGGGTATTGCCTTAGTTAGTAATAAGGAGCTGCAGATACGATGGCAAGCTGTTGATAGCTGAAGACGAGCTTCTATTAAATCAACAGTAGTGTATCTATTACTGAAGCTGATTTTTTTCAAATTTAATCTGCCATTACTTCCTTTCCCATAAGGTTTTCCCTGACCTGTAAGTACTTAACCTTGAGAACAGAAAAGTGTTACATACAAGGTGTTCCACAGTTTATATTTATCGAATAATACATGACATTGGGTGCTTTGCATTAAGCTTTATCTGTTCAGAGTTAAAGAATCTTTCTTCTTGAATGTATTTTGCTGAAACATAAAGCATTTTGATTATATTTAATAAACATAATTTCGAGTGTATCTAGGTTATTTGTAAGCAATATGATTACAACTTTATAACTTAAAGAAGAGTAAGCTCATACCTTATTCTGTTAAAATTACTGTCCTTACCTAGTATGGCAGGTCTTAATAGTTTAAAATCCAATTTGATTTAGTAGCAACAATCATTGCAGAGAATGTTGGGAGCAATAGAGAGAATATCTGTTTGTGAAATCTGTCTCCAACAGTTTTTATTCACAATTCATCTGTATAGCTGTAGTATGTATTCTGTTGTCTTGCCCTCATTAAGTGTAAGCTTGTTCTTTCGTCTTAGTAACATAATTCTCAATATGGGTCAAAGTCTTGTTTCAAGGGGTTTCCAGGAAAAACAAGTATTAGGAAAAAATAGGCTTCGGATTGCTAGATGTATAAAATTTATGTATACTTAGGTAAGATATATGTAAACCTTTTCATACTCCACTGCTTTTTTAATAGTAACAAGATTACAAAAATCTTGATTGTGCAATACATTTTGTTTAATCATGTAAGTATATCAAGATAATAGTGTCTTGGTACATTCCTGTCTTCCATCTTGAAATAAGTGTGCTTTTCCATGTAAAATCAGAAGTCAATTATCTTTCTCATTCTCTGTCAAAATCAATTTTAAGTGTCTCAATGAAAAGAAATGTCAGATCCAAACATCTGTGTGTTGGCAGGCTGACAGGATAGGAGGTGTGCAAGTGGGTCTCTTAGACCTTTTTGCTCCAGTTATGACGTCCAGATGAGGGAACTTCTGCATTCCTTGATCAGATTCCTTAAGATACAGGGAGTCATTTTTATTTAAAATTGTTTTATAAATTAAGGTCAGCTTCAGACTAGTCATACTACCCCAAGTCTGCTCTCTCCATATGACTGTATGGAAACTGCCCCATAGTTTCACGTTTTCCTTAGAATGCTTCTTGTTTTCAACCTGTTTGTAATTATGATTCGCTCATGCGCTTTCATTTTTGTCCCAACCTTGCCTTCAGCTTGTATAATATTTCTTATGCCTTGGTCTTTGCCTTCCAGTGTTTTCACAGTGACTGCATTTTAATCTTCATTTCTCAGATTATAGCTGTAAAAATCTTCCAATATCCTCTTAAAAGCTCTCTGGCTCTTGATCACTTTAGTAGCCCTGCTCTGCATTTGCTTCAGATTGAATTACTCTTATTTGAACACGGGTGTTCAGATTTGTATGCAGGCCTCCAGACAAGATCTTAGCAGTTTCTTGTACTTATCTTTCTGTTTGATAAGTACCTTGTTTAACACACAGAGATGTTGGGTTTTTTACCTTCGTATCCTATGGGTTTTCAAGCACAGGATGCATATGATTTTTATGAGTTGAGTGTAGGTCTTTTGTCTAGTGGGATCCTCAAAAGTGGTCTGGTTAAAACAGGTATTTGCTTGGTTTTATTTGTTATCATACATGAGGTGGTGAGCTAGGGGTAGTGTTCTGATTACATTTTTTATGTTGACAGTTTAGAAGTAATGCTGTGGAAGGACAGTTGAGAAACCAGGAGTTCCTTCATTGCCAAAAGGTCATCATGATCTTTCTCGGAATGAGAAGGGCAGATATTACACACACTTGTGATGATCGTACTGACAAACTGGAAGACAGACCATAGAACACACTGAACTTTTTAGAGGAGGTGGAAAAGCATGACTTTGATATTTTTAAGAATATGACTAATGACTTTTGATCTCTGGTAGCTGGCAAAATTTCCATTTATAAATTCTGCACCGTCTCAAATGCTTTTTATAGTCTGGGCCTGGACTGTCATGCTCCGCTTATTCTTCTCCTGTTTCAAGAAAAGCGAACTAAAACCTAGAAATATTGCTCACTGATCTCAGCTCACCTAGGGAAGTGTAGTACATCTGTGGCAAAATAAGTAGGAGGAAATAGAAAGTTTTAGCTTTAACTTCAGATTGCCTTTGCACTTGAGAATTTTCTGGCATTGTTCGTACATTATTGACTTTTATAGTCTTATAACCAACGGCAAGACATTTATTACATACTTTATAATAAAAGTAAACACAGTAAAAATAAAATCCATCAATCTTTTGTTATTACCTGCACAAGAAAATTAAAATACCAATCTCAGTGTGGAAGATGTATTAGAGTTTTAAAGTTGCTGCATACTCCCAAATGATTTTCATAGCTGTGCAATCCAATACAATTTTGCACATCCTTAGAGACGGACAGACACAGTTGGGTAAATGCTTGTAAAACAAGAAAGCTGTAGCTTTCAAAAGTGATATGATCCAAGTATTTTATATGGAAAATATTGCAATGATTTATGAGTGCACAAATACAGAAATAAACACATAACAGGGAACAGATTTCCTCTTATCCTTGGATTCTATGAAAATACAGGTTTCTACTTGCTCAGCTAACAATAATAAACATAACAGCTTTATTTCTGTAAGCCAGTTAGGCTGTGGTTTTTTGTTTGGTTTGTTGGGGTTTTTTAAGAAAAAAATCTCAAGTAGGCCCAACAAAGACAGTCTGAACAAAAAAGTTGCCAGCAGATAAATAGTGGGCCATGTTTGATGCTTCAGCATGTATGTTTCTGTGCCATGTAGATTCTTGAATGCTGCATTTGGCACTTTGAAGTGTAAATATGGCTCAATTATCAGATATTCCACAAACTTGCATTTGTATGTTTAGGTTTCTATGAGTGAATTCTTCCTTTCCCTAGAGTAAACCAAATGAAATCCATTAATTTTTGATGAAATAATTTTTAAGAAGGATGTAAATATCTGATGTCAGATAACTTGCAGACTAAAGCTTTCAAGCTTAGTTGTGTGTCTGCATGGGTGTTTGTATGTGCACATGTGCCAATGACAAAAAGTTTAGTACTACCCTTCTGGTAGTAAATTCTGATCATGATTTTTTGTAACTCTGGGCTTGGGAAAAATTTCCTCATTTCATTTTGTGGGGAATAAAGGTGAAAAATCTATGCATATTTATCTTCTTTCTTTTTTTGTTCTTCTCCCCACAAATAGATTAATAGTCAGCTTAGATCCATGTCTTGTGTGAGATTTGTATTTTGACATATCAGCTGCTGGAAGAGGTTTTGGAGAAATCCTGGAATCTTTTATTAAGAAAAAGCCTAAAACTGGAGGTATTCAAACTGAAGATGTCCTGTTGTGATCTAATATGCACATGTGTGTATTTACATACAATATATTTACACTAAAATAAATAGACTAAAAATTGAGTGTTCACAGAAGCCTTTATTAAATACCATAACAAAACTACTAGAGTAAAAATTAATTTAGCAATAGTACCAACAGAGAGTAATTGTTGAATTATACTTCCTGTGGGAGGCATTTCTTTTAACTATTATTTTTTTATTATGTGGATTCCCATTATCTTTATTATACTGG
This sequence comes from Oceanodroma leucorhoa, assembly GCA_030449065.1. Lineage (NCBI taxonomy): Eukaryota > Metazoa > Chordata > Aves > Procellariiformes > Oceanodroma > Oceanodroma leucorhoa. The sequence goes on along the minus strand of JASVER010000058.1, from coordinate 5,467,116 downwards.
GGGCTTTTTAAATATCAGAACTTAAACATAAAATTATTTTATTTTTATTATTTCTATAGAACCCAAGGCCCTAGTTTTGGACCAATACTCTGTATTACATTAGATATTACCATTTTGTCTGTGCTTCCATAATCTGTGTTCCAGAAGCATATAATCAAAGTCAGGAGTAAACTTGAAGCTCAGGAGCATAAAAACTAGGAAAAAAGTTATAATCAGATTAACTCGCACTAGCTGCCAGTGGTTCTAAAGGGGCTTGTTTGTCAGCCAACTTCTTGAAGATGGAAACATAGACTGATTTAAACTGGGAAGGGTCTTTGGTGTTTGTCTCCACCAAAGAAGGACGAAGTTATATGAAGTTGCACAGGGCCTTGTTCTGTCATGGTTTGGATGTTTCCGAGGACAGATTTCACAATCTCTCTGGGCAACTTACTTCAATCCTTGGCTGCTCTCAAGTTGGAAAAAACCCCAAATATTCTAAGTTCTAAATGCAATTTCCTTTGTTGCAACATGCATCCATTGTATCCCATCTTGTCACTATGCGCTTTTGAGAAAAGTTTCTGTACGTTCTCCCATTAATTATATGGAGACAGGATTAAGATTCCCCCTTTCCAAAGCAATCTTTTCTCTAGGCTGAACAATCCCAGCTCCCTCAGCCTCCCGTCACAGGACAAGTTCCCCAGACCCTGACCATTGTGGTAGCCCTCCACTGAACTTGATCTGGTATGTTAATCTCCTCCTTATCAATGTTAATACCTTGATCTGGTATGTACTGGAAAGCCCCAGACGAGACATAGTACTCCAGCTACAGACTCACAATTGCAATATAGAGGGGAAGAATAATTTCCCTTGGTCTGCTGGCTGCTCTTTGACTCTTCTACAGCTTGGGGTGCAGTTGTATGTCTTTACTGCCAGAGCACGTTGCTGCCAGGTCCCTTTCTGCCAAACTGCTTCCCAGCCAGCTGGAAACATACTGTACAGTTGCATGGTGTTACGCTGTCCTGGGGGGAAAAATTTGCATTTGCCTTTGTTGAATTTCATGGTATTTGTGTCACAATGTTTCAAAGGGATCTCAACAGCCTGGAGAATAGCAGTCCTGCCCTTCAATGTATGGACTGCTCCCCGGTTTGGTGTCATCCTGAATTCGAGGAGGATTCACTCCATCTCCCATTGCAATAAAAGGTGTTAAAAAATATCAGCTCCGTTATGAACCCTTGAGGAATCAACTAGCAACCAACTGCCAGTTGAACTCTTTACTGGCGGTCAAAACACTCTGAACCTTGCAGTCCAGCCAATTTTCCCCCTACCTTACAGTCCAGTTATCCATTTCATGCTCCAGTGGATCTGTTACAAGACTACTTTGGAAAGCCTTGTCAAAGGCTTTGCTGAAGTCATGGTAAACAATATTCACTGCTCTCCCTTAGTCCTCTAAGCCAGTCATCTCTTCACGTAGGTCAATCAGATTGGTCAGGCATGATTCATCCTTAGTTGACTCCATGTTGGCTCTTCCAGCCTACTGTTGAACTGGAAGTTAAAATCTGGAAAAGATACTCCGTTTGCTGGAGGCCCATCACTGTTGAAGTACAAAAGGGGTCATTACTGGGCCCAGTAAATGAAGTTTAATATCTTCATTAATGACCTGGACAACAGAGTGCATGCTCAGCAAGTTTCCAGGTGATACAAAACTCAGAGGAATGGCTGATATACCAGACAGTTGGGCTGCCATTCTGAGGGATCTTGACAGGATGGAGAAATAGGCAAACAGAAATCTCATAGAGCTCTACAAAGAGAAATCCAAAGTCTTGCACCTGGGAATGAATAACCCCAGGCACCAGTAACGGATGGGGGCTGACCAGCTAGAAGGCAGCTATGCAGAGAAGAACATAGGGACAACTTGTTGACCACAGGTCAGTAATATGCCCTTGTGGCAAAAATGACCAACAGCCTTCTGGGTTGCATTATGCAGAGTGCTGCCAGCACGTTGAGGTAGATGATTTTTCACTTCTACTCAGCACTGATGAGACCACACCTGGAGTGGTCTGTCCAGTTCTGGGCTCCCCAGTACAAGAGAGAGACATGGACATACTGAAGCAAGTCCAGCAAAAGGCCACAAAGGTGGTTAAGGGCTTGGCCCATCTGACCTGAGGGACAGAGATCTACAATTGTTCAGCATGGAGAAGAGAAGGCTCAGGGGAATCTTACTGAGGTGGAGGAATCTTATTCTCAGGAGGGGTAAAGATGATGCAGCCGGACTCTTCCCAGTCGTGACCACTGGCAGGACGAGAGGCAATGGGCACAAAGTGAAATACAGAAAATTCCATTTAAACGTAAGAAAAAGCTTTTTATTTTTTTATTTTATTTTATTTATTATTTCTTCTGTGAGGCTGATCAAACACTGCAAAAGGTTGCCCAGGGAGCCTGTGGAGTCTCCACCTTTGGAGATACTCAAAACCGAAACAGATGTGGTCTGGGCAACCTCCTCTAGCATCTTCGTCTCTTTTGCTTTCCAAAAAGTGTCATATTCATGAAAGCAAGTTTGTAGGCCATGTTGGTTTTGAGAATAAAGAAGAATTTTACAAAGGGTAAGACTGTGAAGTTTCTGTCATGGTACTGTCCTCTGACAAATGATCTACATGCTTCTACAGTGTTCCATACTAATGTGGAAATCAGCACTGGTAGATCAATTAACTATTCATTGTACATAGATCCTGGAAATAGAAAGGACAAAGTTGTTTAATAAATTGACAATGAAATATTACATGCTTTTCAATTGATTCAATATTTGGAATTATTTAAAAAAGAAAGGTCAAAATGTACTGTAATGGAGTTTAATGTAAGACATTAGAAACTTAAAATCAAATATATTGATTTTGTAGTCTTTTTCTAGGTAGAAATGGCAAGTACAGTTCTACAGAATTCTTTAGAATTAGTTTTTCAAAGCAAATTTAATTACTTACACCTTAGAAAAAAGCATTATACTATTTCCAGAACAGATTTATTAAAGAAAATACTTTTACATATATACACATATAAGTATCTTTCTAAGACCATCTGTTGTTCAGTACAACACTTTTAATTTGGTAGATTGAAAGGCTATTATTTTTTTTTTTCCAGAGTTCGTTTTCAGATGAAGCTGCTTTTCTGAGTTGGAACAGAGACTTTAGTTTCAATGCCATTCTTGCAAGAAAATCTAGTGTTTTTTCCTCTCCTATTTGTTAGCATATTTTGTTCTGTTTTCATAATGAGTATAGTTATTACCCTCCTCAAAAACTATTTTCTTCTTCTGTGACTCTGGAAATACAGTTGTATGTATATCTTCCATTTATGCATGAAACCGCAAAGTACCACACTTAACTGTAACCATGTGGACAGCGTGTCATGGGCTGTGCATCACACCTATTAAACACCTTGACATATGCCCTGAAATTTTCTGTAACCCTGATTTTCTTAACAGAGCTTCTGGAATTCCTCCCAGTGTTGTAATTCCAAAGCTGTCAACCATATCAAGGGACTCTCTGACTTCCTCCTAACTTACGCTTTTTCCTTTGTGTGTGGTTTTGCCTGTGGCCACCCATATAAGGAAGTAACGTTAGGAAACACATAGGGGACTGTAACAGAGGGACTATGGAACAGCAAAAAGTAGGGAAGTTTGCATTTGGCTGCAACCCAGAAAACTTTTCCAGTTGTTTCAGGAAGAACAGGAAAAAGAATAAATAACATATATCCTTGTAAAGTCTTGTAAAGCTATTGAAATAAGTGAAGGAAAACATGCACCTTGCTCCTTCCTCTCCTCTTTCCCCTTCCCGTTTTTCTTAATTTGAATTAAGCTGTGTTCTGGATTGTTGCTCTGAAGTTCTGAATACCATGTGTGTCATTGGCCTGTAAAAGCTGAGCAACTGATTCATAGAAGGGTGAAACTGCTATCTTTAACTAACTTAAGCAGTGTGAGCTTTTTTCTGTTAAGGCCTCTAGGCGATCTTTGTAATCTAGTTTATGATCGTGACATCTGAGGAAAGAAAAGAAATCCATTATGTTCTCCTGAAATCATTGTCAGATTGAGCCTATGAATAGTACTTTCAGCAAAGGTTGGGAAGTTAATTTTCATAGTTTTATAATTGATTTCAAATCCAGATGCCTTATTCATGGAAAAAATAATAGGAGTTGGGCTGCCAGTGACCTCAAAACCTTCAGAATTTATTAGAAAGTATCTTTTTTTAACTTGACCTTTCAAACCAAAGTACAAAAAACCATCTTACCAAAACAGGACATTACATTGCCAGTAGTTGTCATGATGTCATGATGGGTTTGAAGTAAACATGGGAAAAACATATAAGCACTGCTTATTGCATATATAAAGACTCTTGCATTATAGTGTGATGACCATAGTAAGAAAACTTAGGTGGAATAAAATAGCCATTCAAAAGTTTATTCAGTTCAGTGACACCTATCATTTACGTTTTGTTTTTTTCATTATCAGCCACTGCTGTCTAACTTTAGATGATTTCTCTGTTACAATAAATCAGAAAGGGATAGGTGATGAAATCTAATATATCCCAAAAAATGAAGGAAACTCTCCATAAGTGAAAGCAAAGTATTACTATGTTTAAGGTGCTGTGAATATGCTTTCAAATGGCCTGTGTTGCAAATAAATACTGAGTTTAGCTTCAGAAAAAGTATTGAAAAGACTGTGTAAATAAATAATCTGATACAGACCATCTGAGAACGAGTAATTTGTTAAATATGAGTTTATTTAACAACCTTTAATTGATTATTCATATATTGTCAAAAATGGTTCCATTTCTGTACTACATTTTACAGTCCTGCCTGTGGTGTAGCCTTTTGCCACTGTCTGATAATGAGTATTAGTGTTATGTTTTAACATATAGAGTATGATGTTTCGAATACTGTTCTAAAAAAATCAATATATAACGTGCATAATTAGTTTAAATAGTGAGTTAAAACCTTTGGCGTGTTATCTAATTAATAAATTGCATTACGGATTTCGAACATGTGCATTTGTCAAACAGTTCTACTGTCTAGGAAAATACAGGTAATGCATGAGGAAGGCCTATCTTTTAGCTTTAATTTCATGAATAAAACTTACTGCACAGTACTCCAGATTGATCTGTGCTAGGAAGTGGAGTCCACACAGGTTCTTATGTCTGTCGTAATAGTGAAGATAGTGTCTTGAGGAGGAAATCTTAGGAGATGGATCTCCTTGGCTATCCCATTGTATATTTTTTTGCTTTTAAAATACTAAGACTAAACAGATTTCTTTCCAAACACTGTAATATTTTTTTTTTCAAACCTGGGAAGGACTTGAGTGAAGAAAAATGAGATAAAGCATGCTATCTGAGAACACTCTAATGTTAGTTCAATATAAAAATCCATTACTTTCAGTGCTTCTATGTAGTATGTTTATAATTGTTCTCAATACACAGCGAATGTCGAATTATTTCATGAATCAAGCATCTTGATAGTGAAAGGTGCTGTGACACTAGTGATTCTATGAGCTTCCTCCAGGAAGTGACTGCAGATTCTCAATGCTATTGACAGTAGACCTCAGTAACACTACAGAAAAATATGAGTCTTTTACTGAAAACTTGGAAGTGAAGTTAAAGCTTGATGGACATATAAAACCTTTGCATATGATAGCTTTGGTCAGCCATAACTCTCATAATCCAAAGATTAAACTATTTTGGTTACTGTTAGGAACCTTCAAAGGATAATTCATCCTAGGTCCAGACTAGAAGCAGTAAAGTCTGTGCAGATGAATTTGTACAGCTACCTCAATACACTTCAATCAAAGTTTTAGAAAAGCACATAAATAATGTAGTTGAATGCTTGATCTTGACAAGTGGTGCAACCCTGTGAACTATTACATGTATTATTGAACATGGCTGTCATTCTCAGATCACTCATCTTTTACTGGTTTTTAGGAGGTTGTAGTAAAATGTGTGCCAGTTTCAGGATGCCAAGTCCCATTTTTTCTGGGATTCTTGACAGATGTAGTGGTAAGAAGAGTCAGAAAAACATCGTATTGAGGGAGACCTTCTTTACATAGATAGAAGACTGATTTGCTGCAATACAGTTTCAACAGTTAGCCAGTGCCAGTTGTCATGTATATGGCAGATGTAGATTTGCTGTGATGTGTTTTCCTTGGGAATGCAGTTTTTCAGAAATCATAGTATCTTTGAATAATGCATTTTTTTTCCAGATAGCCCCCCCCCCCCAAAAAAAAAAAAAAATGCTGAGTTTTGGATTGTATAAATATTGTTGCATACACCAGATCTTATGATGAAACTACTTCATATTACAGTGTTTTGTAAAAATGTTTTGATTTGAAAATAACAGAATGAGAGATTCTTGTTTCAAAAGCAGGTATTCTCCTGTGTCAAAGCATGTAATGAGTTTTTATTTGTTTGACTTGTCTTGCAAAATTACCTGCATTAACCCACGATGACTAAAGCAGCAAAAAGGGGAAAATTTGCCAAGAGAGAGGTAGCATTTTTAATAGTGCTGTAAAATATATGCTAGTAGATACGCTGTAGCATATAATGGATCATTGTTGTAAACTTTTTTGAATGTAAATTAGTATATTTTATTCCAATTATTCTGATGTCTTAAAATAACTTTATTTTATATGTAATCATTCTCATATATGTGAATCAAATACTGACACTCTTTCCAGTGTGAATGAGCACATCCAAATAAATATTCTATTCTATTAAGGCTGCTGAAACAGCACAAAAGAAGTCGGGTATGATATTGTTTGCTTCTAGCTTTGGTAGCTACTCACTCAGCAATCTTACGTAGTTCCTGTAATGCACAGAAATCTTGGATCTCTGATCTGCAACATTGGTAGAACATTCATCTAACTCATCATTCATTAGAGTGTTATGTGGCTTTTGTTACCTTGTTAATATTGAGAGAAGATTTTGGGATTTTTCCCATAAAAGGATGTTGTAGGTGAAAGTGTTTTCTGTTTTAATTTTTTTACCTTTATCGTTTTTGGCCTTTTCAAAATTTTCATATACAATTTGGGTTTTAACTTAAGTGCAATTATGATCATTTAAATGCCAGTGTGACTAATTGTTTGAGTAATGAATTAAGGGTGTGCATTCAATAATTGAACTTACATGGTATAATGGGGCTTAATTAGCATTGATATATTGATATAATGCTTTACAACACTCTGAGGATGTACATGTATTGAGAAATTAATCCTCTCAACATGCAGGTTAGTGAGGTTAGTATGATTATGTTTATTCTGCAGATGGGTAGAGTAAGGAAAGAGAGAAGTATGGGGTGAAAGAATTTGTCCATGAAACATGCGGTTTCTGAAACGATACCTGAATTACATGTGAGCTTTTCAGACCACCATTTATTTGATGAACACATTTATCTTTTGTGCTCTGTTCATGACATATTTCAGCTTCCTGCACTTATTTGTTCTGCTCTAAAGGAAATTAAACAATTTTAATTTGTACTACTTCAACGAAAGGAATGGCATGCCATTAATAACTTTCAAATGAGATCGAGAACAAAAACAATTCCATTTTCCTCCTCCTCAACACACACTTTTGCTTTTCCTAGGTGGAGGAGTATTACCTTTAAACTGATAACTAGTTAAGACAATCTCTTCCAAATAACTAATGCTTAAAAATGGTAGTAACTTTCTGTAATAAAACAGAAAATAAGTATGTCCATTCATATCAACCCAATGTCACTGCTCAGTCATTGTTTCCTTCATATTTGCTGTTTCTATTAACAAAGGTTGACTTAATTTATTTTCTAGAACCTGGAGTAACTTGAAAATAAGCAGGAAATCAAGCTTTTTTTTATATACATTGGACTTTCATTTACTGTCAGAGACCAGTTAATTATTGGATTCTTTTAAATTGTTATTCTATCAACTAAAGCGAAAACTGCACATAAAGTGCCCTCTACTGCCTGGATCCATAATGATGTTCTATGTATATTTTTTCAATATTTACAAAAAAGAATTATTTTACTTCATTCAGAGTTTTGGGAGAAACAGCAAGGTTTGTAGGATGTTTTGTTTGAAAATAGATCTGTAAAGAACTTCACTGAAGGACTGTTAAACCAAGAACTGAGTTTGAAATTAGCTTCAAAAATGATGGTATCTGTTATAAACTGAAATCTTTTGTGAAAGTACATTCCATAGTGTAATTTTGCCTTATTTGTATAAGGATACTGTTTTAAAAAATAGTGATAAACCCAATTATTTAATTATAATAATTTGACAGGTATTAATTACTTCGTTCTGCAGATTTTAACTGTAACATTTTTCCTTCTTTCTTTTGACAGTATTACCTAGTCATACTTGTGGCAACCCGGGAGAAATACCTAAAGGAGTACTTCATGGAACAAGATTCAACATTGGAGATAAAATCCGATATAGCTGTATCTCTGGTTACATCCTAGAAGGCCATGCCATGTTGACATGTATTGTGAGTCCTGGAAATGGTGCATCATGGGATTTTCCAGTTCCTTTTTGCAGAGGTAAAAATGAAGACATGAAATATATTAAAAATATTAAGACAATATTAAACCAGCAGATTAAATAAATTTATTTTGATTTTTTTATTTTACTTTCTAAATGTAAGTGTACTAATGTACTGTCTAAAAATCTACAGCATTTAAAACTGTAATCACAGTTCAGAAGCAATGAGTCTCCAGAGTTTACATTCAGAGGTAGATGTAATCTACTGATCTTTTTTCCTTTTAATTTTCATGGGGGATAGCTATAGCAATTTGATGGCAGGACCAGGCAAATGCTTTTGCAAGTTTCTGCTTTTGGAATCTTTCTGCCAGGAAGGAGAAGCTTGAAATCTTCAACCATATAATCTTTGAAGGGGATCTCTGGTGGTCCAATCCCTTTGACTCCAACTCCTGCTCAAAGTACAGATAACTTCAAAGTTAGGTCAGGTTGCTCAGGGCTTTGCCCAGTTGACATTTTAATATCTCCATGGATGGAGATTCTAAAGCCTTTCTGGAAACCTGTTCTAGTGCCTAGCAGCCCTCATTCTCATGTCCAGTTCGATTTATCTTTTTACAGATTATGTCCATTTCCTCTTCTCCTGTTGTGGACCTATGAAAAGATTCTGGCTCCATCTTTCCTAAACTAAACAGTGCAGTTAGTTTTTCTCATAGCCTTCTCTTGTCCCAGCTGAAAAATCCATTTCCCTCATTCTCTAGTCTCATACATCGTGTTCTTCAGCATCTTAACCATTTTAGTGGCCCTTCTCTGGACTTGTTCTAGTCTGTCAATGTCAGTGTCTCTTCTGTACTGGGGGACCCTAGGATGGACACAGCATTCCAGGTGGGGCCTCCTGAGTGTCAAGTAGATGAACTGTCTTTAACCCTCTCTCTACATGCTGGCTATGTTCTTGCTCGTGCAACCCAATATGAGGTAAGCCTTCAGTGCTGCAAAAGTGCACCACTGACTCAACTTGTGTTTCACCAGGACCTCAGGTAATTTTTTCAGAGCTGTCACCTAGCAAATATTTTTTTGCATGGGATGATCCTGTTCCAGGTATAGGACTTTGCATTTCTGTTTTGGAATTTCATGAGATTCCTGTCATTCTTCAGCTTGCCAAAGCCTGTTGTTAAAGCCTGTCTGAATGGCAGTCCTGCCCTTCAGGGTGCCATCTGCAAGCCTTGCCATGGTGCATTCAATCCCATACTACAGACTGATGGTGAAGATATATAAATTCAGCCCCAGTTTGAATCCTTGGGGAATGCTGCCAGACAGTGACCACTACCTTGACTTTAAACAATTGGCCTCTGCTGTCTGAGTCTAATGGTCCAGACAGTTTTTCACTCACATAATAGCCCACCCATCCAGTCCATATGCCCTCAATTTGACTACAAGGATATAGTGGGGAATTGTATTGTGAAAACCTTGTTAATGTCAAGCTAAATCCTTTCATCAGAGAAAGCAGTCAGGTAGCCAAAGATGATTTGCATTGGCAAAAGCTGGCTATTCCTGTTCACCTTTTTGTCCTTTGTGTGCTTGGGAATAGTTTTCATAAACACTTTCACCATAATTTTCTGGAGGTCTGAGGTGAACTTGACAGATATACAGTTGCTAGGATGCTTGCTTTTTTTGAAAATGAGAAATGAAAAATTATCTTTTTTCCAGTCATTGGGAATCACCCTTGATTGTCACAACCTTTCAAAGAGGATACAGAGCAGCCTCACACTGTGGCTCACCAAGAACCCTTAGGTGCATACCGGCACATATCCTGTTTACTTCTATAGTTCCTTTTATTGTTTCTCCTGTGCTGTGGCTACTACTTTTCTTCCCAAAACTTCTCCATTTTATCGATAATTGGGAGGTCTGAGGGCAGCCTTTGCTAATGAAGAGAGAAGCAAAGGGGACATTTGCTTCTTCCTCAGCCTTTTCCATGTCTTCATCACAAGATCACTTACCCCACTGAGCAGCACCATGTCTTTCATTTTCCTTTTGTTGTTGATGTACCTATATAATGCTTTCTAGAATGATCGCTCTTCACATTCCTCACCAGTTTCATTCCAACTGAGCTTTGACTTTCTTCCTTCTATCCCTGCATTCCTGAGCAACACTTTCATATTCCTTTCAAGTAGCTTGTCCCTTTCATATTTTGTACAGTGTTTGTTTTGTTTTGTTTTGTTTTGTTTTGTTTTTTTCATTTCAGTTAAAACACCTCAGTCAGGAATTTCCTGTTCAGCCCCAGCAGCCTCCTGCTATGCCTACTCATTTATGTACATAAATAGATGCATCATTCTTGAGCTTTGAGGAAGCTGCCCTTGAAGTCAAACAAGCTCTCCTGGGCCCCTTCGGCGTTCAAGACATCAGCCCATAAGAGGCTGTCTACCACTTCAGAAATAAGTTGAAATCTGCTGTACTGTACAATTTATTCTACTACTTGCCTTCCTCACTTCCCTCAGGATCTTCAACTCATGGCTATTGTAACCACAGCTGCTGTTGAATATCACTTATTTGAATGGTTCTTTGTTCCTACACCTGGTTGGCCTGTCCAGTGCTGTCATTAAAAAAATTCTTCCCAGTGAACTCAGAAATCTAGGGCATTGCTTGCCCTCTGCTATGCTGCCACCCACACAGATGTTGGGATGGTTCAAGTCTCCCATGAGAACCAGAGCCTGTGGTTGGGAAACTTCTAGTTGTTTAAAGCTTTTGACCACTTCTTGGTCAGGTGGTCTGTAGCAGATACTCACCATAATGACCTCCCTTTTGGCTTCCCCTTCTCATTCTAGCCCAGAAGAGCTCAATGAGCTTGTTACCTGTTGTGCAGCAGAGCTCTGTTCATTAAAGATCCTACTTTGTGTAGGGTGCAGCCTCTCTTTTTCTTCCTGCTTTTCCTAAGAGCCTGTGTCTATTAATTGCAGCCCTCCAGTCAGGTGAGCTGTCCCACTAAGTCTCTGTAATCTCAATGACACCACAGTTCTGTGACTGTACATGCACTTCCAGTTTGTCCAGTTTGCTTCCCATGCAGCACATTTTTGTGTACAGGCACTTTGACTGGGCTTCCAGTCATGTTGCTTTCTGAGGGGAAGGAGAGAAACATTCCTTGCCCTGTCCCATGTGTTCTTCTCTGGGCCTGTTCTCCCACTTGTAGGTTTTGGCCTGCATCCCTGACAAACTTAGTTTAGAGCTCTCCTCACTAGGTCAGCAAACCTATTGCCCTGTTCAGCCAGGCGGATCCCATGCCTCCCCTGCTGCCCTCATTCCTTGAAGAGGATCCCGTGGTCAGTCAAAGCCCTGTTGCCCAGCACCAGCTGCTTAGTCAAGTGTTGTTCTGCAGGAATCTGATGCTCTTGCCTGAGCTTTTCTGCTCTTGCCTGTTGTCTTCTGTAATAATTTGTAAAGGTTTATTGGGACTGAAGGGTCTTATAATGTAATTCCTCACAGCAACAAAATATTTTATGAATTTCTGTGCTCCAAAACAAATACAAGAATCGTAGAATCATAGAATGGCTTGGGTTGGAAGACACCTTAAAGATCATCTAGTTCCAACCTCCATGCCATGGGCAGGGACACCTTCCACTAGACCAGGTTGCTCAAAGCCCCATCCAACCTGGCCTTGAACACTTCTAGGGATGGGGCATCCGCAACTTCTCTGGGCAACCTGTTCCAGTGCCTCACCACCCTCATATTGAAGAATTTCTTCCTTCTATCTAATCTAAATCTACTGTCTTTCAGTTTAAAGCCATTACCCCCTTGCAAAAAGTCCCTCTCCAGCTTTCTTGCAGGCCCCTTTTAGGTACTGGAAGGCTTCTATAAGGTCTCCCCAGTGCCTTCTCTTCTCCAGGCTGAGCAACCCGAACTCTCTCAGCCTGTCGTCATAGGAGAGGTGCTCCAGCCTTCTGATCATGCTCATGGCCCTCTTCTGGACTTGCTCCAACAGGTCCATGTCCTTCTCATGTTGGGGGCCCCAGAGCTGAACGCAGAACATCTCTGATTTAATAATCAAAAAAACAACAGATATTTAGGTCATGTCTGTTGTTTGTATTTGATTTCAATGAGTATGCAAGGAAGATTTCTTTTACTAGTGCTTCGAAAACAGGAAGACAATAAAAAATTTCTAACCTTTCAGTTATCTGATCTTAGATGGTTTTGTTTTGTCCTTCTAATAAGAGTAAGTAAACAGGTTTCAGAAAAATATACATGTTATAAGTTCATAGTGTCATCGGTGTCTACTACATATTGGTTCCGTTTCTGCAGATACTGCCCGTTTTGACGATGTTTACTGCATACAAATATCTCTAACAGGACTGAAATTTTGTTCATCATTTGTAACTCTGTGAATTTAACCTATTAATAAAAAATTCAAGTGGGATCCTAAACCCCGTGTAGAACTTACATGAAATCCAAAGAATTCCGTATACCTTCTGTCAAGAAATGGGAACGATAGCAGAAAAGTTATTTAAGAGTTCATGATTTAGGTGAGCTAAGCCATTGCCTCAGTGGATTATTAGGGTTCATGTGAAATGTGGATTTGATGAGGGATTTTAGACATTCCTTATTTTATTTCATTTTATCAGTCTGGAACATGTGCCATGAGGTCGCCGTTTCCATTCACTATGTCTTCAAGCAAGAAATGTTCCCCTATTGTTTCTCTAAGAACCTTGGTCTTTTCCATGAAAGCACCTTTTGTTACAGTTTTGTTTCCAGATGTTATTCTTCTTTCTTGTCATCATAAACTAACTTCATGGCATCCATGCAAGATAATATAGCAGGGTTAAATAAAGCTACATGGTTTATATACTAAAAAATCATAATTACCTTGTTCTCTGTGGTATGTTTCCCTAGCTTTGCTGATGCTGGCAAATTACTGTTTTCTGCAATTTTCTTGCTTAGTATTTTCAGAAGCATTAAGAAGCTGGTGTCCAGTAATCTGTACCTTGTCTAACTGTACAAATACTGTTTCTGCTAGAAAAATTCCTAGTGAAATACTAAGCCTCCAGGAAGATGTAGACAGCATTAACTCTTGTATCTGCTGTTTTGTTTCTCCGGCTGCTACTCAGTTTCAGAGGTTCTCTCTTTAAAGTATGGCCATGCAGAGGGTGATGGAGCTGAACTGTATTGCAAATTCATTGATGGCTCTGAACAGAAGCCAAAGGTGAAGTCAATGGCATTTTTAGAAAGTTTAGATAATTTGACTGTCAAGACGTTTGCTTTATCTTTTTTTTTTTTTCTGTTTTCTTTTAATAAACTTTGATTTTTTTGGTGTGTGAAAATACGGCAACTTCTAAACTGAAAAAGATAGAAAACAGCCACCCCAAAATAGAAAACAGCCCCCAAAGAAAAGTTCAAAGGCAAACACTGAAAAGATGAGGTAATTATTAAAACTTAGTCCTGTTTTTCCACACGGTAAGCAAGAGCAGCCATGGACTTTTCTGCTATTAGAAGCTAACCAAGAAGTTTGCCATGAGTTTCTGCAAAAAATTGTGTAGGTGGCATACAAAAATTGACAGGGAGAATCAATGGCCCACCTAAATTCTGTTCTGGGTTTTGTTCCGAGAATTAAAGAGGTCTTTGTTGTCTCAATCTTGGCTACCATAATAGTGTCACCCAAAACATCTGCCGCCTTCTCTTTATCTTGAGGTTGAAATACTGTGCAGTACAAGTCTGAAACATTTTGAAAGTTAATTTCATTCTCTGCAGTATCTCCACTAATAGCTGATTTATGATATGTGACTACTTCTAAATGAACTTTGTATAATTAGGTTCTCAATTCTCAGCAATTTTGAGAATCCCTAGTTGATTATAGTTGCATGAGTCTAGATTTTTATGAAGCTAACATTAGGAATACAAATTGGATTAGTGATATTACAATGGTAAGCTTTTTCTCACAATGAAAATAGCTGTGAGGGGAAGAACATGTAATATGTTATCATTAAAAAGACACCCAAGAGAGGGAAAATAGAGAATAAATAAAGAAGGCGAACCAGTAAAAGAGATCATATGTCAGAAAGGTCCAGAGGATCAAGTAGTAAGTAATCAGGTTCCAGATTTAAGAAACATTATTGGAGAAATACTTTGGTGAAGAATGTATAATCAAGAAGGTACTCTTAGAATAGGTAAAGGGAGAAGGGAAGAAGAGTTTATGATTCACTATAGAGTAAGATAAACTAAATACAGAGATTCAGAGCTGATATTTTTAAAACATCTAGCAAAGAGAAATTGATGGTTTTGGTGTTATCCATACTTTCTGAGGTAGCAAGTAATTCTCAGATGTAATTTCTTCTCAGCCTCTGAGGTTCAGACAAATATGATTTTATAAGTTTAAAGAGGAGAAAAAGATGTCCTGATCCCACCATTTATCCATGTTTAAAAAAAAAATTTAGAAAAACAAAGGGGAAGAAAAAGAGAATTTCCCAACAATTCTGCTTATTGCTGTTGCATTACATGATGAAGTGAGAATATTTTCCCAAATCTAATTTTTAGAGTGACATGGCAGATTCCTGCCTGAGCAATTTTGTTCACTTTCAGATTAATCTGAATTCGTGCAATGTTTACATTGAGATGAAATTTGAATTAAACTCATTGTGACTGATCAAATAAGAAGTCAGAGAAGTGTTTCAGGAAAAGCAGACAGGATATACTGCATAATTTCTTACACAGTAGCGCAGGACTGATTAGATCACACCCAACGGAGATATGGACACAACTACATTATATATATGTGTGTGTGTATGTGTGTATAAGTATATATACATTTACACACACATATATTATGTTTATATGTTCTTATTCTAACATATATCGGTAGGTATGGAGGGACCCGATAAAAAACCGAAAAGATGCCAGGTCAAAGCTGGATCTGTGCAATAAGGTGCCTGGAAGACAGGAACAAGAAGTGAAAAATGAGATGAGCAGTACAATGAAAACATGATGAAGGTACCCAGAACGATATAGTAAAATCAAAGAATGAAAAAGAGGACTTCAGTCTGACCATTAGGAACATGAGCAAAGATAATATTAGAGGAAGATACAATGATTTACTAAAAATGAAAAACAAACCTCAGGGGCAGTCATAAAAAGATAAAGGATTTCATAACTACACATAGACTTCTGGGAATAACTGGATTAATTTTCCTAATTATTAAAAAAAATATATGTGAAATCTGCAACAGTCATTAATTTGCCTTCAAAGAATTCAGCCTTTTCTCTTTAGTCTGCTTAGGTTCAGCTCACTGAAATCTCGAAGCTAAAATGTTCAAAGTAGTGTTACAGCTGCAACGGGTGCCCACAGGTGCATAAACAAATTGCAAGAATTTCTGTGTTTCTATTTTGTACATACTATTAACTTGAAGTGAGAAATCTAAGTTTTTAATATATGTAAAATAGATGCTATTTTCCTAAACCACAATAATTTCTGAAATTTTAACAAAATAAATTCCATTCTACTCAGAGAGCAATCCAAATTATTTTGAAGTGTCCTTTGAAAACCCTGGAGAGAGAAAGAAAATTCACCTTAGATGCATGGTCTAGTAAGTATTTAATTTATGTGAAGTTGATCAACAGAAAAAGCAGAATTTGAGAAAGGGAGGCAAACTGATTAGAGCACTTATCTGGGATGCAGTACATCTGGATTCAAGTGATGATAGGGAAAAAAACCAAACAACCTTCTGACAAGTTTCTATTTTTTAAAACACAGAAAAGAAGCACAGGTGTTGGCTTTTACCTATTCAAAATAAAGTCTATAAAAACCTAAAATATTATATAAGATTAGCAAGTAGAGGTGAATATTTTGATGGTTAAAGAGCTGGCTACCAGTTGGAACTAGATTAGGTCAATGAGTTATCTGACGAATGTGTAATGCTACACCATTGTAACACTTAGCGATGTTTTTGGTCTTTTTTGGAAGTTTAGCAGCTTGACAGTTGGCATTGACATAGTAAAATTTATTTTTAAACTTGGCATTGATATACTATGGCTGGTTTTTAGGTTTTTATCAATAAGAAATTTTAAAATGGTAATTTTAAAGTCTTATTTCAAAAAGCCATTTAACTAACTCCTCATATTAACCATTTCCAAAATATCCAAAGCATATATCTGTGAAAGCAGTCATTCATGATTATTTCATAGATGTGTTTTCTGTACTGAAGAATTTTATTAAATTAGGTACAATTATCTACTTTTTCACAAATGAACTACAGAAAAATACCATTTAATAAAGAATTGAATAAATCATAGAATCATAGAATATTTCAAGTTGGAAGGGACCGATGAGGATCATCAAGTCCAACTCCCTGCTCCTCGCAGGACTATCTAAAACTAAATCATATGACTAAGAGTGTCATCCAGATGCTCCTTGAACTCTGACAGACTTGGTGCCGTGACCACTTCCCTGGGGAGCCTGTTCCAGTGACCGACCACCCTCTCAGTAAAGAACCTGTTCCTAATGTCCAATCTGAACTTCCCCTGATGCAGCTTCATTCCATTTCCTCATGCCCTGTTGCTGGTCACCAGAGAGAGGAGATCAGCACCTCCCCCTCCACTGCCCCCCTTGAGGAAGTTGTAGACTGCAATGAGGTCACCTCTCAGCCTTCTCTTCTCCAAGCTGAACAAACCAAGTGACCTCAGCCACTCCTTGTAAGTCTTGGCCTCTAGACCTTTCACCATCCTGGTTGCCCTCCTCTGGACACACTCTAATAGTTTGATGTCCTCCTTATATTGAGGCGCTCAAAACTGCACACAGCACTCGAAGTGGGGCTGCACCAGTGCAGTGTTGAGTGGGACAATCACCTCCCTCAGGCTAGCTATGTTGTGCTTGATGCACGCCAGGACATGGTTGGCACTTTTGGCTGCCAGGGCACACTGTTGACTCATATTCAACTTGCCATCAACCCAATCCCCCAGATGTCTCTCTGCAGAGCTGCTCTCCAATCTCAATAAATAAAGAACTGTTTCAGTGATATTTTTAATAAGGCATGCTAAATAATGTATGCCCGTGGTTCATTTAGAACCCTCTAAAGCTGCAATTTTCTTTAAGTGATAAGACTTACAAAATGTGACTGGAAATGACAATATGTTGATTGATGACGATTTATAAAATATCACCAAAGTTTTTAATTGCATCTATTCTATTGCTAGTGATAAAGAGGTAAGGAAATGACTATGAATGACATAACAAGAAAAAATTTTTCTTTATTACTGTGAATTTTGTACTTTAAGTCACAGCTATGTTTTTATCAGTTATGTTACTATAGTAATGTAGTAAAATGATCTTTCAAATGAGGACCTTTCAGTATAAACTAAGGTTGAATAGCCAATTCCGACCATTTAAATTCAGATTCTAAATTAATTTTGAAAGGTTAGATGGGTTTTAATTTTTTTTTTTTTGTTCTTATGCAATAAACATTTTTCACTTGAATAAACATTTTGTTAGTTTTTGTATAAATATAAAGGCATACAGAATACAGAACATTGCACTCTGGAAGGCATTTGTGTGGGAAGGAGAGAAAAGTCCACTAAAAATGACTGAATGTTGTCATGACCTGGCCTTATCAGACCAGGGGGTTGTAAAGGTTTCGAAATTCCCTCGGGCTAAATTAAGGTGAAACGACACCAAACAATCGGTTAAGTGTTTTATCTAAGGCAGAAGCAGTTTGAACTTGGAAAGCGTAAAGATAAACAACCCGAACTCAGAAAGCATAGCGGTAGGCAACGTGGGTTCTAGTAAAACATTTAGAAGAAGAAGAGAAAAGAGAGGAAAAGAGATCAGAGAAAGAGAGAGGAAAAGGAGATAGAGAGAGATCACAACCCTTGGATCCCACGATGACGACGATGACGGGTGCAGTGATCCTCCGGTGGTGGGTGCGCGCCGGCTCCTTGGGTTGGTGTCTTTTTATAGTCGTCCCCCACCTCTCAGTTGCGTCAGCCACGTAGTTTCTAAAACTTTTTGTGCAGGCGCTGTTGTGGTGAGGGGTGGTCGCGAGGTGGTCATGAGCTCCTTCCTTAGATAAACTCTGTGGCACCTTTTGCCATGTATGGTGAGATGTCCGGCTTGGGCAGAACACGGAGCTGCGCACCCTCCAGCACGCCCTGCGTGTCCTGTGTTATCCAACTCCTCATTTGCACCTTACCACCCTATGCAGAACCCATTTGCAACAATGTTTGAGTCATCAACTTCACATTAACTCTTTCAGTCTCTCACAAATGTTCAAAAGCTATCTTAAACCAATTTAAATAAGGACGTTTTCTACAATATTGTTTCTGTTCTTACCCCATCCTTGGATATCAGCTTAGCAGGGCTTGCATCTCACTTGTAGCAAGATCTCATTTATGCAAAACAGAGTTTACCAAAATTGTCAGATTGTTATTTTTGGTGAAATGACTCTTTATAGTTTGAGGAAAAATGTAAGATTTTTCATTGACTGCCATGGTTCCTCGGTGATTCTTTTGATTTTTACATACATTAACTTGATGGATATGTTTATCTGTTTTATCTAAGCTACACATCTATACAGTATATGTGTTTTTTGTCAAGTGGTGCCAGCCATATGTGTTTGCATGTGTACTTCATAGAAGATGCATATTCTATAAATTCAGAGCACTTAATTCCTGACTACTGAGAGATCCAAATGTTTGTAGCTTTATACTTCAAGTAGTCATTTATGCCGATACAAACAGCACGTTGTGCAGTTGCTTACAACTTGAAAATAACCATGAGTGGGATTAATTACTTGCACATTTTAAAATGCAATTTGTTAATCACTTAGAGTTTGAATTCATGAAGTCTGCGGCACTATCTGCTATCAAATTGCTCCCGAGCACTGTTCTAGGTCTTTCAAAAGCATAACATAAAGGAGGCCATGGCCAAGAAGGATGATCAGTCCAAGGAGGCCAGCTAGCTCTGGGGCCAGCTGGTGAAACACAGCGTATATCTGGACAGTTTATGTGTCCTACCCTCTGAGCGGTGTGGCCACATCCTGCCTGCCTGTGCTCACTCTTAGGCAACTTATTATATTTTAGCATTCAACAGTCTGGTTGCCTTAGCCTGGGTGCCACTTATGATGAAGGAAGTCCCTAAACCACAGGCTCCTGGAACATGGGAAATATGTCAGAGGAAAGATTCTGTGCAGCTGCTTTTGCTGCAGTCTTGCCCTAACACATCCACATCTGTCAGAGAGAAAATACTGACTCTCTGGTCCAAGTTAGTTTCCATGGTCTTACCTGACTAATGTTCCCTTTCCATTTCTGAGCTAACTTTGTTTCTTGCAGACCTCTTAGAAATGATGTTATGAATAGATTAAAAAGCTATGCATCCCTCTGGACAGATATCTGTATTAGCCTGAGTTCCTTTGGCTTTCATTGGTAATGCACAGCATATAAATTTAGATTTTTGCATGTGATTGCCAGAAATAATCAACTATGTAAGCCTTCCTTGCCAGCTGTAAAGTTCAGAGCTTTAGAGCTCAAAGCTTATTCAAAGGCTCTGCAGCAGAAACACTAAGTAGCATTGTAATTATCACTAGCATGTTACTTAATGTCAGTATAAACACAGAGGGAGATGGTGTCATTGAGAATGTTGTCATAACAAAATATAACAGCAGGAGGCTAGTAGCAAAGAGTTATGGCTGACTTAGGGTTTTGCACATCTTGCTGGTTACCCTGGATGGGAAAAGCCTGCTTGCTGGCTTTCAAGAATACAGGTAGAACTTATATGCATGATTAGCTGGAACTCATACTCTTACATTTTGATTCTTTAAAAAAAAAATATATCCCACACTGTTATGACAAAATATGAACAAGTAGAATGCTTGAAAAAAAGAGAGGGTGGAAATCATCAGGTTTTGGTTCTTGATGGTTCATGCAAACTCTGATACTGACGATGACTGCAGTGGAAATTAATAATCAATGTTAGTTCTGTACTGAGGTATTGACGCAGGATGTTTCAAGTTAATTTTTTTTGTTGTTTTTTTTCTGGGTTAGATGATTATCTGAAGTGAAGTGCTTAAAAGCTATACAGTTTAAAAAAATAAGGAAAAAATGGTCATTCTAGATGATATTATTGGATAACAAACTTTGATTCTCCTTTCTGATTTATTATAGCTTTACAATATTTTTTAAATTATTGTAATTAAATTAATCTTTGCATGTATTATGCACCAGGAAATTTGACTCTAATCCTCAGCTTTATCCATGAGTTCTTTAATTTTCCCTTCCTTTCCCCTTTCATCCCTCAGAGGCACAATGGCCCTTTCAATATACAATGTATAAAAAGCCAGGAATTGAGAGAGGAATCACAGAAATGGCCTGATTTCATGAACAAAAAGAAATCTTTTAGGAATGTAGATCTATTCCACCCCTAAATCTCCTTAATTTAAAAAAGAAGAACACATAAATATCAGGATCCAGAAAGTAAGATATGAAATTTATCGAAAAGACCTGCCCTCCTCTGAGAAATTTGTGCCAAGAAATCATGACACTCAATAAAGCTTTGGTAGCCAAGGTTATGTTACATTTCTTTATGTCAAAATTTACTTTGCGTATAGAAGAGTAAAGATAACTACCTGTTTGAATCTCTTCAGCAGCTTTCTCTCCTCTTTTTAGTCAAATTAATGGTCCATAAAATACTTACATGTTAAAGAAATTATTCTTTTGCCTTTCTCCCAATTCTTCCTTTTATTTCAGTCCCTTATTATCTATTTATCCTTTTTAATAGTCTCCTTTTTTTAATGTCCAGCCACAGTATTCCTATTCCTTTGATTCAAATGAATCCTTTTTCCTTCAAATCTTCCTTTAAAACTCACTTTCACTGACAGGCTTTCAACTGTGATTGAGAAGAGCAGCTCTACTCCTACCCCCCTCTGTTGTCTTAATTAGCTATTCAGTTATTATCCTAATTAGACTGTAAGTTCCTTGTGTCATGCACCTTGCCAAGCTATTTGTTTTTAAATCTCCACATACACTTATAGTATGCAAATAATACCTAATGATAATAGCAGTAAGTAAAGATGATAAAACAGATAAAAATGAAATGCTTATCTTCTGATCATTCACCTATGCAGAAATATTTTTCATTACTATTGCTGTAGGTTTCATAGCCACATTATAACGCACCAAAAACCACTTGATGAATTTTTAATTTGTTGGGCCGATGAATTATATGGATGACATGTTTTGTTGGGGTTTTTTAATTATGTGTTTTAATACCCAATACTAATAATAATCAGCATATCTTTAAAGCTTTCAGTGAAATCTTAGTCTGCTAAGTCCTTTGGCAACATATTAAACAACATTCCAGGCTTAGCAGGAAATTCCTATACTCTGTATTTTTTGAAATTTGGTTGATAACCATTTAAAAATATATGTTATTAACTGATGATGCATGAACCTTGGAAGGTCCATCTGGCAACAAAACCTTCTGAATTTATTTGCCATCTGTAAACATTCTGATTCAGAACAAAAAACTTGAGGATGGCTAGTATGATTTTATTAATGCTTCCTAGTTTAGGACAGCATTTAAATCTATAACAATATTTTTTCTGTAGTTTTTTATAGTTATAAGAAATGAGAGAGATCTTTAGAAAAGGCTTCTTCTGTGGACAGAGCCAAAGTACAGGTTTTCCAAATCAGCTCGTACTAGGTGTCTCTGCTAACCTTATCCTTGTTTGGCCTGTCACTAAAGTGTCACCAACAAGGAAAAAAAGTCAAAAAACCCAAACCAAAAATCTCTGCAGCTTAAAGGCCAGAAAATGTTCTATTCCATTCACCTGGATAGTATTTTGTTTCTCTGTGCATATATTTGTGGGTACTCTACATGCAGAAGGGAAGAGCTGGGTTTGCTATAGCAGAAGCAAGGATGATGCTTCACTTGTTTAAGGTGCAGCTCCACTAGTAATTGATATTCTGTTCATCAGCTGAAGGAGCTTGTGGAGGGACACTACGTGGGACAAGCGGAACTATTTCAAGTCCTCACTTCCCTTCTGAGTATGAAAATAATGCTGATTGCACCTGGACCATATTGGCTGAACCAGGAGATACCATTGCTTTGGTCTTTACTGACTTCCAGTTAGAGGAAGGATATGACTTCTTAGAGATCAGTGGAACAGAAGCACCATCAATATGGTAAGTCAGAGATCTTGTAAAGATCTCAGTTATTGTTTTTCTTTTGGTCATTATTTTGAAAAGATACTAAAGGATATTTAAGATATTTAACATACTTTCTACCTGTTAGTAATGACTGTTTTGTTATGCATTTTCCTTTGGACCCTTTCACCCTCCAGAATTGGAAAAAAATATATTAGTTTGCTTCTGCTTCTTTCCAAATCTTGATCCTTCCTCTTATTTTCCTCCACCTTCGAGAGTTATATTTGTAAGGTATCTTAGCAGTGAGCATTTATTGATGTCACATATTTGAACTTGGTATGAGAACATTTGTTTTGTCTTGAATGGCATATCATGATACTGTACTCCAAGAATGAAAGCAGTGAGCAAAATTCAGCCTCACAGTAAAACAGTAATATATAGAGAGAGCAAATATATGCCATCTTATTCTAAACAGGCTATAATTCAGTCTTATTACATGTACTCATGTATGCAGGTATTATTATCTTATGTTGGCTGATGTTAAAACTGTTTGCTTAGCAATATTAGGGCTTAGTAATTATAATACTGAATCTACATTCTCTGTACTAAGTAAAAGATGATAGTTCTGACTATGGGGATGGATTAAATTGCAGAACAGTTTGTATTATGATTTCTCTGCATGCTGTATTTGTAGGTCTTTCATTTTTTTCATCGATGAGAACGTCTTGTGCTTGACATATGTACCATTGCTATAAAATGTAGCATAGAAAAAAAATACAGATCTGCTGCTTACAGATGACTGATTGGTTTTGCCTTCAGATTGCCTTTCTGGAGATCTGAAGCAATCTCACTATTATTTTAATGCCATGACAGGCTAGGCAGTGCAATATATTAATAATTGTGAAGTTCTTGGTAGCACCCGATCTGTTGAAAAACTCTATCAAATAAAAATGTGTGGCAACCATGCTTGGCAAATATGTAAAAACTTTGTTTTGAAGTTACTTCTGGATCTATATCACAAGATTACTCTCTAACATTTCCACATGACCAAAAGTTGTATAGCGGTATTCAGTGAAGCAGCTTTGTATCAAATTAAGAGCTCATGTCTTACTGTCTGAAGTACAATATGTGAGTACCCCGTTTGCCTCTGTCTCATGCACAGACATAGACAACGGTCATCAATGCCAATGTTTTCTTACTAGGGGTTCTAAGGACCAGAAGCTGAAATGTTCAAGGGGAAGAGCTAGTGGAGTCTTGCTGCAGAACATAAAAATCTGTCCATTTAAGTTTGTGTATGAGGCTCTAGTAGACACCTAACAACATACTTGCAAATTTGTTGCAAGAAATTAATCTGTTACTGAACTTGAACATGCAAATATAGGAATAACTTTACATTTACAGACAGTCACATATAGATATCTGTTCCCCAGAAGATTTCTGATGATAGATGATGTAGAAGTATATGAGCAGAAAGCAATGGAAACATACACTGCATTGATCTCATATGGTATTGATCAGCATTACATTGGAAATCAGATATCATAAGAATCTTATTTCTCCTAAAATTTAATCTAAACATTTTTCTCGTTTTCCCTGATATTTGTGTTTTGGGTTGGAGATATTTTTTTTTATAGTGCTAAACACTAATCACTAAAAGCTAAGGATTTATTATATGTTCCTAGGATCATAGAATCATAGAATAGTTTGGTTGGAAGGGACCTTTAAAGGTCACCTAGTCCAACCCCCCTGCAATGATCACGGACATCTTCAACTAGATTAGGTTGCTCAGGGCCCCATCAAAACTGACCTTGAATGTTTCCCAGGGATGAAGCATCTACAATCTCTCTGGGGAACCTGCTCCAGTGTTTCACCACCCTCATTGTAAAAAATTTCTTCCTTATATCTATTCTAAATCTACCCTCTTTTAGTTTAAAACCATTACCCCTTTTCCTATTGCAACAAATCCTGATAAAAAGTTTGACCCCACCTTTCTTATAAGCCTCCTTTAAGTACTGATAGGCCACAATAAGGTCTACCTGAAGCCTTCTCTTCTCCAGGCTGAACAACCACAGCTCTCTCAGCCTTTCTTCACAGGAGAGGTGTTCCATCCCCCTGATCATTTTTGTGGCCCTCCTCTGGACCCGCTTCAACAGGTCCATGTCTTTCTTGTGCTGAGGGCTCCAGAGCTGGCCACAGTACTCCAGGTGGGGTCTCACCAGAGCAGAGTAGAGGGGCAGAATCACCTCCCTTGACCTGCTGGCCCCACTTCTTTTGATGCAGCCCAGGATACGGTTGGCCTTCTGGGCTGCGAGAGCACATTGTTGGCTCATGTCCAGCTTTTCGTCCACCAGTACCCCCAAGTCCTTCTCGGCAGGGCTGCTCTCAATCCCTTCATCCCCCAGCCTGTATTGATACTGGGCGTTGCCCCAACACAGGTGCAGGACCTTGCACTTGGCCTTGTTGAACCTCATGATGTTCACACAGGCCCACTTCTTGAGCTTGTCCAGGTCCCTCCGGATGGCATCCCATCCCTCAGGCATCTCATCCCCACACCACTCAGCTTGGTGTCTTGCTGAGGGTGCACTCAATCCCACTGTCTGTGTCATTGATTAATATATTAAACTGTACTGGTATCACTGATACCAGTACAGGATCGGTACAGGATCACTGATAAAAGTTTGAAGAAGCTATGGGAAGTTTTATAAGAAATGTTTAAAGGATTATTGGATAATTTGGAATGAAGCTACACATTCAGCTATATTTAAACCAGAACAGTTACCATAGCGACATTAGAGCCATGCTAAATGTAGTGCATGCTGTAATCTGCTAAAATCAGCCGTGTGTTTAAATGTGAAGTTGTTCCATACTTAAAACTAATGGTCTAGAGGTGTATCATCTTAAAATGTGACTTTTTTTTTTTAATTGGTCCCTTTTATTGTATCTGGCATCATGTCAACAGCTTTATACAGTAATTCTGTGTTAGAAGACACATATTCCATTAGCACGGTCTGGTAATTATGATTGTTTTTTCACATAAAGGAATATTTGCTGTAAAATAAGCCAAATATTATCCTAGTGAAGAGCAGAGAAAGACAGATGTACGAGCACAGCAAAAGCTAGAAAGAGAGTGAGTATAAATAAAATAATTTCAGACTGATGATTCTTTAGTGATTTTAGTGTATGGTGCAATAGGTCTGGATTACCTTCTCCAGACATATCAACAAGGTTAGAAGCAGTTCCAGCATGATTACAGTAAAAACTGGGTGGACTTTTTTTAAGTAAAGCAATGGAAATGCTAGAACAAGTAGAATCTAAATGCCGAGGAAGAATAATCTGATATATCTATAAAAATCTATATAAGAGATATTATTTTATACTAATTATACTGATTATATTATATACCTTATATTTATTATATAATAGTAAAATTAATTCTATTATATTACTTTGATGCCTCACATGTTTCTAAACCTTCTTTAAGATGTTCAGTTAATTTCCATGTTACATAGCTGATTGTTGGTTTGTTTTTCAATGCATTGAAAAGGAAGAAAAGATTCATTTACCTTTTCTTATTCTTAAAAGATTATTTGAAAATCATTCATACAGTCCATCCTAATGGAATTAGTTTATTAAAGATTCAAGCGACATTACCTCACTGTTTATTTTATGTCCATGATACAATTAGAGTGCCCAAAGCTATTCAAGGTTTTTTTTTTTTCCTAATTAAAGAGCATTTATATAGCTCTGGATCTTAAATGGATGTGCACATATAGATGACCACATTTTTAATCCTGCTTTGAATCAATATAAGTGTCAACGGGCTTAAAAAGTTGAACATCAGTGTTTGCAAAATGAATGTGAAGCAGGTCGAACAGGATTTTTAATATGTGGAGGAAGCAAAAGTATTATTAGTTAGACTGTAGAAGAAAGAAACCTTTCTGAATGTGACTCACTTGCTTAATTTGTTATTACATACAGGAGTTTTAGATGTAGAACATGTTTACCTTGAGTTGGTAAACTCTTGCTCGCAATGCCAAGAACGGTTCTTCTGGGAGCATAACAGAAAGACGGCCTCTTTGCTATGTCTGGAGTCTGTCTCCAAGCCCACCAAATGGCTGGACCTTTTGAGTCTGAAGGGCTTCTCTGTTGTTAATTATTAGAACTAAAAAAAAGTTTTTTGCATAATTTCTGAACATCAAATATAAATTCTAAATACTTCCAAACATGTCCATTTTGTCTTCAGCTTAAGTTAGATGGTACTTAAAATTAAATCAAGGTTGGATCTAGAGATAGTGTTAAGAAGTATCTTAAAAGCCCAGGCTGAATGAACATGGTTTTGAAGTCAAATTGGGAATATATCACTTAGTGAAAGCATCTTTTTGAAAATCTCTTAATGAGTCTTTCCTAAGATGACTCCTTGAGACTGAGGTGGGTTTTGTATGTTTTTTTTTTTTTTAATTTTGACTGTTTTAATATTTACATGTTAGGTAAAGCTGAGCAATTCACATGGGTGTGGATAGGCCTGACTCAGGCATCTTCATGTAAACGTGGCTTTGCCATAATTTTTGCAAGATTAAAAACTTATTTGACAAAAAAATCTTAGACTATTACAGTATGCATGAAAGGTGATTACGATGCTAAGAATAATTCTGCAATTATTATTTTTTAACTTGGAATCTTAATACTGAACATATTTTGTTCTAATATTTATTTTTTCCTTTTTTGCCTTACAATACTAATGTTATCTGACTGTGCTTCAATTTAAACCTAAAATTATTATCCTTCAAATTTTTGTCAGTATTTGCTAATACAAGAGAATGAACTTCACGCTTCATACTTTTTAGTCCAAATTAATTTCCTAATGCTATTTAAAAATACCTTTAAGGTTATTCTGATTTCCTTATAAATCACCTCAATATCCTAGTGAAGGGCGTAAAAATGTATGTGGATGTGAGAGTGATTTGGAAGCAGCAATAATAAATTACTATAATATTGGCATAGAATTTGACATAAGTACCTGGAGTCATCTGAAACTCACTTCTTATTTCTGTGTTAATGAATACCTCTTATAGCAGCTGGGTCATAATACTAATTTGTGTTTCTTAGATAAATACACCAGTCCAAGCACTTAGATATAATTAAAACCAGTAGTATTTTGATCCGCATGTTTCCTGTCCTGTTTGTAGAGATCTGTCTTAATCTTACTACCCTCATTGTGAGAGGTCTATAGCAAAGTAATGCATGAGATTATGGAGTGGTCTAAATCACCTTTTTGATAGACACCTATGGCAGCAGATCCATACATATGAGCTGAATATTTAGCTCAGAATTACATAATTATACAGCTAAAGAGCACCATCTGTTGGTTTATCGTGAAAAGATGTATTGCTTGTGGATGCACCTTCAATAAAGTTGTTACATACCAGAAAAGGGCTTGTGAGATACCCTTGGCAATATAAGATTCTACTTTCTTTTCCTTCTCCATCAGACAGGGAAGGATGTGCCATGGCCATGCAACGAGAGGAAGGCAGTTAGATTCCAGCTTTTTCATTTGAGAACACTATTAGATTTTTATTAATTTATTTGTAATTAGTTACTTATTTTAGCCTCTTTAGAGACCTTCTGACACTCATCCTTTTTTTGTCACCAGTGAAACTCTGCAAGGCTGTATGTTTGTATTGGAGATGCTGGTAAAGGGTTCTCTTGCTGTCTGCTAGGTTTTGGAAGCTCTCACCTTTCTCTAGCTTTTAACTGGATTTCCCCTTTTTACCTATTTTGGTTAGGAAACTTGAGTACAATAAGTATAAGCTTCTGTACTTGATAACCTGTCTGTCTGACCAGCCATGAACCACATTTCATTTTTTTTTCAGGAAAAGAAGTTGCATAGTTACCCTCAAATTCTTTCTACTGACTTTCATGTTGCAAAGTTTCCAGTTACTGTGTAAAAATCCCATAGTCCATCACATTTGAAAATCAGCATTAATGCTATTTAGAGCTTGAACCCACTCTATCAAATATATATAGTAACAGAAAAACTTTTTAAATTTTAAATTGACTTACCGACAATTCCAAACCCTCAAGGTACATTGGAAGGACAAAGATACTGTTAAGGTGAGTGAGAAAGGTAGAATGTGTGTCGTATGAAGAGCTTTGTAAGACTGAAAAATATAGTGATCATGACAGAATATTAGACCTTTTCAATTAATAATATGTTTATTTACCTGATTAGAATTAACGTTCTGTTCATGAAATATCTTTTTGCTAACTGATCTCTTCCATACCCCATTTGTTCAGACTCTTGGTACAGCACACATAATCAGTAAGCATTCATATATTGCAAACAGAATCAATGACAGAAGAATCCCTAAAATAACTGATATGCCAAATGCCATGTCTCTTTAAAAGTGTCAGTGGGATACATCTTTTCCCCACATTCCGAGTCCTGTCAGTTGCTGCCTTTGGTGCTGATGCTTGTTTCTCCCAGTATCTCCTAGCTGTTTTCTGTCAGCAACACCTATGCTCCCACTGCTCCCTTCCCTTCCCCTCCCACCAACGTCCCGTTTCTGCATCCTCCCTCAGCATTTGCTGCCATGTTCAATGGTTTAAGTTTAAAATCTGGTAAAACTTGTCCCAAACAAGCATTGGCACATTGTAATTGATCCTCTTGTCATTTTTCCCTTGGTTTCTGGTAGATTAAGGGTTGAAAAACATTCCCCCCTAACCCTTTAAAAAACATAAAGTCAATCATGTGGTATAGTCATAGTCAAAATGGTGTATAAAAAGTTTGCAAACAACGTGCTGAACTCAAGTGCCTGTGGAGTTCTGTAATCTTGGAATGAATGTCTCTCTGGTCTCAGAGTTGTTAAGCATAGTCTCAGAAAGGATTGTCGCACTCACAGATTAGGGAATTTAGAAGGAAAATAGGCACAGTGTTTTGCATGGGATGCCAACTACGTATACTAAACATGTCATACAGGGAACTGGTATACTCTGGTTCTTAAAGTATTGCTTTCCAGAGTCTTTTAAAATTCCCTGAGTGGGAAATAGCATGTTTTAATTCAGTATCTATATCCAGTTCTTTGGCATAGCAGTTGCTATACCCAAACATATGCAGATAAACAACTTCTTCACTCCTACATTTTTCCTATAATAAGGATTAATAAGCTGATCTCATCAGTGATGTATCTTGTACTTTGCTATATTTATCAAAATAATCATGTTCCAAAATGGATTTTCTGCAGGCCTTCAAATGCCTGCTTGAAAAAATGAATTATCTACAGTTGTAAGTAAACTGTTAGCAGACTTGGGAAAATACAATGAACACTGCTCAGTACACTTGGAGTCCATAGAAAGAAAAAAACAATCTAGATGAGACAAGTAGTGAACTGTCCCCCCTCCCTAACGTTTCTATAGGATGAAAGATGAAACCTGACTACTACTGATAAGAAAGCAAAGCTGGAACGAAATTGTTATTTTAAGACAGGGTTACATTTCTTTCCCCCATTCTGGACATTGTCTTAATTTCCTTTCAGCATCCTAAAGGCAATTTTTTTTCCTTTTTTTTAAAAAAAAAATTGTTTCTATACAGAAGAACGTGTGATTTTTTTTTTGTTTCTTTTATTATTTAAGTGTATATTAAATATATTATGTAAGGAGATGAGCTCTGCTAGTTGCAATTAGGCACCTTCAGATTATAATTGTTAAAATGACCATAATGAAGAAAAGGACAAAGAGTACAAGTAGTGGTTTCAAAAATAAGCTGAAATGTAACATCTGAATTTGTATGTGATCTCCAAGTTGCTGGCATTGCACTGGGAGAAAGGGGATGATGGAGGGAATAAGGGCTTTGAGTTGGGGAGTTGGGAGCCAAGAATGAATCTAACATGAGAATAATTTTGTCCGGGTATGTTGTGGGATATTATGACAGATTTTAAAGAGTAGGTAATGTTTTGGAAACAGGCTGGGTTGAGGGGCTGGGAAATTTGAACTTCAGAGTAGCAATGGGGGAATTTGGTGCTCTAGGTCAGAAGAGCCTTTGCAGAGTGATATCCCAAATGAGCCTGGGAAGTGTACTCGAGTCTGCCCTGCCACTGGCACAGTGTGAACAAAAACATCCTAAGCCCACAGGAATACCACTGTCACTAATGTCGTCGCTTCGATCCAGCAGGCATACCCCCTTTCCTTTCCTTTTCCCCCAAGACAGGACTGTTTTGGTACATTTACCTTTCCTGTGTAGGACAGCAGTGAAGCCCAGCCTGCCCTCTTCCTTCCTGGTAAATACATGGTAGCTGTATCGGTATCCTGTGATCTTTACCCAGATACTGGCCCATATAATGATGGCAAGTGCTGAAACAGGTATGTAATTCTTCTGGGACTTTCAGGTAGAAATGTAACAAGATAGTTTCCCATTCTTCCTTTTGGACCACATCTTTCCTTTGGATTATATGTTAATCTTGTGTTCAGAGATGGAGGTGATGGAAATAATCTGATTAAAAAAAAAAAAAAAAAAAGGTTGGTAGAGTCCTGATGCAAAGACAAATCTATTTAAGGCTCAGTTAATAAATAATGTATGGTAATATCTCACCTAGAAATCTTGCAAAAGTTCTTAGGCTTGTATTGAAAGAAAGCATATCTGAAATGCATTGCTTATCTGTTGTAGTATCTTCATGCTAAATAATATATATATTGTCGTGGTTTAGTAACTGTATGCATAAAAGTATGTGGAAGATTTTGCAAGGATTTTGACCCTAAAATAAATAGGATGGTAAATGTACTTCATGCTAGTAGTAGTGACTAAACTAATATAATCTCTTGCCTGTGTTAGCTGTAAAGACACAGAGACTGCGTAACTGTTAACACCTACATGTAAACGGTGTATGAAGTGAGAAGTACAGAAGCAGTAAATTGATGCTTAATTCACAGAACACTATTGCTTTCTTTGCACCTATTAATTTACAGCCTACTGTGCTGAAGAGGTATAAAGGCTTAATTCATACCACATCACAAACTGACAGGAACATAAGAGTGAGAGAACTCACTTAAGGAAGCACTGTGACCTACAGTATAATTTTCTACCACATTTAAAATAACATGAAAAGCACTAGACTTTTACTATTAAGTATGTGAACAAGGTTTAAATACATTAACAGAGAGCTTGGATTGCTTAAAATACCACTAGCATTACTGTCTTTCCAAACAGACTGTCTAACCCTGGGGATTCAGTGTGCTACTAAAATTTCCTACTACTAAGTCTGTTGCATTGTTCTGGAATATCTGTACCATTAGTCTCATTTTCTTGCAAAATCCTTGACATTAGATTCAGGAAAATATCTTCTAATGATGAAACAGCTCATACCAGTTTGTAGTTTGCATTCAGGTAATGTTAGAAGATTTTCTTAGAGATATTTATGAATCACTACATTTCTTGCTTTTACACAGTACCTATCCATTGCATTCAGCCTCAAGTGTAGCTTCCTAGTAAGACAAAACCTACAGATACTTTGACTTTTGGAACTTCAGATTAATATTCTGGGCCCTGCCTTTTGCTATATAGCCCTACCAGTGATTCTAGATTTGCGTGCAATAATCACAGTAGTTCTGAAAAAATGGATCTATTCCCTGATTTTTCCACAAAAAAAAAAAAAAAAATCTGCAATTCAAACTGGAGTTGACTAATGTATATATCTGTGGAGGTCTGTGTTACCGTGTAAGAAGGAAAAAGATTAATGAAGAAAGTCTTGCTGAGAACGTGTGTGTGCATATAAATATGAAGAGAAGACACAAAATTGAAGAGCAATATGATTCAGTTCATCTGGGCAAATCACAATTTACAGACATCAGTATTGGGAATATTAGATCAGTCTGGAAAACAGAAAGACAATTATTCCCTGCAGCTTAAGCCAAGTTCTAGTTTTGTCGTTGGTACCTAGTTTAGGAATAATATCAGAAAGAAAACCAGTCATGGTATATCAAAGCTACGTTGGCATAAGTAGTGGCCTCTTTTCCCATTAGGATCAGTGAGGATGAAGGATGGTAATTTACCAGACTGGTCTTTTCTAATGTTCTGTGGTTTTCTATGTTAAATTTAAAATATATTAGAATTGTAATACTATCTATTGCCATTTTCTTAAATACGTAGTAGGATTTTTTTAATAACATCTCGATTTTTTTAAACATATGTTTTCAAATACCTGAGTATATGAAAAACTGTTTGGTAGGAATTAGCATAGTTGAATGCATTCTTACTTTCCAGCAAGTTAAACAGCAAATAAAATTATCTCAGCAATTAATCATTATTTTTTAAAAGAAGGATAGAATTTTAGGATGTAAGAATCAAGTGTGAACATAAGTCTGTTCTATTTTTTATTTATTTTTTTATTTTATTTGTTAGTAGTTTTTTTTTTTTTCCCCCCCAATAAGATATACAGCAGGGGACATGCTCCTCCAGAAAACTCTTCCTGAATCTCCACTATCAGCTTTTTTGGCCAACTACCCATTAGTTTGTTGCATGGTTCTTCTGCTGAGACCAGTGCTGTAATCTACATCAGCTCAGAGTAAACCTGTCAAAGAACTGTTCTTACAGTTAATAAATACCTTGGCCCCTGGTATCTCTGTTTAGTTAGCACACAGAATGCATCGATTATTTCTTTGACTCTAAAAGAATGTTAAATTGAATTTAAATAACATGCTTATTGATGGCTACTCTTTTTTTTAATGTCTGCACAGTAGGATAGCGATTGGACTTAATGGGTTTTCTACAGAGGTCTGCACTTAGAAAATACTGTGCTGTTTTGTATCTCTAATGTTTTAAAGCAATAGTTACAACACAGAAAATTTAGATATGATCTGTAGTCGTGACTGAGATATTGTTTCTGTTTTTCCCATCTCCCAAGTAGGCAAGGGAGAGGACAACCAGCAGGGAAAGCAATTTGCTGTGGATAAAAAGAAAACACAAGGATTTTGCTGGTTAGACAGTTTAGCCAAGCTTGCAGCAGCACCACAGTGAAGAGTATGAATTTAAAATGTAAACAATTGAAAATAATATTAAAACCGGAAGTACTAAAGACTGTTTTTTATATATTGGATACTTCATAGCTGATGAGTATATTAACTGAAAAACTATTCAATATGGTAATAAGATTGGCAAATAATTGCATCCCACTTTTAGTGAAGGAGATAGAGGGGGCAGAAAAGAGATACAAGTTTTCCAGCCAGAAAGCAAGAACTTATACTAGGACAATTGTTATTTCTTTAGAATGATGTGACCCAATGTCGTGGTTTAACCCCAGCTGGCAACTAAGCCCCACCCAGCCACTTGCTCACTCCCCCCCGGTGGGATGGGGGAGAGAATTGGAAGGGTAAAAGTGAGAAAACTCATGGGTTGAGGTAAAGACAGATTAACAGGGAAAGCAAAAGCTGCATACACAAGCAAAGCAAAACAAGGAATTAATTCACTACTTCCCATCGGCAGGCAGGTGTTCAGCCATCTCCAGGAAAGCAGGGCTCCATCACATGTAACGGTTATTTGGGAAGACAAACAGCATCACTCCGAATGAACCCCTCTTCCTTCTTTTTCCCCCAGCTTTATATGCTGAGCATGACGTCATATGGTGTGGGATATCCCTTTGGTCAGTTGGGGTCAGCTGTCCCAGCCGTGTCCCCTCCCAGCTCCTTGTGCACCCCCAGCCTACTCGCTGGTGGGGTGGTGTGAGAAGCAGAAAAGGCCTTGACTCTGTGTAAGCACTGCTCAGCAGTAACAAAAACATCCCTGTATGATCAACACTGTTTTCAGCACAAATCCAAAACATAGCCCAATACTAGCTACTGTGAAGAAAATTAACTCTACCCCAGCCAAAACCAGCACAGCCAAGTATTAAAATCTATTGATTAGAAGCAATACAGTCAAATATGATGTGAAGATTTGACTAATCCAATAGAATTATGCAATTTTAAACTTGTACAAAATCCCATGTAGAGATACATGATTGCCTGCATTTGGAGGAGACCAAGCATATGGTTTTATTTTGCATTCAGAGCTTTTGGAAATTATAGATAAGGTATTGAAAGAAAAGCTCAATTTCAGATATGATTCTATATCAGAACAAAACCTACACTTTTCTTAGAACATATTCATTTTGCACTCATATTTTGAAATTAGAACAGCAGGACCAAATTCCCCCCAAAAATATAGGAAGTAGCATGTAAATTAATTTAAATAACTTCAAATGAGGTTTATAAACTGTGTATTTAGTCACGTTGTCACAATAATCTGCACTTGTCTTTTTTAGCTGACTGAACTGAGGGCAGTGTAGTTTACAATACACACTGAAACAGAAGTAGGATATATTCTAGCAGAGCATATATGCAGATTTACTGGAGTGTCATTTGTCATCTTTCTGTGTACATAAAAATATCATTAATATTACAAAGTTGAGCACTCAAGAATAAAGAATGCCAGCTTTAGTTTGACCCACTTGTACATAGAAGCTGACATAGCTTTTTAATTATGCCATCAAATGCTCTTATTTCTCACTGTGCTCTGAGACTGAATTAGTGTTCTGCATTTAAAGAGACTCTAGTCAGTAAGACTGCTGCTATGTTGAAATGAGAGGTTGTGTGCATTATCCGGGATATTAAAGGAAAAGAAAGGAATGTCTCATGATTAAAGCAAACGGAGTACCAATCTAAAATC
This sequence comes from Oceanodroma leucorhoa, assembly GCA_030449065.1. Lineage (NCBI taxonomy): Eukaryota > Metazoa > Chordata > Aves > Procellariiformes > Oceanodroma > Oceanodroma leucorhoa. Next base: position 5,431,858 of record JASVER010000058.1, on the reverse strand, counting down.
CGGGTCTTATATGTGCTTTATTCATAGGGTTGCTGTGTCATGGTAACAAGTATCTTCAGACAAGATTTGTGCAAGTTCTTACTAATATTGTGGTCCTCATTTCTCATATAGCTGGGTTCAGCTCTGTTAGTTCTTCTTTCAACTGCTTGAACTGAGCAAACAGAATACCAGGTATTCAAAACTGATTTTTTTTTTTTTTTCTTGGGGCTGAGTGTTGTATCAAATTAACATTCTTTTGGTGCTGCTTCTAATATTCAGATTTTAGTCCTTATTGGGAAAAAAAAAATCTTTAAAATATCAACACCAAAGAATATGCTCCATGTCTGGAAAACAAGTATTTTAAAAGTTTATATTTATCTTTCTTGTGCTGTAAGAAAAAATAGTCGTAGTAGTATAACAGTATATCTTCCAACTCTGTGCAAACATAAGCAAAAAGATGATTTGAGGTTCAGCAGTATTGTAAGGGAGCACATTTAAAGACAGAGAAAATCTTTTACTTTTTCTTCATCATTATTTATTGACCCTTTTAAATTAGTTTCAGTCTTGTTTAACCAGATGAATTAATCTTTTTTTTTTAAATGAATGAATTAATTTGAATGATTTTTATTTAAAAAAACACCACTCTGCAACTTGAATGTTCTTCTAGTAGTTGTACCATAGGAATTACTCAAGACTCTTCCTCCTGTAAATCATGTAATGTTAGCAATTTCTACAGGAGACTGAGGGCTGCATCTCAGTTTCACAGACTGAAAACAGTGCTTGGATATACCATTTAAGACCATAGACATCCCTATTTACTCATCTTCAATCTCTGGAGGAAAAAAATAATTCTTGTTTTATCTACCTTGAAAAAATGGTCACTTTTGATAGAGCAAAGTATAGCGTTCCCCTTTGGTAAATAATAATAATAAAAAAATATAACTGACAGCAGTTTTCCTATGCAAGCTTCTAAAAAATTAAATATATTTTTAGAAAAAAGTGAAAGCATTAAAAATCACCATTAGTATTTTCTGTTTCTGAGGTTGAAACTGTAGTTTAACTTTTATGGACAGCCTACATCTTAGAACTATTTAAAGGATGCTAAAATGTCCCTTTGATATTATCTCCTCGAAGATGTTAGGACAAGTGCTACCTACTACTGTGATGTCATTCCCAATATTCCTAGTTATTGCTCTTTTGTTCAGCCTTGATGGGTACTTAAAGAAGGTCATATAAAAATATACTGGAAAGAAAAAGGAAGGAAGAGTAAAGAACTACTTCTGTAGATCATGTGCAGGCCATGTGTGAAGTGGATAGAAGAGACTGACTTCCAGATAAGAGCATTATGGATTCTAACATTCATATGCAGTGAATTGCATTTCATTCCAATTATGTGTTTATATCATGAATTAGCTTAATGATAGTCCGACAAATTGAAAACTGAGGCCAAGAATTCAACTGGTATGAAAAATGCTTGTCTTCGTAACCTCAGAAGTGATAGCAGAGGAGGAGGATACTTGAGCCATTCATGTGAATTCCTATGACATGGTTCTCAGTACAGTATTGCAATGAATAGGCCTTTGCTAAGCGTATTAAAGAGGTGTACATAAAGCAGCATTAGACCAAAACTAGAACACTGGAGTCAGACTGTTCACAGGTTTAAAAGGATCTTTGAAAACCAGATAGGTAATTAAAAAAGAATGAAAAAATGATTCAAGAATGGATGCTTGTCTCATCAGAAAGCAATTTCAGAGGTAAAGGTTTAGAGCATATGAATACATCCACGTGGAGAAAATACTGGATCATACCTAGCTAAACTAACAAAGGAAGGTATGATTAAGACAAAGAACCAGAATCTGCTACTACAGTTGAAAGAACGGATGGCTTTATTAATTGTTTTAGCAAATTTCAAAGTTGACGTTGAATTCTCCATCTCCTCATTTCTTCATATTGGATGTCTGTCTTTGATTTGTGCTGTAATCAGGTGTAAATTATTAGGTACAGTCTAGGGGTAGCAACAGGATTTCTAGTTTTAGGATATGGAACCTAGATCTAAAGACTGACTATATGAGAAGACTTCATCCTACCAGTTCTTTTTCTACCTTCATTGTTGTGGAAAGAAACTTCGAAGTAGCAAATCTTGTATTTAACACTGAAGGTGCGGGATTCCAGAATTTGGTACAATTTACTAGGAGAGTTTCTAAAGCTGAGGGTTTCCACTCTTCTGCAGAGGGCAACTATCAAGAGAAATCTTGGTTTCTTAGAAACTGATGTACAGGTTTTCACAATAAATATTTAGAATTAGCACACTGCCCTCTGGGTAGCAATATGGTAATAGAAAACATTGGTAGTGCGTTTGCTTCAGCTGCTGTGTTTGAAAGCAATCCACTGCAATCCCATTGGGCTAGATGAAGCTCTTAAAAATGTTAATTTTTTTGTGTACAGTGAGTAGCAGTAAAGCCCTGCAAATCTACATAGACTTGAGAGCTGAATTAATAAGTTGTATTTATATTTGGGATTTATCCACATTTTAAATGGTTCTATACCGGGAGAATCTCAAGACATTGTCAGATTTGAGACACTAATCACTGGGTTTACAACAAAAGAGAATCTATCCTTTCAAAAAAATTTAAGGATTTTAATATGTTTCTCAGAAGACTGAAAAGAAAGGTTACTTGTTTGATATGAAAATGTTTTAAAGAGTTCGCAGCTCCTGTTTGTTCCAAATTTGGATGTTATTTTAGGAACTTTTACTTCTCAAGAATGATAATAACAGCTTCCTGTTTGTTCAAAGTATATAGAACAGGAGCATTTTTCCATTATTTAGAAGTCTTTATACAGGTTACTTGCACTTTTTCTCTTGGTTTTTTCTTAGTAAGAACTTGATATATGAAGCATAACATCCATTGATACAAATATGGACATTTTTTCTCCTCTCTTTATTCTAGAATTATGACTGCTTTTCTTAACAAACCAAACCATGTGCATATCTCTGATGCAGAACTGATGTACACTTTTGTTAAGATATCATGATCTGATAAATTCAGGCAACAGATATGAAATTCATAATTAGAAATAAGACAATTCCATTCTAATAATCAACTGTGACCTGTATAAAATAAACCATAAAAATTCTCCATCTGAAGAAGAGCATGTTTTTCAGAAAATAGTTACGTCTATCCCTGATTTAGCATTCTCCAGTCCTTCAGATTCTTTTGTAATCTTATTATCCTTATTGTTAAAAAGAAGCATCTTATTTCCAAGCTTGCATATGGCTAGCTTCAGGTACCAGCCATAACGTGCTGTTCTGTCACTGTCTAGAAGACTGAAAAACTGTTATCAGACTCCAATTCCCAGTAAGTGCTTACAAACTGTTACCAAGTAATCCTCTTTGATAATATAAAGTGATCAATTTTTTTGAGTTTTTCACAAAATGATATCTGATTTTTTAATTATTCTTGATTTTTTCTCAAATCCTCTGCAAACTGCATTATCTTCTTGGTTACAAACTAAAATTGTGAAATAGGAAAGAGCTTTACAGTAGCAGACATTTGTGTGCTATTTCCTTATCCCCGTAACACAAGCTTGTGTTAAGCAGGTTACCCGTTGGTCCCCATATCACTTGATGCAGTGTTTGGTTTTGTTTGTTTGTTTTGTGGTGTAGACATGTCCTGGGGGATAGTCCAAGAATTTTGTTTGGATGGAAGCCAAACGTTGTAAAATAGAGAATAAGCATAGATGCGATATGAGTTTGTGTTTTCTGTGAGTTTATCAGGTTACAACTGGCTAATCTTTCCTTCTGCCAACCCAGAGCACTGAGTGCCACAACATCTCTTGTGATCAGACTTTGCCAGGAATTCTAACAGAAACAGTAGAGGAGCTGTGCCCAATGAATCCTATGAAAACTTGTCCCTTTCGAGACAGGTAGCAGAGGCCTCCCGTCAACTGAAGTAAAGGAACCCTCTACCTTGGGATGCACTTTTGTAGACCACCCTTTTTGAAAGGTAACTTCATGAGAATCAAGAGCAAATGCCTCTTCTTCACTTTCTGGGATGGATTTTTACGTTTTTGTTCTGGGAGTCTTATTCCTTGCACCTTAACATTTACCAGTATAAAGTAAGTCCAGCTGTCCTTCAGGGCGCTTGAAGGGCCTGGGAGGACTAAGAAATACAGTTAAGTAGATCAAGAGCAGATCCACACAGAAAACCCAAAAACCTTTTCCAGAACACGAGTTTGTAGCAAATAGAGAGGTAGGAAAGTACACAACGGCATGGAGTTTCCTGCCTCAGTGTTAAACAAAGGCAATCTGTCCTCAATGAGCTTTCGCTGAGACAGAGATCTAGTGGGAATTTGTCTAATTGTGTGGCTGGGAGGCTGTCAGAGGGCAGTTTTGGGGAATGCAGCTAAAGAACAGCACTATACCGCTCACGGCATGCAGTCTAAAATTTGTTTACTGAGCAGGTTGGGTGCGTATCTATCTATCCTGTATATATATATATATATATATATACACACATACACGTATATATATACAGGTGGATGGATAGTGATTTCTGTTCTATGACACACACACACAGAGCCCCCCCACTCTCACACCAGCTAGTTAGTACATCAGGTCCCAGGAGAACAGGACCCTCACACCAGCTGGTTGCCACGTCAGGTCTGCTGGTGGCTTGGCTTCTCTCTGTTCCACCTTGTGCTCAGTTTTCTACACCTTGTGTCTAATGTCTCTGTATATTCCCCCTGAGGGTCTTTTGTTTTAACATTTTATAGCTTTCTACATTAAATCACTGGCATAATCTGCTGATGGCCTCAGCCCCAGACCAGTCTCTGAATAACCAAAACTGACTGTCATTCTACATGTGGCTCGAATATAGATGGCAACGTTAATTTCTGTCAACACTTGCTGGGTCCAAAGGAGCATGTTTTTGCTTTGGAAACACTCAGTTGTGGAAATGCAGCAATAACATAGTAATTCCTTGCCTATAACAAGTGGTTTGATGGCCTTGTGCATAGCAGGGAGTTGTTTCTTCTCTGAGGTAACTTGCTGCACAGAGATAGTCATATTCAAAGCATTTAGGTTTCATGCTGTCATCCAGATCGGTTACAGATAGGTATTGCTCATCTGCAAAGAGCACGAGTATTCCTTTACACTGAACATTCTGAAAGGTGCCAGTAACTGTATTTGTGTTCATATACGACTTAGTTTAAGAATGCTTAACCTGACAAAACCAGTCACATAAAGTGTGTACAGTACTGCGTGTGGTGCATATACTGGATTTTGTTACCTGCAGCTGGGAAAGTCGTTTGAATTTTTTAATGGCTCTTTTTGGTGCCTAACATTGTGAAAGCTGGGTTCTTTTGTATTTAATAGATATGGTCAACATGGATTTACCTAGCTTATGTTGTAAAGAAGAATAAACTTTGAAAATACAGTGTGACTACTATTTTTGGGTTTTTAGCAATACAGTAGCAATCTGTTTTCTTTTATTTAGAAAAAAAGAAACTCCAATCTGATGTAGCTTCATGTAAAGAATGAAGTCAATAATTTTACCAGTTGGAGGGCTATGCTTCAGTGATGTTTGTAGGAGGCACTAAGCCTGATTTATTGGGCAAGCTGTACAAGATCCAAAAACTTCAGAAGGTGTGGAGAAAGTAAATTTTGAAAAATAGGGTATGAAAAGTTAATGAACAAATAATCATTTTTATTCTCAGCATGTTACTAGAAATAGAGTACATCTGTCCCATCCAGCAGCTGCATCATGTAGAAGCACTTGAGAGTGCTTGTGGAGGTTAGGAGAATGTAAATCACAAGTTGAACCATAAAAAAATAGGCAGAAAGTCAGAAATATAGTCAGTGAGTATGTAAAATACATCAAACTAAAAGAATGTGAGAGCTTTTTATTCCAGTATTAAAAAATAATAGAAACTGAAAATTTGAACATTTTTTTAAAAATAATGTGTTTTAATTTTTAATATATTACTACGATAAAAGATCAGTACAGAAGGACATATATTGTTTTCAGAGCCAACACAAAAATGCTAATATATTCTCTTAGAGGTATTTCCAGTAAAACTAGAGAGAAATTAAATATTTCTTTTCTCAAAGGAGTTGAAGATAATTCTTGGTAAATCAAATGTACCATCTTTATTTATTTATTTATTGTTAATATTCTTAATTATTATTTTCTTAATTATCTAGTCATACTTAACAGAATTACTGCCATGAAGATATCATGCTGAAAAACATCCCATTTCAACTTTAATTTAGAACTAAATGTTCTCATTCACTGATACAAACTAGTATTTATTTTCTTGAAATTATTCCCTCAGCAGTACTCTTTCAAATGACTTTTTTCATATAACAGAGATCCCCATTCAGTTTCTAATCACTGTATCTGATAATTAGTTTTAGCTCCACTACAATAAAATGGTGCTTGCTGTGCTTATTTTAGCTGTTGATGACTTTATTTACAAAGAATACTTGAAGATCTTACCAACTTGCTTTTTCTTTTTTTTTTTTTCTTTAATTACTTTTAATTAGGATATGCTTCTGCGTGAACATTCTTTTTGTCAGTTAAGACATGGAACTTCAATAGTTTTGTATTCAATTGCTACATGTTACATAAAAGAGTTCTACAAAACCATGTTCTATCATTTATAACACTTCAACTGCAGATACATTTCATTTCTGTGCTCATTTTTGTAAAGTTGATTACTTATTTACTTTATATCTTGAAATAAATATAAAATGAGCCCTGTTTGCTGACTAATAAGCTTCAACCATGAATCAAAGGACTTTAAAATGAAAGCATTTTAAAGAGTTCAGTTCCCATAAATCGCAAAGAGATCAGCATTCTTTTATTGTCAGTACGTTTTTATTTTTTGCAGGTCAATGCAATTTACAGGGAAGATACCCAACTGGCACATTCATATGTTGTTCTTCCACAGTATAACATCTTTACATGTAGTAGCTCACACTATGATAGCAGCATGCCTCAGCCGAGTGTTGACCTCCCATTCCCACCTCTCTGCCTTTTTTTTTTTTTTTTTTAATTTGAGGTAGGAAGATCTACAGCATTTTACTGTATCTGCCTTTTCAGGTTTCTAGTGTGAGTCCAATGAAAATATCTCAACCACTGAAACATGAATCTAATCATAGAGCTTTGATTAGTGGCCCAGTGTGCCCAGGTGGCCAAGAAGGCCAATGGCATCCTGGCCTGTATCAGGAATAGTGTGGCGAGCAGGAGCAGGGAGGTGATTGTGCCTCTGTACTCGGCACTGGTGAGGCCGCACCTCGAATACTGTGTTCGGTTTTGGGCCCCTCACTACAAGAAGGACATTGAGGTGCTGGAGCTTGTCCAGAGAAGGACAACAAGGCTGGTGAAGGGTCTAGAGAACAGGTCTTATGAGGAGCAGCTGAGGGCTGTTTAGCCTGGAGAAAAGGAGGCTGAGGGGAGACCTTATTGCTCTCTACAACTGCCTGAAAGGAGGCTGTAGAGAGGTGGGTGTTGGTCTCTTCTCCCAAGTAACAAGTGATAGGACAAGAGGAAATGGCCTCAAGTTGCGCCAGGGGAGGTTTAGATTGGATATCAGGAAAAATTTTTTCACTGGAAGGGTAGTCAGGCATTGGAACAGGCTGCCCAGGGAAGTGGTGGAGTCACCATCCCTGGAGGCGTTCAAAAAACATGTGGATGTGGCGCTTCGGGACATGGTTTAGTGGGCATGGGTACTGGGTTGATGGTTGGACTCGATGATCTTAAAGGTCTTTTCCAACCTTAATGATTCTATGATTCTATGATTCTATGATTCTATGATTTGGCTCCAATTTAAGTCTTCAAAAAGTTTGAATTTTTCTAGTTTTTCTTCTTTGTTTGCTTGTTTTTTAATGATGCAGAATAAATGTGAATGCAGATCATGAGATTTCAATACTAGCATTGCTAACTCCAAATTTTATTCTGATGTAACTCTGGATCAGTCTTTTGAACCTCGGCTTAAGCTAGCCAAAAATAAATTCAGCGGCAGTAGTTAGCAGCTAATGTCGATGAGGTGAAGCTCTCACTGTGAATGGTAGTCTGTCTGCTTTCCACTGTCTAAAGTATGGAGAAAATATAACCCTTTGACACCTGAATTTTAAGTACAGCTATGCCTTGATTTCATATCTTCATAATGAAATTTTGTATTTATTAAAAAAAACTGCAATATTTTGCACTGAATCAGAGAGAAAATGTAGAGAGGGCAGATAGAGATGCTTATGCAAGACTCCTATTTATATATTGCCAGCAAGGGGATATCAAATACAAAGCGATTATGCATAAACTTTGTATGATTCTAAATTATTTGAATCACCACCAGTTTTTGAAGATAATAATTTAACTATTAAGGAAAGCAATGGTATTACACATTTACCACATTTTTGTCATCTTTCATTAGGAAAAAATGATTAAAAACATTACATTTGTTAATGTTATCACCAAACAAAGTACACAATCCCTACTTTTGAAATACAAGATACATTTGAATTAATAAAAGAAATGTTAAGTTATTTGTATCTTCTTCTCTTTCAATTCTTGAAATGAAAGCAACTTGACATGGAATCTTTCTCCCTAGTATAGGGAGATTGCAGAGTGGTTCTTATATATTAAATATTAGAAAAGAAAAAAAATATAGCCTAGTCATACATTTTTTTCTAAATGATGGACTTTTTTTCTTTGGTTATACAGAGAGTGTTCAGCAGCACACACCTTTTTGTTTTAGAAAATGTCAGAAAATGTCATAGATGAGCAGTAAAGATGTTCGTCTGAAACCTAAGTAGATCAAGTTCCTCATTGTTCACAGATTTACATATTTCTCAATTAAAGCTAATTAGTTGTCATGCTACTGCTGGAATAGTTTATATAGAACTATTGACACACTTGAATTCATACATACATTTAATTCATCCAGTTTTATCTATCTTTATGGGTACCTCATTTTTTGAAATTGTGCAATAACTTGATTCAGCGGTTTTATCAAACGGTAGTATTTTCTTTCCACTACTTTTCAAACTGCTACTTGTATTTAAGAGTGATCTGTCAACAGACTGAGTAGCTAAAGGGATTGAAAATGCACGTGTTTCTGTTCTGAAATGCTGATTTATGTTCAAACTTAATTACTGACAGATTTTTACTGAACTGCTGGGGAAAAAAAAACCACCACAACTGATCTAATATGCAGATTTAATTCCTTTTGAGCAATGATAAATACTGGTAATTGGAGAATAATCTGGCCAAACCGAGGCTTTACAGTGTCATAAAAACATGGAGCCATACTTCATCCTCTTCTTTTCAGCAATAACAGATTAATGATTTCTGAGCTGTATTGGTAGTCAGCTGCATACATGTAATTTGATGACTGCATATAAGCAGTTTGATGTAGCTAAGGCTGGCAATGGCTAGGGCCCAGAGTACTCTATAGCATCTTACAGATGATTTCTGCAGCACCTGCAGCTAGATTCTACATGAAATGTGATCTCTGTGGCACTTTTCCCCCTGTTATCCTCCTATGCCTATAGTATTCTCAAATGAAAAAAGAAGAGCTGAAGCCATGTAAGGCATACACTATATATAAAGATACACAAATATATATTTTTTTAAAATATAGAATGGAGGGAATATATCTGCATAGCTGAAAGACCTGTGTCTGTTAAACTTAGACAAAGAACACATGTTGATTGGAATAAACAAAGAATATGAGAAGAAAAAAAGTATATGGGAGGGAATGGAGCATGTGAATATGGAAGTGTACATAGAAATAGACTGTGATGTTTGTCTAGAGTTCTATATGAGTGACAATGTATTTGCACCAAGCTGAGAAAGTATTTCCTTACCATTTTGGATGGGACCAGGCTTCTTGGCTGCTGCCACTACCTCTTGTTGTTGGTGGTTTGGCTTTTTTTTTTTTGTTTTATTTTTTTTTTTTTTTTTTTTGGTTTTTTTTTGTAGTTATGTTTGAAATGTTTCTAGATCTTCATCTGATGTTCCTGATGCTTTTCTAATTTATGAAACATTAATATTAGTGGCTTTGGTGGATAAATAAATAAGGTTCTCAAAGGGAAGTAATATCTTTTACTAGGCTAACTGCTAGTATTAGATAAAATATACAAACTTTTGGGTACCTAATCCATTCTTCTGGAATGAGGTAGAAGAAACAAATATGAAAGCTAAATAGAGAGCAGCTGTTACAATATTTTTTGACTTGCATACTTTAACCATTTAAATGATCCAAAGCAAAAAGCTCATAAGGTACCTGTTGAACCTTCACAGGTGTTAAAAAGGAAAGAGGTGATAAGTATGTCAGTTCTTATGAGACAGTGAGAAAATCATGTGCAACATTAAGGGGTTAGCTGGAAGAGAATTGCTATAAAACTCATCTCTCTTCTGAATCGATGATGTTCAGTGTTCAATCTGAATTATTAATTTTAGATTCCAGACTCAGCTTTAGAAGGTGTCTTGTGAGTCTCCCATGAGAATCTTGACTGTAGAGTAATTGAGTTGATTAAAAAAAGAAAAAGAAAAAAAATCTGCCATTGTTGACTGGAGTTTTCTTTCCTCATCTGTTATCTGCATGACTTCAGTCTGCTCTTCTGTGGTCATTTCGTTTCACTGACAAGTTCCTGTTAATGCAGTTCAGGCATTGTATGAAATGTATTACATTCTGGGAAGTGCATGGGTAGGATCCACTAGTTTCAATGTTAGTATTATTCTCTAGGACAACTATAAAAGAAAATTGGATGATATTAGACATCACATTAATAGTAGCAGAATTAATAGGACTGGGAATAAAATTCGCTGGTTTTATTAGATCTGAGATTATGCAGAGAAATATTTCTAATTTTCAAAAAAAAAAAAAAGGTAAACATTATGCAGGCAGTATCCAAGAATTCTCCTCATAACAAGATTGTAACTTACTACAGTTTTCCAAGAATTCCCATTATACATGCAACCAGATCTGTAGAGTTTCTGGGTACTATGTGATCACAAAACCAAACCAATATAAACAGAAAACAAAAAGAAAGTGCGGTTTCCTAAAAGAAAGTGCAATGAACTGGATTACATTCCAGAGAATTTTTATATCAGTTCCTTACTTTGCTTTTCGTTTTAAATGTGTATGCATTTGTACATGTGTTTAGAAGGTAGAAAGCCTTCATGGAGAATATATGTTTATCTTTCCCTGTTGTATCATTAATAATCCAAGTAGGTTTTTGTTTGAAAAACATAATTATTATGATATACCTTCTAGGACTACATGAATTTTAGTATTACTTAGTTTTTTTGTGAATACAGGATTTGGATTTTCTGCATTAGCATTCATACTTTTAATTGGCTACTACTGTGCTAACTGTACTATACCGCAGGAAGATGCTGAAGCATATAAAGGAGTATTCTGCAATACATCATATAGGAAAATATAATAAAACTACTTTTAGAGAAACTTATTTCTGCTCAGTCACAAACCAAATGGTTTTCTTGAATTTTAGAAACTATGTTTTTTTTCTTTATTATTTAATTTTTTTCACATATGTTTGTGTACTTTTGGTTGACCTGAGTGTCCTATTTTCTTTGTTTAAAATATACCCTTTCTCAGGCACACTTATTTAAACAGAAGTTTGCTAGATTTTCAAAGGTATGTTCAATGAAAAAGAACAAGATCATAACACAAGTGCTTTTGAGCGCATAGATCTTAATGCATGTCTATATTTCATATGGCTGAACAGCATATGAGTAAAGCTATTCCAGTTCTTATGGACTACCTTACTCTCAAGGTTAGTGGAGGAACAGGAGATAGGAAGTCTGGGACGTAAGATCTAAAAGAAAAACATTAGTGTCCATTATCAATATGATTATTACTAAAATGGCTATAACTGCACATTGTATGAGGCCAGCAAACTAATTTGTAGATGACATTAAGAAAATAAATGCTACTATCAAGCTGTACCACTGAAGTTATACACTTATTATAATAAGAATCTGTTCCTGTTCTTGTAGATAATCTTATAACATCACATTTGTTTTTTAAATATTGCCTGAGTTTTGTCTGAAAAGCTTGTTTTATTAATAGCCAGTTAAAAACAAAGGAAGACTAAAAAAAACCCTACAGCTGCCAGTGCATTATGATAGGTGGTATCTTAGAGATATTGCCAAGAAAGAATTCTTGTGTACTTCTAGTCAGGGAATGAAATGCAAAAACTTGTGCATATAAAGCAAGAAGGATTGAAGGGAGTGGTTTTTGCCTGAAAGTTTCATGGTGTCTGCTGTAGGACCAGGGCATTTCCATTAGTAATGGACGTAGGGTGAAGCCACTTTGGGACTCGTCCATAGGGCAGCAAAATTCACAGTCAAAATTACATCAGTCTCCTCCACTGACTTCCCCTTGGCTGTATACAGACCACTAAAATAAGGGATGTCCAAAATGGAAGTTGGATATATGTTTAGAACTCCTGTACATAATTGTCAAATAATGCTTAAAAAATCAAAAAAAGAACTTTTCAAAGTTGATAAAGAAGCAAGTGTTTAGTGATAGCATATCTGGTACTTCAGTTCACTAGCTTATAGATCTAGATTATAGTGCATAATTTGCAATAGTTATAGCAAGTGTTTATAAAGAAGATAACCACAATAAGCAAGTAAATGTTGATGATATGTTAGGTTGCGCTTGTTATTAAGAATGTATAGAATGGTTTCTTACAAATCTTCTTCCTAAATTGATCAAAGCAGCAAATTCTGTTAGGCTCTTCTTGTGTTTTCATGTACAATTTACTTTGTAAGATTTTTTTCTCTGAGGTATTGGGAAAAATTATTCAGCCAAGTACCTCATACTGTGCTATTGATGAAAATAATTTATGTGAATCATGAATTCTTTTGTGTGGTTTGTCAGCACTTCAAGTCCTCCAGTGTGAATGAACGTTTGTTAAATCCCACTGCTTTCTTTTCCACAAAAGGGAAAAGCAAATTTATAATCAAATAAAAATTCAGGTATGAAATAAAAATGCAAAGCTGCTTCTCAAAGTAAACTTTCTACTTTTATTCTGTGATGAAATAAAACATAGGTTTCTGCATATTTTGTTTCATTTTTGTGAAATAATGGTAAGAAGTGAAGTTGTCTTTTAACTAACAGTAGCTGTAAATGCAGACAGTGGAGTATGTCTTTGAAGCTTTGCTATTAAATACACAGAGCACCCACCTGACTGTCTACCTATACTGTTTTAAAGTGTATTATTCATAAATAAAATGCTAAATAATTTATCTGCATCTGTGCAGCTGAATTTTACGACCGTATTACTTTGTAACTGTCAACTCTGTAAGCTAATGTGTGTGCTGTAGGAGCTAATCCAGGGAAATTTGACATAAATTTCTAGGTCTTTAAAACTAAAATGCCTAGGGAGACAACGTTTTAAACAAGTAGTCAGTAATGCTTAATTGCGTTATCTGTCCGGGAAGATATTTGAAGACTGTATTACAGAATGAGGCTTCACTAAATGCACTTTCACTGACATGTGTCTTTAATTACGGAAAGGGCATGCGAGTCAATGACTTTGATTTCCTCCCAAACTAGAAATTTTGCATCCACCTGCCTCTTCCAGTGCTATTTACTGAATTCTTCCATGGGTTGAGACAGTTTTGGATATATTCTTAATATTTCAGTTAAAATATGTGCTATGGCCTAAATTAATTCTTTGAACCTTAACTGCTACAAACAAGCACATTTGTGTGTTTATATGAAATTGGGCAGTTTTAAAACATAAGAAAATGCAACTAGCAAGCCTCAAAACTTTCACATTTTCTTTCAGAAAAATTAAAAGCTTATTTGCGTGATTTTCTTTACTCGGTGGAAGTGCACTATGAATGGAAATACAAATGGTTTAATTTCAGCAAGGAACTTTTATATACACCTAAATAAGTCTGTGTGTCATCTTATTTGATTTGTGTGGTATTTTTATGTACTTGGGCATTTTACATAAATAGCATATAGAGTGAACACTACTATGAGGTAAAAATGTGTAGCTACACATAGTAATTGATTATGTTTTCCCTGTCCCTGAGAAACTAAACCAGAACCTTTTGGTGTTCGGAGGAGACATCCTTTACCTTTTTTTTGGCAGAAACTTCCAGAAAGCAGTGGGCAATCAATTCTATTCAGAAATTACAGGAGTAAACTCAAGGAGTGTGGCTTTGCTAAATGCAGATGTGTACTTACAACACTTATGTGACTCTTTGGCAGATATTTTATGGGACATATTTTCCTCACAAGCTCTCTCTCTCTGGTACTACCACAAAATCGCTCCTGTATACCATCTAAATATCCATTGTGGTTTTAATATGAGAAACATGTCGGCTTGACAAGTTAACACTGAATGTGTTTATGATAGCTTATAGTTCTTGAGTAAGCTTGTTTTCTGCAACCTCTTTCATTACTGTAATTTATATGTATGATATTTTAAATCCATGTTGATTAACACCTATGCTAAAACCATACTAGTTTTCATAGAAACATAGAATCATTAAGGTTGGAAAAGACCTCTCAGATCATCAAGTCCAACCGTCAGCCCAACACCATGCCCGTTAAATCATGTCCCAAAGCACCACATCTACACATTTTTTGAATGCCTCCAGTGATGGCGACTCCACCACTTCCCTGGGCAGCCTGTTCCAATGATTGACAACCCTTGCGGTGAAGACATTTTTCCTAATATCCAATCTAAACCTCCCCTGGTGCAACTTGAGGCCATTTCTTCTCGTCCTGTCGCTTGTTACTTGGGAGAAGAGACCAACACCCACCTCTCTACAGCCTCCTTTCAGGTAGTTGTAGAGAGTTATAAGGTCTCCCCTCAGCCTCCTTTTCTCCGGGCTAAACAACCCCAGCTCCCTCAGCCGCTCCTCATAAGGCTTGTTCTCCAGACCCTTCACCAGCTTCGTTGCCCTTCTCTGGACAAGCTCCAGCACCTCAATGTCCTTCTTGTAGTGAGGGGCCCGATCACCTCCCTGCTCCTGCTGGCCACACTATTTCTGACACAGGCCAGGATACTGTTAGCCTTCTTGGCCACCTGAGCACACTGCCGGCTCAAGTTCAGCTGGCTGTTGACCAGCACCTCCAGGCCTTTTCCACCGGGCAGCTTTCCAGCCACTCTTCCCCAAGCCTGTAGTGTTGCCTGGGGTTGTTGTGACCCAGGTGCAGGACCCGGCACTTGGCCTTGTTGAACTTCATGTGGTTGGCCTTGGCCCATTGATCCAGCCTGTCCAGATCCCTCTGCAGAGCCTTCTTACCCTCAGGCAAATCTACACTCCCGCCCAGCTTGGTGTCATCTGCGAACTTACTGAGGGTGCACTCGATCCCCTCGTCCAGATCATTGATAAAGATRTTRAACAAGACTGGCCCCAAAACTGAGCCCTGGGGAACACCGCTCGTGACCAGCTGCCAACTGGATTTAACTCCGTTCACCATAACTCTCTGGGCTCGGCTGTCCAGCTTCTGCATTTTAGAGACAGACTGAAAAAGAAAGAAAATGTTTACTGAAACTTCACTGTACATTCAAAATTGTCTCTGTTTCATGAAGTTAGTAAACTTTCAGGAATTTACACAGCTTATATGCTAGGATTCATTTCTAGGGCGTTTTGTTTATCCTAGGGTATTGCTTTCATTCTAAAGGATCTTGATTTGGAGACAAGCCTGCCTTTGTGCACCCATTTTGTCCTTCGGTGTTCCATTCAGATTTAAATTTCAGTTCAGAAACTGAATGTTTACGATCAATATTGAACACTGTCTCCAAAGAATTAATGACTGTCATAACCTTTCTTTAGAAATCCTAATATTCTTCTGGCATGAATAAACAGCATTTTATTTTGGTTATCTAGTACAAAATTCTAGAATAAATTACATGGTTTTAATTTAAATAAAACGTTTTTCTGTTGAAAATGAAATATCATGCAGGATTGCATGGCAGGTTTGAAGCCTTAGTAAATAAACTCTTTAAAAGCTTAAAATTTTGTTTCAAATCAATATGCACTGACAGTTTTAGATTAATTTGAGAAGAAATTTAGTGATATAAGAGGTATAATGATTTATTACTAAGCCTTAATAGAAACTGGACAGGAGAATAAGCAATTTTGGAGTAAGTAGTTTGTTTGAAAGATCCTTAAGCCTATTTTTGAGAGTATCATGAACACTGAATCCCAACCTATACCTATGTATAGTATGTATACCTGTCCTTGACTAGAAATTTAAGACAAAAAGAGATGTTTATATTCCACTAAAGCAGTTTGCAATAAGGAGCAGTTAACATTCCAAATTTTCATTTGGATGAGCCAAGTTCGTAACTTTTGATGCAGTCATGGAAATGCAGGAAAAACACCCGTATTTTGCGTTAAGTAATCTTTTATATCGCTGGGCAGACCAAGCAGGTTTGAGAATCTTTGAAATGGTCTGTTGTATCCCTTTTCCAATTTAGGTGATCTTTAAATGGCATAGCTAATTTCAGCACTGATTTTTTTACAAATATAAAAAGGTTTGATAATTCCTATAGCTGTGTAGAGAGGTTTCACAGCGCAAATGACAGTTCAGATTGAAGTCTGCCATGGTGTTCCATTTCACTGGAGCACATCTATTCACAGTGCAGGCTTCTGCTGTCTGCTGGTCTTTAGAAACTGCAGTCTGAGCCAGCATTTGCAGATTTAAAGACCTTCACAATGTCAAGGAAAATTTTGTCTGATGTTCATGGCTGTTTCCCAATGGACCACCTTTTCTGCTGAATTTATCCACCATCTTGTCCATCTATTACTCTTTATTGCCAATCTGTGCATGTGCCAAAGGACTCTGCTTAGGAAAGCTACTATTTTCTTCCCTTTTTTAATAACGTATTTGAAAATTGCCAGGTTACTCTTGTGTCCTCTTGATCTACACCACAAAGGAGGCAGTTGGACTGTGAGGAAGTGAGAAGGAGCAGTAACCAGCTACTGCTCTCTGTGGCAGCTACTGCTCTCAGAGTGATCTGCCAGCCTGATGCCATAAGCACTTTTCAGCCCAACTGAAGGTGGAGTGAGGAGGGCAGTCTGTTAGACACAGTCCATTAAATATAATTAAGCAGTATATTTATTTTCTGATCTTTTCTGCCTCCTTTCTTACTTTATGCTTCTTTGTATTGTGGCATGGGAAGTGATTGGTGCTAAGATGATAAACATTTACTCAATAATTCTTTTACTCATAATTATTTCTTCGTTATTTTACTCACTCTAAAAATCAAATATCCTGGCTGACAGAAATAGCATTGGGTAAATACTATTTTGTGTATTGTTGCCCGATAGCATGTGGAAAATTACAATCTGAATTTTTTACTTTACCTAGGACTAATTTAATCCTTTCAGAGTTTGGGTATGGAACTTTGTTAAAAAAAAGAGTTGTAGAGAGTATAGAAAACCTGGAGATCTACCATGCAAGTTGGGAAGGAGAATTCAGCATTTTAATTATCCCAGAGTTAGAAAGTTGAATAGAAAATAAAAGTCTTTAGGCTGTTTTTTTTGTTGGTTTTAATAACTTCTAGCAAAATATGTAAGAACTACCATTCACATTATAATATTTATTAAATGAAGCAATTAATTTAATTTCTCATTAGGTTTAAGGAACTCTCTGTTTACTTATGATTTATAAAAATTCTCTCTCTAATCTATTTTGTTTATAAGCACAATTAATTTTCATAAGTAAGTATTTAGCTTTGGCTCATAGTATTTAAAGACAATTATTGGCCTTTCACTCAACTTTTCAGTTTGATACCCATTCTATTGAGCAACATACAGACGGATTTTTAATGAAATATATTTATCTAAAAAATTATAAGTCTTTAAAATTTGTGAATATATTCAGAACAGCCTATTTTCAGCTTCCCTACTGTAATTAAAACTTGAAATATTTTTATCAATTTTTTAGTATTTTCCAGAAGTTAGCTAACGTAGTTCTCTTTGAGTTGTTTTTCTTTATTTGTTTGGGGTTTTTTTTTGTTGGGGTTTGTTTTTTGATTTTTTTTTTTCCTTAAGTCAGAGTGTAATCATACAATCAAAATTCATACACAACCTTACACTGTACTGGGCCTCTGCAACATCTGTTGGAGGTCAGTGATTTTTTTTTAAATTGTTCGTGTGTGTGTGTGCTTAACATTGCCTATGAAACTGTTGGCTGCAAAAGTTGTTCGTTAGGTAAAACAGCTTACATAACTGAACACAGTAACATAAAGAAAGCAAAGAAAAAATGATAGAAATTAAGACATTGTCACTGTTCATTATTTCTAGAAACAGAATTTTAGAATTGCTTAATGAAATAAATGACATAAAATATTTTAAAAATTGAAATATCTTCAGAGAAATAATATTTGATTAAAATCTCTCAGTGAACTATTTATTATGATGGGAGAAAACCACCCAGCAGAATGGAGGCAACCCTTCTGAATTTGTCTTATTTTGAAACAAATAGATCATCAACATAATTCTTGTCAAATAAACAGCTTCTGAATACTACATTTTTAGAAAAGCTTAACTTCTGTCTGTATTATAACACTTGCTAAATCCAGCTATCTGTTTGGAATTATTTTTTTTCCTTTCTTTTTCCTTGCCAAAGGACACAAGTTATTTTATGACCTTCCTGTGTTAAGACAGAAGGACATTATACACAACCAGAGGATGATATATGTTGTTCATTTTTAGTTTTATTGTCGTTCATTTTTAGTTTTATTTTTATCTCGGATGCAGGTAATTTGGTGTTTATTTTTGTGTACTGTTAAAATGTGTGCTCATCAAAATTGGTATTATTTTCCTTGTCTTTATTCATTATTATGCTGGTCCCTCACTGAATCCAGTATTTTTCCATTTACTAAGACATTAAAAATATTTTCATTACAAGAAAACAAAGTAGGTGGAAGGGGAACACCAATTTGGCAGCACTTGACAGTAAGCGGCAGTGGTTCAACTGCAGTAGTTACCAGTGAATTGATGTGTGATTTTCTAATAAAGACAAACGAAGACATCATGATGATAAATTCTTTATCCTCTAACTAAAAATACCAGCAGTACTGTTCTAATTAATGCAAGTGTTGCTTTTAATTTTGAATTTGTCAGTATGTCCATATATTTTTAATTATGTTAGTAGAACAAGAAAATGCAGAAAACCAGAGATTTTTAAACATATTCAACTTCATTCTTTAAGGCCCATCATCTGAAAAAATATATATAAGTAATATTCCTGCCAGTAAATCTGGAGCAAAACTTTTTTCCTCCAACAGGACTGGAGAATGCAAGACTAAGGAAATTAGAAACCATCTGCGAGCCAGATACCATGCATTGACACAGGCTGAACTTTAAATATGCATGTAAGCAGTGAAGTCTGAACTAAAACTAAGTGTTGGATGATAAGTGCTGGTGTAGAAAACATTGGTAAACGAAACAGGAAGGAAAACACAAGCAGCACCTGTACGTTTACCTGATTATTAATTTCATAGGGGTCACAATGTTTACTTTTCCCTATGTTTAAAACTTCAGTGCAGAGGCTATTAGAACGTATCACCTATATAGAATTTATTAGCACACAGGTTGTTACTGCAGGAGCAGATTTTTGAATGACTTTAAAAAATTAAGGTTAATGTTTTAACATAAATCTTTGTAGCTTTTAGGACTGGTTTCTCCTTTTGGAAGTTATTTGAAGCCAAGCATTAAAATGTGTTTGTTTTAGCTTCAGATGGACCACTATCTTAATTATTTTCATCCAATAGGTTTCAATTAATGGAATTAATTAAAGAAGAATTGGAAATCTTCAGTCTTACATTTCTTTTCTGAACTTCATCAGCCTGATATTTAGGTACTTATTTGTGTTTCTGGAGAGAAGTGTGAAAAATGTATGTACACTTGCTTCAGAACTATACAAAAGGTTTGTTTCCCTTTTTTGTCCCCTTAACCACATAGTATTTTTAATTGTATTAGAACTGTGGAGGCAGTAAGATGTCCACTGAAACAAACCCTTCATGGATAACGTGTTAAGATTTCATGCTTATTAATCAAAGGAATACAATAATATATTTTCAAAAAGAATTTTCAGGATGCAGTGAATAATTTTGTGAAAAGGCTTCTAGCATGAATTTTCTGTCTGTTCATCAAATACTGTGTAGATCCTGTCTTGCATCAGAACTAATTGCCTTGTTTTAGATCTCATTGGGATGGGAATTATTTTCATTGCACTATATCATTAAAAAAACATTAATATATGGCATTTTACTTGCTGTCAGTGTGTTTTCAAAACTGGAACTCCTAAAAATATTGCTATGCTTGAAAGTAACCTAGATAGTGTTTAATTAAAAAGACTGGTGCAACATATGAGAAGATTACAATTACTGTATTTTCACTTTTATACTTCTCCTGTGGCTCTCATCCATTAGCCTTTCTGGTTTCCAGGCAACCCTGGTTCATTCTGTCCCAAATGAGATGTTGGTACACTTTGTTCTTTTCCAGTCTCTTGCTTCTCAAGAGTATTGACATTGTTATGACACCTTCTTACCTCATTTTTATATTCAAGTTTAACATTATCTCTGTGTTAATGGTGACAATTGGAAATGAGAAACTAAAATAATTTATTTCATCTGTAATTAATACTGTATTCTACTAGTCATGCTTTGTTAATAGTGTTTTGCTACACCACTGATTTCAAAATCAGAGTCCTAGAGTGTATGGATCAAGTTTTGTAAAGTGGAATCCCTTCCTCCTCCTCTGTATAGATGATCTTTCTCACTCAGGCTGTTCTATAGAACTGCAGATGCTAAAGGTGTATCAGTGAACAACTTACTTCTCACACACTGTTTTTTCAAGGCAACTCCAAACTTCTGGCTTCCGCAACATCTGTGGCACCATTCAACATCTCATGGCTTATTCATAAGATGTCTCATCTCACTACTCGACACATGAGATGGTCATCAACAAATATGGCACTACTGAACACACACAAAAAAATTCTAGTCTCGCACCTGTGGAAATTAATGTTAGGGAAAAATACTTTTTTTATTTAATCAGATAGGTTATTCTGTCCAGAACACAAAAATTTACAGTTTCCTCAGTAAATTTTATAGCTAGTTCTGACTTTAGTAATTAGCATATTTTTAGCAATTTGACATAACCTCTTTACTAACTTCAGTAATTTGTCATAACCTCTGCCTGCTTAGTCTGTTGTGTTGTATTTTTCAGGACATAGGACACTGATGAAGTTTGAGTAAACTTTTCAAAACTAAGTGAAACTAAGTAAAGCAACGTTTTCAAAAGAAAATAGATATTCAAACTACAAGCTGGTATGAATATTAAACACCAGTGAAAATAAGTAAACCAATGTTTTTAAAAGAAAACAGATATTCAAACTATTAGCTGGTATGTTTAATATTCATGCCTGTATGTTAAGACACAGAGTGGTGTTGATCCTTTGTTATGTTCTTCAAGGAAAAAATAAATTAAAAAATGTACCGTAGAAATTATCGTGAGCTATAAAACTAGCTTACATATTTGCACAGAAGCAATGGAGTAATACAACAGCGTCAAAGTATATATTATTTCCAATTTATTGCGTCTTTTCTATTTTGAGAACATACAATAAATGTCAGAGTAAAACCAGCTACATATTGTAACTTCATTGCTCAGTCTATCAGTCGCTTCCTTAATTTACAAAATGTCAGCCTAAGTTTTCAGTGAAAGTTGATATTGTATCTAGACTCAAACTAGACAGACTAATAATGAAGCTGCAATGAGCAGAAGTGTAGCTATGAGAACGGGTTGATTTAATAAGGTTAACATCTGTCACTTTCAGCAAGTTTAGCATTAAGACCCTACATATCAAGATCCTGATGCCAGGCTCAAGATTAGTTGCTAGTGAGAAATACCAACAGGAAATGTCAATGTCTTTGGCATCTGTTTCAAGTAAAAAAAAAGAGTTCGCAAATGGTGTTATTTGTCTTTATTGGTGACATAATGGATATTACAGGAAGGAGTAATATTTCTAAGGTTCTTCAGCAATCAGTGGAATCAGAAATCTTCCAACATCACAAGTTCAGCCAACCTGGCACGCTTTGCCTTTAGCAGAGGGTGTGCAATACCAGAATAGTACTGTTTCCTTAAGGCCTCTGGGTAGCCACAAAAGAACATGTATTTTAAAAACAAATATTTTAGTTTTCCTTTCCTTTTTTCTCTACTTATTTTTATATTTTGTTTTGTGCAAAAACAGGAGTAATGATGATCCTCTGTTGGCTTGATCACTCCTGGCTCTACTCAATTTCTCCCTTGAAATAATAAAGGTAGAACACTGGAAGGGAGTCATGCAAAATAGGATCTATAAATAGCACTTCATCTGCACTGCACTGTCTATTTTGTATATTTTTTGTCAGATCATGCTAATGCTTTCCTTTGTGTCTTCACTCAACAAATCTGAGTGACTGTAACTTTCAGATGACAGTTTCTGTATAAAAGGTATAGCAAAGCATCTTCCGACACTGCTTTCATTTTAATACTAACCACAATTTAATGAAAGTTTTAGCAAAAAGACATTACATTTCTTGCAGCCTAACTACAAGAATCCTCTAACAATTGCATCATTCATGCTATTAAAAATCTAATGATTTAACGTAGATTTCAACTTAAATAATTTATGCAGTTTACTTATCCTGCCCAACCATGGATGCCGTGGCTCAGTTATTTCATTTTCATTTTGAAGGATATTTTTTCCCATTTTTACCAAATCTGTCCTTGAGATTGCAGAAAGAGAACTCTCCACATTGAGGCTTAGCTCTAATTGTTGCAATGTCTCACGTCTTCTTTTTGGACATCTTTTTTAGATCTAATTGTTTATATGTTCACTGATACATGAGTGTGAGTTGGCTGGGCTGAAGGGATAGTGACATGATAATTTAATGAGAAGCTCTTTCCTACTGCTAAGCAATATGATAGGAACTTCCCTTGCTAAATACAATCTATGGGAGTAACTAGGGAGAGATTAATGGATGAGGCAGTTCAATAGTCTGCATCTTCCTAGATGTTCTTGCGAGCCACAGGTATTCTTTGTAAGTCCTGTAAGTGTGCTGACTAACTTTTTGTACCTTCACACCTGACATTGGTGTGAAGGATTACACAGAGCAAAAAAGGAAAAAGCAATCACACCCACAGGAATCTTCAACACGAAGTGATGCATTTATAGTGTAGGTTAATTTCCCAAATGATTGACTTCAGTATTTATTTTTATGGATGCATTTTAATATAAAAGAAGATATCTACCTTCTATAAACTTAAATAGTCCAACTCCAGAAACCTTTTCCCTCCCTCCTGCAAACTCAGTGGCATATAAAACTAACAAAAAGTCATCTCTTTCCTCCACAAAAAGCTGTTTTATTTCAGTCTATAAGTTACTCATTTTAGCAATAGTTCAGAAAGCATGCAAACAAAATCTTGTGAATTAAAAAAAAAAAGGAAAACCAGATTTAAAAAAAGTCCTTTGATTTAAGGAATAAGTCTCCTGGGCACAAAAGCAAGTTCTATCTCATTACCACAGAAATTTATACATAAATATCCTGTACGATTCTTAGGACACAAAACCTTTTTCAGTGTATCCTACTATAATATCTGGGTACTTATTGGGCATTATAAGTATAGTAAGTCTTAAAATTGGAATAAATATTATCTATCAAACTCTAAACTCTATGTATGCCTCATGATATTATTAAAATTAAACTATAATTTTATTTTAGTAAAATGCATGCTGTATGCCTTTGGAGTTTTCTGGTAGGTTTTTGTATAGCTTGTGGATACTGCATAAATTATATTTATGCTTACGAATCCATTTTTCTTTTATTCCATATTCTATCCAATATATTTACCTATCATGTTAGATGTACTTTCTTTAGTTGGACTTAGTTAGGTTTGAAGTTCCTTATTACAGGTTTATTATTTTATAAACTGTGTATTGAAATGGTATCTTGACTGACTGGACTCACTTGCTTCTTCAATAATACATGAAATATTCTTGATTGGTCTTTTCAAAGGTTTTTTATAGAGAAATCACATGGCTTATCTGATATACTCAAAGTAGATTGTTTTCCTGCACTTTTTACATCATTTTGTATAACTCACTGGAGAACATGGATAAAAATATGTCAGTCTAAATATATACAGATCTGTTCAGATTTTTATGGGGTAGCAATGGGATTCATTTTCAAATAGAGTTATTTCTAAGTTCTTTGGTTCATTTTTGTCCTCATTTTTCCAGGTTTTTCCCTGCTTGTTTTCTCAGTAATTAGTTAAAACCAAAACAATCCTTGGCATTTCACATACTAAAAAAATATTTCTTAAAGAAAGCTGCATCTTGGAAGAACAAACAGTCTATTTTCAAACCAAAGCCACTGTACACACTTTGTTTGTGCTGAGGTATGGTTTGCTGAAACTTCAGTGCTTTAATGTTTCAGATATTGTCTCATAAAAACTTCAAGGTAAAACCAGGTGAAATTTTATTACCTGGAGATGCTATGAAAGTCTAACTGTAATTAACATGTAGCATTTAAAAGTTATGCGTTACCATGCCCTTTAATAATATAATACAATCTTAACAGTACTGTTGCTTACTTGTTTTTTTGCTAGGTAAAATTGAAATTGGAATTGAATAAGAATGGAGGAGAAATTGTTATTGCAATATATACCACAAGACATTGTCAACTATATGACTTTTTTTTTTTTTTCATTTCTGGTGAACATTTTGAATTTTATGGCCTGTAAAATGCGTTGCAAAAATTCATTGCATAACAAATGATTTATCAGTTGCAAATGCAGGCAGAGAGAGACCAGCACTGCTGTTATAACATTACTTCTTGCTATGATCAAAGGAGAAATTACAAGAAGTATACTTATTTGGTGCCTTAGACTATGATTATTTTTGTGTACAGTGTAGCCTTTTGTTAAATACAAAGAAGCTACCTTGGTCTCAGGAAGTCCCTGACCCTCAAGTTGCTGCCTGTATGACTTCTGCTTTTTATGACTGACAGACAGAATATTTATCTAGGTGAACTGCTCATCTTATCGCTGATACTGAAGTAATGGAACCGCTCAGGCGTAACCACTCTCTGTGGTGGTGCCAATATTTATGGAATATATTCAAACAAATAGCATTTAAAATTAAGCAATAGTATTTAATTAAAATAAATGCAAACTGAAGACTTTACAAGTTTCTAAATTTCAGAATGGAGGTTAAATGAAGTTACATAATGCTTTATCGATACTTTCCGTATCAATCCTCACACAAAGTACTGCTTTCAAAGGATATTTCATTATAGTTAAACTGGTGCCTTAATTAGGTGATTAAACATCCTGAAAACAAATCCATGTTCAAATCATTGAGGCTGAGTTAGAACAAAGGTAGATTATAATAGATAAATAATGGGAGGAGTTAATAAAGAGGTGAAAGATGATTAAAAATAAATGAACAAAATTCCAGTGGGTGGTAAGGAAGTAAATCATTGGGACTAACTGTGGAAATTAGTTTGAACAAATAGAACATGCCTTAGTGGAAAAATGCACCCAAAAGCCACAGTAGAACATGTACAAAAGGAATGGAATTGTATATTATTTTGGGTTAGAATATGGCAATAGGAAAAAAAAGTCTTCAACAGGTGAAGCAATCAATCTCTCACATTGACTGACAGCAGCTGACCATGTAAATTGCCTCCTACCTAAGTAGATTTAAATGAAGACTGCAAATGTTATATTGCTTTTTGTTAATAGCTTACAATGATTTTATTTTTGCTGATAATGGTGGCCATTAAAAATCTACAGTCTGCGGGTGTTCCGTATATTAAATGAAATATAGGGAAAGCTAGGGTAGTGACAATGGCACTAGAATGAGTTAAGCAAATTTATTTGAACTCTGATATTCCTGCTCATCTTCTGTCTTTCAAGAGAAGGTAGAAACATCTGCTTCTCTGTTTCTTGCTGGCTTAGGTCAGTGGAATACAAGAATAAATACATAAATAAATAAAAAACAAAGTCCTTAATGCAGCCTGTTAGCTGCAGCTAACGATGTCCTCACCACCTGGATATATTCACCCAGTGTTGAGCTGGCAGTGTAAGATCAGACACTTCAATGTTTCAACATATGGGACATGCTAGAATGCAAAAAGGTAGAAAAGGACAAAGCATAGCTAAAGATATGCCCTTGACAGAGATCAGTAGTATCAGCTCTCAGGAATTCATTTTACATCAGCCATCCTTAGGGCTGTTGTAAATTCCAAGGGGTCTGTAAAGTGAGTTTGGCATTTTGACACCCAACTAGAAGGGCGGATGGTAGAGTGAATTCATCCACTGTGTGAAGTTTTTTACTATTGACAAGTGTTGAATCGAGCTATAATATCTAGATTTTTAGGAAAAAAGAGTCTTTGAGACCATAATGATTAAATGGGAAATTTTTGCAGACTTTTCCTATGGAACTGTTTTTCTTATATTATGATAGTTTGTGGAAGCACAAAAACATATTCATTTTATTGTCTTATACTACCAATCACTACATTTTCATAGAAGTATTAGTGTTCTCTGACTATAAACAGACTGACATTGATATCCATGGAGAAAATTGTCAGATATAGACAGACAGATAAGTAGATTGTATACTGTGTCGGCCTGTGATATAAAAATTAACGTTCTTGGGTTTTGTTATGCATTGCCTAGCAAAAATGGCCAATGGAAAAGAAAAATGAGTACATGCTGCATGAACAGAATCGACACCTTTAATACTTTTTCTACCTAAAACCAAATAATATTAATGACTTCTGGCCATGTACCTTCAGGATGAAATCTTTTACCTTCTTTAATCATTCAGATGACAAAAAGGTCAAATAAGTGTTATTAGCACATAGATAGCATAAGTGCTAAATTTAAAATTTTTAGTTCATTGGAAATATAGATTTTTTTCCCCCTTAGTGTGTACTCATAAGTTCCTAAAGATTTCATAACCTGAATATCATTCAAGTTTTCAAAAAAACTACAGCTTACACTCCCTGTAAACATTAGCCCATTGTGTGCATCCTTTATAACGTACTTTTTATTGTGTACTATTTTTTCTTTTACGCATCTATCCTACGGAATGGTAACTTTTATTCTTGGTTTTAAGTATTTGAAATACTTTGTTATACATTTTTTCTATAAAAAATTCATTGGTGGAAATTTGCAGGATTTTATAGAGGGTTTTCTTATTATATATTCAAAATACCACTTCTTCTAATATGTTACAGAATTACTTGTTCAGAAACAGGCACCAACATATGCAAAATATTCATACAGCATGCTGTCATCCTGCACTGAGTAATGTAGAACTCTTGAGGAAATTATTGGGACTTCTCTATAGACACAGATCTAAATGTTGGTCATTTGTGTATGAATTTTGGCATGCAAGTTCAGAAATTTTAACTTTGCATCTTGTATACATGAATGAGGAATACATACCTGTGTTCAGGGTAGTCTATAGTGAGTGTGATACAGCAATACGAATTCTTAGGTTTTGGATCTATTTTCTTTTTCTTTTATTTTATGATATACCTGCATTCTTAAGGTGTCTTGTGTCATTAAAAGTGCTGATATGTTTACTACAACTCTTGTGAAGTTATATTTAAGTCTATAGATAATTTGGAAAGAAACTAAAAAAATAAATGTAATAGAGGAATATGTGAAATATAAAAGAAGAGCAAATGACAAAGAATGAAAACTGACCTTAAACATGTTAATCAGCTGCTTTTGAACTTATACCCTGATTTAATTGAGTATAATATAGACCATTAGAAGTAAGTATTCTGTATGAAGTGCAAGAAATCAGCCTTGCCAACCTCATTAAAACTAATAGAAGTTGGGTAGTTACTGCTATCTTTGGCTACACTTATCCCTGACAAATCTTCACTGGAATAAACACAGCTTATTCTGAGACAAAAAAGCAAATAAGCCTATTTTGCTACTTTACAAATGTGTGTTTTGGGTTTTTTTTTCTTTTTTTTTTTTAACTGGAATAATTTTGCAGATACTAATAGATAAGAGAAAACAGCTAGATTTCAGATAGATTTTTAAATGATAAAATTTTGTTTGCATGCCTACAGGAAATATTGACTAACACTCAACATTACTATTGAAAATTATAATACTTTTTTTTTTTTCCTAGGGCCTTTCTTCTTAAAAAAAAAAAAAAAAAAAAACAAAAAAAACCCCAACCAACAGCCAACCTTTCAGAAACTAAAGTTATTACTAAAATTCTTAAAATAAATTAGATTAGATTGCTTGCCCATTTCTGTCTGATAATCTAAATTATTAAAGATATTTTCTATGTATTTAATATACCTGGAACCACACTCTGCTCCAGTGGCATGCTCAAACAAAAGCTACATGTGTGAAGACATTTAGAATAAATTACATTTTTAAGATATCCTTTCATACCCTGTACTTAGCTAACTGCATTCATAACAGCATACTCTGGGGATAAATAGTGTACTAACAGTACTAACAGAACATTACCTGATTTGTTTTTATATTCCTAATGGTTTAGGGGAAAAAAATGAAATGCCCATAATAAAACCAAAACAGAGGATCTGACAAATAGCTTAATTAGCAATATTGAGCTGTTCTCTTGCTAACCATAATAACAGTATATTAAAATAATTTGTCTTTCTCCATATTAAAACTAGAACACTAATACGTTTGGAATAATTCCTACAAAACTTAGTTGCAGACTACCACAATAATACACAAAAACCTGCTATATTTGGATGACTCAAGTATAGAACAAACCGCAGCTTATTCAAATCTTACTACTATTTTGTTAATTTTTTCATGGACAGAGTTTTGTGGCCATTTACGAAATTCGTGCCAGAGTAAACTCAGAATTGTAGCAGGGGGTAGAGGTTCTCTGACTTCTAGAGAGTAAGAAGATACTTCTAAGATTTGAGAAATTAATACCTTAAAGGAATAAAATATTAAAGCTTGGCAGAAAGCCAAGACTTATGTAATGGTGCCAAAGTTTACAGTTATAACTACATACAAAAATGTAAGAAGAAATTGATATAGAGAAGAAGAGTGGTTAAAATATCAGGTAATGATGAACAAATTACTTCAGAGAAAAGTTTCATGCTAGATCCGTAGATTTTATATATCTAGATACAGATGCATTCAACATACAGGAACTATTCAGTTTAGCAGTAGTAGGAGAGTGAATACTGAGGCAGTTCAAAACATCTTTACTTTTTCCTTCATATATGCTATTCTTTTTCACCATCTACATTTGGGAAGCTGTAGAAAAAACAACTACACTAATACCCCTTTCATATATTTAATGAGAGCAAACGTAAATCAGGATACATAGATTGCATGTACAGCTAATGTTAATATTATATGTTATCATCAACCTACATCTTCCTCTATGAAATCTGTATCAAGATGTGCATTTGTATTTATGTAAACTCTCTTTTTTTAGCAGAGTGGTAACTTGCTAATTAATTATGCTATTTCTTTACCACATAATGTGGGTGATTTGGTGTTTTGGTATCTGTGCAAATCTTTCTTGTTTGCCTTGTACTATGTTTCTTTGGTGTTGTGTATTTTAGGGAGTATCTTGTCTTCCTATATCTATCAATCAGTCATTTGCTTAAATTTCATTTGGATTTTAATAATGGAGTCTCAGGTTTGCATACTTTTCACTGTATTTGATGTCTGTGGTTTTGTCTTTCGTTTGAGTGAGGAAACATTTGTAGATTTGATGAAACAGATATCCAGTCTTGGTGATACACATGGGCTGCTTTCAGGAATATGATGCATTTAAACCTTTGAAAGACTAAATATCTATGATGTCTTTAAGATTTCTGACATGGTATCATCTCATAGTTCCTTTCCTTTTTTCCATCTTTTGTGGTATTCTTTCCATCACTGCTGATCAGAGTCATTGTATGGATATGTGACCAAATATTTGATTGACATCAAATATAGTATAAATCATATATATAACATGTATGAGAGAAATGCTCAGCTAAGGGATCAATTGTCTTTTATTTCCCTGTGGTTTTTGCTGCTTTCTTTTCTGGAATCTTAATGATACCCATTTCCAATGCAGCTTTGCCTTTTGATTGGCACTGACATACTGATTCTGCTACTGGTGGCTATGCAATAAATGTGTGAAAAACACTGTTTAATTGAGAGATATTATATTGGCTTATGTTTGTGATTTTTGGCTTATATATATATAATTATTAGCTTATAATCAGTTAAATATTTTTTGTACACCTGTTTTGTTTTCAGTCAATAGAGATTGTTGTAGAGAACAAGGCAATAACTCCCAAATAATGACATATCAAAACAGAACTGAAAAGTATCACTGAGATTCAACATTTTCCTATCATGCAGCTTGGGGACTTTACTGAGCAATGCTAACAGCCAACAAATTTCACAGGCTGCGAGACAGAAGGAGGAAGGAAAGGAGAGAAGGAAAAGGCTTGCTCTGCTTTAGGAAGAGGCATGATGAAAAATATCTGTAGAATTTAGATGAGAGTGATAGAAAAACAATCTGTGTGGAATTAATTTAGTGTAAACTGTGACATTATTTTTAGAGGGAACTGAATATCAAATGCCAAATGAAACTGGACCTATTTGTATGAGGGTTTTAGTATCTGAGAACTGCAGCCTGAATCCTGTCTATAAGAGATTACATTTGAAAACTCAAAATTGAGAAAAATTATTTTGTGGGAAATTAAATAAGAAATATGTAGGCACTTGGTAGGACCAGAAAGATTCAGATATATAATTAGAGCTGGTTTTAATTTTTGGTGGCAATATGGAGGACTTTGTTTATCTGGGAGTTTCACTTTTCCTCCTGATGGAGGAACTGTTCAGTTCGCTATGGAACTGAAACAAAATAGATGCAACCTTTCCTGATCCCATACAACTAAACAGCCTATCTCAGAAACTGGGTCTGACAGAATAGTGATAAAATTATTACAGCTTATTTCCATACAGCCATAATGTTGATATGAGGATGACTGATTTCCTTTTCTTGATGAAATTGCACAGATGAATATAGTTGCAAATTGAAACTACAGGGGTTCCAGGAAGGCTGATATCCTTCATGGCTTTCTCCAGGGTGATCCTGTGTTTGTAGGTAACTGTTTGCTTAAATCATAACAATCTCAGTGTTGTTCTAGAATGACAGTGTAGTTTGATTTGTGATGGAAAAGGGTTTTTTTGTTGGTTTTTTTTTTTTTTTTACTTTGATGTGTTAGTTCTGTATTTTCATTGTTCTTTTTCTCCGTTTGATATTTGCTTGTTCACGCACTTCATAGCTGCTCACCAATTTTCTAGTATTCTAGGTCATGCATGTGCAACAGAGAGCATGTGGTTTTTCAGAGCAATCTTTCTGTACCATAATGACTATGACATGTCATAGTGAGGTGACAAAGGTGTTACAGTTGGTTTCCTATACGAAGCCTGCCTTGGGCACTTCATTTATTTCGGACATGGCTATATTTTTGTGAGGCAAGTAGAACTGCCTCTGATGATTTTCAATATTGATTAAAGATTTTTTTTTCAAGTGCTTCAATTCCCTTCAGCCTCTGGTCAGAAGCTGATGTACAAGTGGACCAGAGCATGTTTTGTAAGCCTATCACTATATTCTGGTTTTCTATCAATTTGAAAGCCTTACTTTTTCCTTTAGTTGTCATATTTTCATGCTGAAGGCTGCTTCTGCTTATTTTTAGTTTTTTATCTCTTTTTTTTCTCTCAATATAAATAATATCTGTTAGATAAGCATGTACTTCTTTGTGCCCATCTGCTTGTAGAAAGCAGCCTGATATACAGTCATTCTTACTGTCTTCTCTGTACTTTTAGATTCCTGATTTCATAAAGAATGGATTTACTTTACACCATATTCAGTGTTTAAGTATAAAAAGAAAGAGTCAAAATTCTCCAATATCCAGCCATTATATCTTCCTTCACATATGTTGATAACTCATCAAACATGTTTTGAAAATAGAATTCGCTCATGATTGAGCATCAGAACTATTATAGTACTTAATACCGGGAAGCTATTTAGTGTAACAAAGGGACTTTTTAGCTGGAGTATGGATTGTAAAACAAGGGATTGATTTTCTTCTATCTTTGCACATTTAAACCTGAAATATATCCAGAATTCAAATGGTTAGTAATAAGACTGTAGGTGTTATGTCTGTTTAAAATGCTTTACATACCAGTTTGTAAAATTGTAAATCGTAGACAAATTTAATTTTCTCTGTTAAAAATATATATCATATACATTTCTGTTTATATAACCATATAATTATTACGCTTTTCATATCATCAGGCAAAGTTGGCAGGGAGTAATAACAGGAAAGTTATCAAGTCTTTGTTTAAGTTTAGAAAATGTGTACCCTTGTTTGTGAGAGTTATGTACACACACTGACCAACAGATTGCATCCCTATTTCCCATTAATTCACATTAATTCCAACTCTCACTGAGTTGGAGGAAGTACAAATCCCTCAAGCACTTTGTCTCCCAGGAGGTGTACTGATTCCTGCAGCTGGTCAGCTCTGACAGTCTGGAGAGGCAGAAGGTAGCCTGGGTCTCCAAGGAAGTCATTCTGTCTCTCAAAGAATTTGCAAGTGGACTCAAAACATAGAAAAAAGCATCACAGACAAGTCTGGATTCAGTTATCACAAGCTTCCTGTGTAGCCTTGGGCAAGTCATTCAGTCTCTGTCTTCTTCAGTACACAATCTGTAACATACAGAGTGTCTGAGCCTTCTTCACATATTTTTGATTGTTACTGAAATCCTTTGATATACTCGATATATATGTTTGCTCTATATTGTGGTTATTTTTCTTTTGGAAAGGTAGATATGTAGGTAGGTAAACCTCCAAAAGTAACCTTTAAGATAATACTTCATAATCCTTCACTAACAAGATACTGATCGCAGCCAGAGTACTGAATCTTTGGTCCATACTGGCTTTTAGTAGTACATTCTGATCTACCACTGTGTGTCAGAGTTGATTTCATGAAAGTCAAAGAAAGTTCAGTATTACAGGGAAAATGACAGCTTTTGCCTAATCAATAATTTGTTACATACAAATAATGTCACAGTAATCAGCGTGACTACTTATTTTTTAGTAAGAGCTTCCTTTTAATGCTTTGTGAGAGATTACGAAATGTGTTCTTTCTTCACAGGTAAGTCTTCCTGCCTTCTGACTTCTCCTCCACCGCCAGCCTTTCTTAGGTCCTCACCCTTCTGTGTGTCTCTACCCCTCAGTGCCTGCCTGTCATCCCCAGCGATGACATAAGTATTGTCAGTAGGAGCTTTGGTTCAGTGAACATAATGAAGTCCCTCATTTGAGAACTTTGCCCTTACACTTTAGGAAGCACACCAGGTAGATAGAAATTTTCACTTTTTAATATCAGTCATTCTATGTGCTATCTGCAGTGCCCCTCCCCCAAAACTGATAACAAAAATATTCAAGAATTTTATAGCATTAATATTTCACAGTAGGTTTACCACTGTGAGGTTGGAAGTGAAATATGCATTTGATTGAGATTTCAGGAAGGAGATAAAAATATCTGTTTGTATTCTGGAGCACAATATACTGTAAACAGACAGCGTGCTGACAGAGTGAAATCTTAGGTGCGGCTGATGATCTTAGATTTGTATTCTGTAGATCTGATAGAAAATTCAGCTGATCAACCCTAATTGTAAGTTAATGAAGTTTTAGACTGGGACTAAGTGTATTTAAACTCAAGTGTAATGGATGCATTTTTAATAAAAATACCAAGTCAATTAAGAAGCTGTTACAGAGATTAAGTCTGAACAGCTCTGACAAATGCTCTAACAAAGAGAATAACTGCTTAAATAGCCTTTTAAAATGGAAGGTAGAAACCTTTTTTTTATGATACAAGTTTGTTAAGTATTATCAATTTCATAGACGACTTACATTAACTTTGGTTAAAAATATGATATTTTGCTTTTTACCCAGTGCACTGAAGAGCAGTTGGAAATAGTGTAGAGAATTTAGAATAATTTTTCCAAATTCTAAATTAAGTAGAGATTTTTAATCTGAATGAAATATATTTATGGGACATAAAAATGCATAATTTAATTTAGGTAGGTGTATACTTACATGTGTGTGCATGTTTAAAGAGGAATATTTAATAGAAACTAATCTTCATCCTTAGTTAGGTCCTGAAGAGCTTCTATATTGTATCATGAAAGGCTGTGATGAAAAAACAAAGTAAAGATTCTCCTTGCAATTCTTGGAAGTCAATAAACATTGCACTATCATTCCTTGTTAAAAAATTTGCTTTTTACTTTGTGGATATGTGATTCTTCACCTTCTGAATGAGTTTAACAGGTGCAGTAAGAAATTATTGTACACCAGGTAGAATGAAGTTTTGAAAGAGATCTCTAAATGGAAGCATCCATTAGTGAATATTCCTATGACTTGAGGACAAGAAAATACAGCAAAAAATAATTTTTAATTACTTTAAAGGATATATTTTCAGTTTTGGTTAACATGTTGCTATTGCTTTCTGAGACTCTTATTAACCTTAAAGCAAATATCTCCATGCAAAGTAGCTGGTGATCAAAGAGTACTTGTATGGATGTTTCCAGCAGCTGGGCTCATACAGGCCTTTTAAAACTAAAGTTTCTGAAGCCAGTACCTGCCAACTGTAGTTTCAAGTAGATGAGAAAGTTTTTCCTTCTAACAACAATGCAATTTTGTTTGTGGGGCAATTGGAAAAGATTTTGTAGTTGATGTGTACTAAGCCAATATTTCACTTCTCTCTTCAAGGTTTGCAGGAGCATACCAAAGAGGGAGATAAGTCCCCGCTAATCCTAGAACTGAAAAACACATATTGTGCAGTTCAGGTATCAGTAACATTTATTGTCTGAAGAAGTACTGGTACAGTCTACTTCAGTACCTACAGAGCATCCCCCCTCCCCATGAATTAGGATACAGAAATTTACAGCTACATAGCTCTTAGGATTTGATTTGTTCCTTGTTTCCCTATTTCAGTTGTCATTGTTTCTCCAAGCAGAAATCTTGCAAAGGCTGCAGTAAACATGGAAAAAGTTCAGAGAGAGGTTTTATAATTTTCCCACTTACAGTCACTGACGCTCTGTTAGTCATTTATAGTGAGCATAAAGTCAGCTGAATAATTTGTCGTTTCAATTCCTGATTTTCATACATTTATGTTAGATACCAGTTTTCTTGCAAAAAAGTGTGCTAACAGAATGAAAAACCTAGCCAAAAGCAATAAGGATATCTGAAATATAGTGACCTGCAAGGCTGTGGGTTTCTTCTCTTGGCTCTCACTCATTCTCATGAATGAGTGGCTCAGAATCCTCTGGCCACGTTGGACATGTACAGCCTTGTTACAGGCTTATTCTCTTCTTGCAAAGGGTGAAGGTAGTTTTGTTTTCTCCATCCTACATGCTGCCTACTGGTCTGAACTTTTACTCTATAAATGGGTGTACTGGGTCTGGCTGGGATGGAGTTAATTTTCTTCATAACAGCTCGTATGGTGTTGTGTTTCAGATTTGCAGCTAAAACAGTGTTGATAACACGGGTGTTTTAGCTCTCGCTGAACAGTGTGCACAGCATCAAGGCCATCTCTGTTTCTCACTCTGTCCTTCAGTGAACAGACTGGGGTGTGCCCAAGAGGTTGGGAGGGAACACAACCAGACAGATGACCTGAAATAACCAAAGAGATATTCCATACCATATAACGTCATGGTCAGCAATAAAATGGAGCCGAGCGGGGCTTAGGGCAGTTAGCCATCTTTTGCTCAGGAACTGACTGGGCATCGGTCTGCCTGTGGGAGGTGGTGAGTGATTGCCTTTGCATCGCTTGTTTTGTTTTCTTTCTCTCTTCTTCCCCTTATCCTTCACTTACTAAACAATGGGTTTTATATTGGCCCCCAAGTTTTTTTTCTTGCTTTTACTATTCCTTTCCTCTTCCCCCCATCCCACTGGGGTAGGGGAAGTGAGCGAGCAGCAGTGTCAGTATGGGGGTTAACACACAATCCAGATTCTGTTTCTTCATCTTCTTAAGGATGAAGAACTTCTTACTTCCCAGGAACTTGATTTTATGGCCATTCGAAGTGGAGACACGTTCTGCTCCTGCTGAAGCTTTGTCACTGTGCAGTGTTCCAATTTCAGAAGGCAATAAAGGATGCAAGAAATAAGAAACACAACTTTAGTTTATATTTTATAATTATAACATTCACATGAGGACCTGGAAACTGAGGTTTCCAATCCCTGCTCATAGGACTGATTAATTATATATTAAACCTTCAGTGAATGAATCAAAAAATTCTTGAGACAGGAACTAGAACCTAAACCTGGATACCCTGATTATTGGATTAGAGATCTGTGTTCTTCCCAGCACACCCTTAAGTCCTTTATATATCCTTAGTCCTTAGCTCACTTTCCATTAGACACTGTAGAGTGTTGCAGCTGTTGGTGTTTACTGCAATCTTTTGCTAAATGTAGGTTTGACCAACATGCAATTAATAGAAATGATAAGTGGTGGCAACCCAATCCCTAGTGTGGCATATTCTTAGAATAACTATTAAATCAGACCTGTCAAGGGACTTAGGAGGAAGAATACTTAATTTCTGTTTCCTAATTAGAATTTAGCTTTTCAGTTTAAGCCAGTCCTGTGTCTAACCAGAATATAAACTTGAAGTATACAAACAATGTGTGCGTGCAGGCATGCATGTATACAAGCCAGTGGAGTATAGCACAATGGAGAGAGCAGTATCTTATGGAACAAGAACAGTATAGGTTATTCATTATCAAGATGATGCTAACAAAACTATTGAGCTGGTATGCATTGGAAAATGGAAAAAAAGGAACAAACAAACAACAGTCATTAGCTTATAGAAGACTGTAACTTTCTCCTGTCCGTTGGTTTTTGTGCTTAGCCTGAGTTGCCATAGGTCCTTCTCTGTGACTTTGGGAACAGCTGGGGAAATCACCATTCAGGGCGACCACAGTGCAAAATACTTTGTCTCAGCATGTTGTAGTGCTGGGCCTTGTCCTAGCATAACCACTTTCTGTGCTTAGTACAAGAGTAAAACAAGACTCAGGAAAAAACTTCATAAAGTTGTGGGGAGGACCTACCTCAGTAATCCCCAAGGTAAAATCCACTTTTTCTTCACCATAAAAGTGGTTCCAGTGGTGACTTCTGTAACTCCTGTGAAATAGTCACTTTGTCCTACAGCTTGCATTGCTACAAGAAGTTATCAAATGATTGGGGATTTCCATGAATTTATGAGTCAATCCTTAGACCCTGTTGTATATTGAAGTCTTTAGACTGCAAGAGAACATAGCTCTACTTAGCAGAGAGAATACTTAAAATTAATCAGGACGTGAGTTTTGCTTCACATAGCTATTCTTCAAAATGGTTAAAAACAAAGGTTCTGAAAAGTTTGCTTTAGAAATACTTATTATGCAAGAATATAACATATATAGAAATTATTTTTAGTACCTGAGTGGTTAATTTTTCTGAAAGTCCTCATACAATTCCACAAATCTACAAGCTTTTCATGTTTAATCCCAAACATTTTTAAAAATAAAAACAAATAGCGCTTTTTGTAACATTTCATGTAGCCATATAAGGAATTTCATTGGCAGTTTTTCAGTCTTATTTCTTCATTTGAAGCATTCTCCTTCAGCCATCATGAACTAACTCTCCGAATAGCATGTACAAAATTTCAAACCCAGATGAACAGACCTGCAGTACAGAATTGGAACACCCACAGTCAAATTATTTAAAATAAATGTAAAAAAAAATGGTGGTGTAAGAGAGGCTTTTTTAACCCTGATATTATTAGAAAATATTTTACTATATTTTAGCATGTGTGCAACTACAGTTATAAATGAATTTTAGCCATCATTAATGATAGGGTTGGCCAAATCTGGTAGCTCGATAGGTGGAAGACGACTGCAGCTCCCAGGTGCAGCCAGCAGTGAGGTACAGCATTCACTCCTGTCTGTCATGCAGGCACTCGTACACAGGGTGTGTGCACACAAATCAACACAGGCAGAAAACACTCAGCACAAACCACACGCACACTGAACAGAGAGTCCTTCTTTGCCCAGGAAGGTAGGAATGGAATTAATGAGGAGACAGGGCAGACTGCACTGATGGGGCGCAGGGCACGGCCAGGCAAGCGCAATGACCAGGGACCATTTTATGCCCTTACTCCTCTCTCTTCGCATGGTCAGTCTTCCACAGACTATCTTGATCCTTCCCTTTTCCCACCTCTAATCATTCTTCAAACTTCCTATAATCAGCCTTGCGCAGTCCCCAAATGCTCTTCCCCTGCACCCCACAATGAGCCCCCTACCCCTGGGCAGGGACCCCTCTCAGCCCGTGAGGTGACCAGAGAGCTGCCCCCACTGACTCCTAGTGTGGGGTGTCCCCTGACCCCCAGGGCTGAGGCTCCCCTGAGACAAACCCATGGGGGCCTGGGGTGGGGGTTGTGTCCCTGTCTGGGGTATTGGGGTGCCCCTTCCTGCCCTGGGGTCTTTGCTCCTCACCAGGTCTTTGTGTTTGTGGTGATTAGCTCTTAATCGTATAACGTATTAAGTAATAAGAGAGGAAGCTTCAGAATAGTTAAGTATGATGATGATTGCCCACCTGAAAACAATTCAAACAAGAGTAATAAACCACAGATGCCTTTAATCAAGGTAGTTTCAGGTCTGAAACTTGTTTGCTGATTGACTTACCTAATAGCTAGCTTGTCCTAGTTGGAAATTAATTTTCTTTTTGTAAGATTTAGAATACCACCTTACATACCACCTCTAGGCGCTTTACACCACTTTGAAAAACAAAGTCCGCTTTAAAATCCCATGTGTTGGCAAGTGATTAAAAACAAGCCTATCTGAGTTCATGCTTAAGTACTGGGTACTGGTGTCTGAACTTTGGGATGGTATATTTAATGTAGGAAAAACTTCTTGCTGTTAGTCAAGACAGTAATTCATACAGTTGGAAACATCAGACTAAGATCAATACACCTCTTTTCTCTCAATTACCCTCTCTTGTTAGCACTGAACATCTATTTCAGGGACAGCAATAAATATTTATTTTCTTGTAAATAGTGCAAATCTGGCAACAAATCAATGTGGGAATGCAGGAAATAATATAACTAAGCTTGTTGCAGTTATTGCTTGTCCTTGAAATATGTAAAAAACTTCCCCCTTCCCTCTTAAAAAAAGTTATTTCTTGGTAGGATTTTTCATTATTGTATGAAATGTATAGATTATTTTCTATTAAAGAACATTATTTATTTTTAAACATTAATTATTTGCATATGTATGGTTTCCCTTTTAAATCCTACATCTTAAGTATAAAGAGAGGAAAACAAAAGTAATAAAAGTTCATATGTGATGTGTTTAAAAAGATACATATAATGTCTGCCTAATGTAATGCTATTTTTGAAAAAGGTGTTCTAGAGTTGTAGATGCATATACAGCCTTTTTTGTCCCAGCTACTAGAGAAGTCATAGAGCTGCATTGCCACGTTTCTGAGTTTAGTTATGAAATGCCACTGTAGGTAGAAGCTTTCTAAATATATCACTTAGACTCAGCTGGTGCTGCTTTTCTTTTGTGTTGTTATAAATTCATTATAAGGACAAATACAATGGACTTAAGGTTAGGACAGTAGCTGTTCTTTCCTTGGAAAAGCACAGACTAGGAGTTTTGTAGACCCAGATGGACAATAGCTTTGTCCTAGAAAACAGTAGCCGTTGCATTTTGTCTGCACATTTGTGGATCATATTACAGGGTCAGAATCATTGATATTACGGTCAGAAACATACACGTTTAGGAACTGAGCAGTGCAAGTGGTGGGTAGGATTCTGGAGACAAGGCAGACCGGGGCTTCAGTTGGTGATCAGCTCCTAATTTCCTAGGTGCTTTTCTGTATCTCCATATGACCCTGTGTGTAATCTTAGGGTTGTAAGTTCATTGGTAAATCTAGTTGCATAGGTGTGGTCATTATTGTTTTATTAAGAGATAAATATAGCTGGATTCGATAAAATCCTGGAGTTTATAAGTTGTTGGATATTGACCTTTAAAATCATCAGTGGCCTACCTGTGTGATCATCTCTCTGTGCCCCTGTGGCATACTGACATGTTTGATGGCTAAAGCAGATAGAGTTAGCTCCTTTTCATTATAAGAAGGAGAAGCAGTGGGAAGGGATTTATCTGTAATTTTTTTTTTTAATTTTTGATCCATTTCCAGCTGAAGCATTTGAATTTCGTGATACCTGAGACATCCTTAAAA
Organism: Oceanodroma leucorhoa; assembly: GCA_030449065.1. Lineage (NCBI taxonomy): Eukaryota > Metazoa > Chordata > Aves > Procellariiformes > Oceanodroma > Oceanodroma leucorhoa. Next base: position 5,391,500 of record JASVER010000058.1, on the reverse strand, counting down.
AAAAAAAAAAAAAAAAAAAAAGTTGTTTGATAGGATTGTGGGAGAAGGCAGGATATAAAGGGATTGAGAAGAGTAAATGGGCATCTCTGACACACTGAGTTATTTGTGAAACTGATTCATTTGAGGTATTTTTGTGAGAAGTAAGGACACTTAGGGTGATTCATCTGACCAAACATAGACAGCTGAAGTGTTGTAAAGGTCTACATCTGAGGTAATCACTTCAGGTTTCCTTTATAGGTAATAAAGAGAAACTGAAAATGCCTAGTTGTGATTCACCTTGCCTAATGTAGATATCAAAATAGGTCAGATGAATCATAAACTAAAATATCCTGCTCTCCATCAACTATAAAAGTATTTTGGGAACTCACATACTTGACACTACACTTACACTGTGGCCATTCTCAGTTCATTGAGACAGAGACACCTAAAAATATGCATTAAGTAGTTATGTTTATCCATTAAGAAATAATTGCACTGAAAACAGAGCAGTTGACATGTGAGAATCTCACACAGTGAAAACCCCAAATCAGACTGAGACAAATTTTTGTATATATGTATTTATTCCTTTCACTTTTTATGAATTTAGTACTCCATGTTAGGCAGTGGTTGGTAGATGCCAGTGCCCTCGGGCTGGAATGGACACCGACACTGTGAGACCAGGATCCGTCCTTCCAGGGCCTCTCTCGTTAGCCAGGGAAAACACGCCGTCTCCTCCCTTTTTCTCCACCCTCCCTCCTCCTGACCACAGAAGTAGATTTGACTCATGTGGCATGCACAGAACAATGGGTTTGGTTTATTGTTCTGATTCTGGTGGCAGTGTTCAAGCACAAGGCTGCTGGGCAGTTACCCCCCGCAACAGCACCGACTGCACACTTTTTTCCTGTTCTTTAACTGACCTTTTTCCTTTCTTGATACCTCCCTTTCTCCACCCCAGTCTCCTCTTAAGTAAGCAACCTGGTAATAATTACTTTTTCCCCACTGATCCCAGTTTTGCTATATCCATGCTCACGTTTAATGTTTTGATACTATTACGGAGGTAGTCTTGGCTTTACATGGTACTGCTGATATGTTCTGCTGCTATGTACTGCTGGCCTTGGAAGACCATACTTTCAGAAAGGTCCTCAGTTCTCCCCTCAGGTGTGTGTGAAGTCCAGCTGCTTCACCCGTAACTTCCCCTTAGCTTCCTGTGGAATCCAGCCATCCCTCACAGCCTGAGCCTTAACTTTAGTCAGCTTCTCACATTGTTGTCTGTCACATACACCGATTTTTATATCATGTCCCGCAGTTTCTCATGTCCTGTTCAGTTAGCTCAGCCTCAGGCCAGAGCCTCATTAGTCTTTTACCTACAGTCCTAATATTTTCAAAGGGATTTTACTGAAAATGCACCAATAAAGGAGAGAGGGGATGAGATGCTTTAGGTACAATTTTATTTCATCTTCCACTGAAACCTCTCTGTAATGGATAATGTTGGAATCTGTCTGTTTGAAGGCTTACTTTCTGGTAAGGATAAAACAAAAATCACAGCAGTCCTGATGGTCTGCTGTACGTACATTTCTGTTGACATTTTCATTTTCAACTTCTCTAAAATTATTTTTTTAATTAAAGATCAGTCTAGTGACTTTTTAATTTAATCAACAGGAAAGGTTATAAATGTTATGGTTTAATGCTCTCCAGTACATCTTGGGTTTAAAGAAAAGCTTTCCTCCCGAAAGTGACATTTTCTCTTTCTTACATGCTCTCCTGCACAGTCACCAAATTCATATGTAGGCATACACAGATTCTCACCCTGTGATGTAAGGTCCTGTCTTACCCATTATGACTTCTGGACTTGAAAACATTTTATGAAGTAGTTTTTAGCCCATCGGTGCTCTAGTCATGTGCATGAAGTACCAGTACCAGTGTCAGTATTAATGCTTTGCTGAAATCATTTGATCTTAATCTTTATTCTGAAAATTCATTAAACTTAAGGACTAATTTGAATGTGTTATCAAAGGAAATGGGTTCCTTCTCTGAACTGGGCTAGTAGGTAACTGTCCTGGTTTCAGCCGGGATAGAGCTAAATTTCTTCCTAGTGCTATATTTTGGATTTAGTATAAGAAGAATGTTGATAACACACTGATGTTTTGAGTTGTTGCTAGGTAATCTGCTACTCAAGGTCTTTTCAGCTTCCCATGCTCTGTCAGGTGCACAAGAGGCTGGGAGGGAGCATAGCCGGGACAGCCAGCCCGGCTGGCCAACGGGATATTCCATACCATGTGATGTCATGCCCAGTATATGAATGGGGGGGAATCCAGGAAGGGGCTATCATTTTTCTGGCCATTTTCTCGGCGGGTGGTGAGCAATTGCATTGTGCATCACTCATTTTGTATATTGTATCATTATTATATTATTATCATTATATAATATATAATGATACTATTATATAATATATAATTAATATATAATATACAATATATAATATATTATATAATGATATAATTATATAATAATTATATTATTATCATTGTTATTATTATTATTCTTTCATTTTCTGTTCTATTAAACTGTCTTTATCTCAATCCATGAAATTTTTTTTCGATTCTCTCCCTGCCCCACTGGGGGGGGGAGTGAGCGAGCGGCTGTGTGGCATTTGGCTGCCTGCTGGGTTAAACCACTACAGTAACACAACAACTTAGTTGCTTCTATTTTCCTCTTTTTCAAATATATTATATACAGGCTGGAATGTTATGACCTTTTAAAATAAGAAAGTAGTCTCAAATAAGAATGATTCTGTTAAGAGTCATGGTTTCTCAAGGGACATTTTCGTATGTTTGCTACACAAGAAGTGGACACTCGTTTCATCGGTAGAGATTAATACAGGAAAATAGAATTATCAGGTGGAAGGGAAGCCATGTGTTTATTTGGAAGAAGGTTTAAAAGAGTTTGGAGGAGACAAAAATTGAAATACAGGAAGTTGAAAGGCTGAATAGGTCCTGGAAAATGAGAATAAGAAACTTTTCATGAATGTGTTCAATAGATATGCAGAAAATCAATGAATGTTTCTGGTACCTGTAAAAATAGAATAAGATAGGAATAAGAACAGGCCTTTATAAGATTTTGATTGTTTTCATATTTACGAACAAATCTAACCTATTCTAGTAGTGAAAGAGTGTGTTTGTGTAAAAACCTCATAGTTCTGCAGCGAGGTATTTATGTACAGGCAGGGAAAGCTACTCTGACAGCTTTGTTGGGAGAAATATGTATTTCAGCCATGTTGCCCATTATCTCACTACATGTCAGAAAGCCCTTGTACCTTTTACCTGTAATTAAGGTATGGGCACTTCCTCTCCTGATTCCTGTGGTATCACTTCTCAAGCTTCCTGCCCATCTTCTACAGGGATACACACTTTTGGCCACCCTGATGAACTTAGTCGGTAGTTGACATACTTCCTTCTGATGTAGGTAGAAGGATGTCTTCTGAATTTATCAGGTATCACAACACCCTGATGTCATGACACGGGCTACTCCCACCTGGAGTTGAGTGTGGAGAGGGATAATAAAAGCAACAAGAAAGGCTTCTGCAGGTACAACCGAGGGAAGACTAGGGAAAAATGTGGGCCTACTGGTGCATGGGGCAGGGAACCTGGTGACAGAGGACATGGGAAGGGCTCAGGTATCAAATGCTTTCCTTGCCTAGCTAGATAGAGTTGATTGGAAGAAATCTCATTTTGATTCTTTAACATGCTTTGTTTTTGTGTATTTTTTTCAGTAAATTGCTTTTGCTTCTCTTTTATGTTTCTGTTAAATTTTAAATACAGTGCAATTGGGAAATTGTCTATTAGAACTGACATTACACTTTGTTGTGTCACTTTGTCAACAAAATCTGTTGTTCTTGTTGCAGGTGTTTTTGTTTAGGATCCCTACGGGGAAAGCAAATGTAAACAGCTTTGCCTGTGGTTTTCTTCTGATTTATCTAGAAATCTGAGCAATTTGTTAATCATGGGATATTATATAATCAGCAGGGCAAATGCTATGTGGGCGTTACATCTTTCTTGAACTGCACATAATTGATATGGGAAAAGCAAAGCAAAACAACATTGGCATTGCTGGACAGAACGTTCTTGGTTAGTGAATGGATGTACCTTTTTTAAAGAACAAAAAAGATTGAGCTAACTCGGTTATGTGAAAACCCTATTATGTGAAAAAGGTTTAACCTGTCATTAATACACAAGATTACCTTTATGAATATATTTTTGTTATGACTCTGATAATGAATTTTGTCTCTTCTTTATTTTCCATATTATTCCTTGATGAGACCAGTTAGCTGGTAGCAAATATGTGCATTCATTGTTCATTCTTATTGCCTCCTCATCAGCTGTATTTCTTTTTCATCTTCTGGGACAAAGGAAAAACAAATATTTTTTTTTCTTTCTAATTCTAGCATGGTAAGTACTGTATTTCATCTTAATGTGCTAGCATTTGGAAAAAAATTGGAAAAAAACTCAGATATTGAGGATGGAAGACTACCTTTTTTTCTGGTTGAAATGAATTAATTGATGAAGGGCTTATCCAGTAATTTAGGATAGCTTCTATTGCTGAAACCGTAGCATCAGCTTAGCACATTTTGTTTTATTTTTCTTTTAGGGAGAGATAATAATTTTTATTAGACTAATTTGTAAACTGGGAAGAAATGGACAAACTTTCTGGGCCATCATTTTTACTGGGTCTGATTGCTAGTGCCTGGCTAAACTTCTGCTTTTGTCTAATTATAGAATTCTATTACTCCGACCTGTGGACTTTCCGAATCTAAACAAGTATGGGTTTGAAATTGCATGGAGCAGATACTCACTTGAGAAGTTTGGTTCTTCCTGGAAATAATACAAGGACAGACATACTTCCATTAGTATAGAGTTGCCATTTAGAGACCTTGAGGAAATGCAGAAACACAGAAAATGAAAGTGAGAAATATAATTGATTAAAATATCCTTTAGCTGATGTAAAACTGCTTTAGCTTAGGGTTTTTCCACAATAACACAGAAAAAAAATGTTTTCTTTCATGCTCTGAGAGTAGAAACATATCTGATTCTCATGGCAATGAATTAGTTTCCAGTAATAAAAAAAAAATACATGATCTAGGAAAGACATAGTGTTAGCTTATCAGTGTACCTATATGAATAATGAATTTGTTGTTAATGTGGATTATATTTCCGTTATACAAATCTTTCCTCTGTTTGACCATCATTTTCAAACCCCAAACTCTAGTCCCACAACAAATGCAGTCACTTCATTTTCTTGAACTACAGTTAAATAAAAATACATCCTTTGGGAAAAAAGGCTTCTTAATGTGTAATGATGGAAAATGTGAGAGGAATTGATGTTGCTGGGCTGACTTCAGTTTAAGAGGGATGATGGACAAATTAGACGACACACCAAAATGGTCTTTGTTGCTGTTGTGAAAATTTTAAAGAGGTTTCCATTCCTGGCACATGCAAGTCGTGCACTTTTCAGAATAGTTTCCCTCTTATTTCAATAACATTAATTCAAGAATTGTTTCCACTTCAAAGGCAGTGATATTGAGCTAATAAACTTCCAACTGAAGTTCTTCTAAAAATATCACTGCCTTGTGGAAGAGGGGATCTTTGGAGTTTCCTTTGATATATACTGGCGTGCAGCAGTCTGAATCAGTCCTCTGCCAGCTGATGTCAAGCCATGGGGATGCTGAAAGTGATCATGCACTAACACAGATGTACGTAAGATGTGCAGTGACGACACTTGTGGACTTGAGCATTAAAAACTGTAGGCTTAGATTATAAACTTAATAATAAAGATTATTAATTTACAAAGCTTAACATGTTATTTAAAATAAATGTATCAAGTGTGTTAATTGTACTTAATTAATAGATTGTAAAAATGTAAATAAATACAATTTATAAGTAAAAATAAAATTATTAAGATTACAAGACATAAACATCTCATAAATTTGAGATTACAGATGTGTTTAATGGTATTTGTTGTATTGGTGGTTTTCTCATTAGGGCTTTGCAGAAGAATCATTGCATATTAAATAATATTGAAGAAATTAGTTTTATAATTAGATGGATAAAGGTATTTTTAGCGAAGAATTTCTATGAATTAACCACAGAGACTGAATAGGTTTTTAGTGTGATCGTCAGGAGATCTTGAATTCTGTAGTTTAGCTATCGCCAAGTAATTTATAGTATTCTGTGATCAGGTGTTGTCCTCATAACTACTCCATTGGCAGCTTCAGGCATTTAGCTTTTCATTTAACAATATAAATGTCACTTGGAGTGCCAATAAATACTGGCAAATCCCTGAAAAGGTCAGATTGGTTCTATAACTCAAATACCTGTCTAATGCTAATGGCTTCTCAAGGTTTTGTGTGAACACTTTAAAATAAACAGCCTTCCATCAGAGTTCTGCAACTTTTTTTTTAATATAAGCCTATCACATATATATATATGTGTGTGTATTAATATTGCTTTACAGATGTTACAATTTTTATTACACAAGTTCATTAAGTTAAAAAAAAAGACATTAAAAGGTAGGAAGGTAGAATAAAAAGGGCTAAGCTAACAAACTAGAAGCTGAATGTCCCTTGCCCAGACAACCCCCTCTGTACTGCTGCAGAAATTATTTCTTACATAGAGAGATTCATCCTCTCCTCCTGGCTTTGTGTTAGTCCTTCCACAATTTTTATTGGTATGTGCTCCATGCTGGAGTTGGAAATAGCATTCTAAGACTTCAACTTTAAATCCTCTTCTTGCCCTTGTCTGAATTATTGACTTTTTGGGTTTTTTTGTTTATTACATCAGAAGAGAATAAATAGACATCCAGACACATTAAATATGAGTTAAACTATATAAATACATCTTACATACACATATAAATATAAAAGTCCTGAAGCTGACCACCACATGTGTATAGAGAAATCAAAAAATAATTTAAAGACAATAGGTAGCAACATAGTGTAAAACCAGGAGAGGCATAATCATCCTGGCTTTTCTTGCCATCCCAACTGCACTTCTAAAAGAATAGATGGACACAGCTTTTAGTTTATAATTACATTGGGAATTAATTTAAATTAGAAACTAAGACACCATCCTTAACACATTTCAAAAATTTGCCAGTAATTGCAATTTATGTTTTTTTAAAGATATCTCTTTTAAGGTGTTTATAACTAAATCATCTCTTCACTTGGTAGTTTTTATTTAATTTAATCAATGATTACATGGTTACTGAGGATTCATCAATTCAGGAAAATAAATAGCTAATCGAAAGGATATTTGTTTCCACATTTTGTTCATTATGAATTTTATATCAGAGACATAACAGACCAGAAAAGACAGATGAAGTACCTGCAAGCTTTCCCTTAATGTGTGAACACAGCTTCATCTACCCTGGGGAGAATAAAATCACTCAAACCTTGAGCTGATTTATTCACCGTACTATTTTCAGCAAGGAATAGCAATTATATGTTATCCTTCAGGTTCTGCAAGTTTAACATTTCAGTTATATAAGCTACAAGAACAGACTAAATATTTGCTTAAACAGATTTAAATAGGGTATGATTTTGTTCTGTCCTAAGAGTCTGTGTAACATCTACCAGAATTTTTACAAATTACCTGAAAAGTGAATACTATTCCCTGTGTTAGGTATTCTGAAGCCCTGTCTTCCCACATCTATTGAGATGAAATTGTGGATATTAAATGCACACTGTTGATGTTTTTTTTTCAGTGATTATTTCTTACCTCTTGCACATGGTTTTGGCATTTTGTCTTGTTGCTTAACTTTTATTTAAATTAGCATTGCTGAGCCTTTTTTTTGGTCGGAGCTAAACAAAATGCTAATTTTGAGAATTACTTTTCAGACTATCTCTCTCTGTTTGGTGTAAGCGAGTAGAATTTCATGAGGTTACTGCTTACTTTTTGCCTAGTTGCTTATATGGCCCAGTCTAAGATTTGTCTAAACTTTTGTGTATTTTTTTCCTTAGCATATCTTTAGAATATCTCCTCTATCTAAAACCATTTCTTACGCTTGCAGAGATTTAAATCAGGGTGGTCTAGTCTTTACAGTTACAGAGGGTGAATCCGCATATAGGTACATGCTTCTGCCACCAACGGTCAGGAAGGCCTGCAGTAGCATCTTCTTCCCCTTTTCACAAGTTACGACCCAAGTATGCCTTCTTGTACTGGTCACAGACAGACCAAAGACGAATTGTGGCTGAGAATTTGTATCAGGAATAGACTTTGTTGGAAAAACAAGTCTCTTTTTTTGTTGATCTAACAATCAACTTTTGATAAAGTTGGTTGAAAATTTGACAAATTTTATCCTGGAAATGACACAGTAAAAACATTTTTCTTCAAAATTGAGTTTATTCAAAAAATATTCTGTGATAATACTGTATATTTTATAACATTAATATGTGTTACTACTACTAATTTACTGTGATACTACACTATTAATTGCAGAACGAAATTATTATTTTGCTTGTTAGAAACAAAATCTATTTAATATTACTTGAAAAACTGTGGTAATGAAGTACTGTTCTAAAACACAAATAAGACACATGAGCTGAAAAATAAAAAGAATGCTCCAGTCATTATTAAGTTGTTTCTAATATTTCAGGTGTCAAAATGTATCACTATAGTCTTCTACTGAAATCACAAACCAGTGTGAAATATAAAAATAATAAAACTCAAAATGTGGAGCGAATGTCCAAAACTCTTGCGGTCTGGGGATCAGAAATCAATCTTATGAAACACACGTGATCCACAATTCATTTTGTGAGAAAGAAATTTAAAGAACGGTATTTTTTTTCTGGATTTGGAATAGGAAACGAACTCTAATTTCCCAGCCATTTCTCGATAATACATTTCAATTCTGTGAAAAGAAAACACTTCAGAAACTTTCAAAGTCCTTTTCCATTACATCAATTTCATTAACAGAGTATTTGTAGATTAAGCCAAGGCTGTATGTTGCCTATAATCTATTCGGAGAAAGTGCATTTCCTAAAAAATCCATGTTTTGAAATTTTTATATGACATCCAACAGTGTTTTTCCTGAACTGAATTTATTCAAAGATAGTTCTGAAACCCAAATAAGTAATTTTTACCTATTTATATCAGAAAAAAAATCAATTAATGGCTCATAATTAAGTAGCAATAGTTTTAGATATCTAAGAATTGAAAAATCATCTCATAGAATGATTCAGGCAGGAAAAAACTTCAGGACGTCTCCAGTCCAACCTCCTGCTCAAAGCAGGGGGAACTATGGAGTCAGACAAGGTTTCTGAGAGTCCAGATGCATCTTGAAAATCCCCCAGGGTGAAGACCACGCAACCTCTCTGGTCAACCAGTTTCAGCGTGAAGTCTGTTGTTTTTTTTTTTTTCTTTAATGAAAAGGTATTTTATTTAAAACGCTGCCAATAACAATGTAAAAAAATAAATTTCAGAAAAGCATCTACTTATAGCATAGTAGCATATCTGCATAGGTATATGAATTTTTAGGAAGCTAACTGGAATGAGACTTTCCTATGTCCTAGAGGCCCTTTTGATGCACTAATAAAAGTTGGTTTTTTTTTCCTTTTGCTCCTTTTCAACCAGGAACTAAACCATTCATCTCACAAATTTTATGACTCAACTGATTCTTTAAAACATTTTTCTCTTTATATTGACTTAGACCAGAACTTTCACTGACTGCCAAAATGAGATCAGCCCCTTATTTCTGCCTTATCATCATTCAACCCAGTGAATTTGAGCCTCAGTAAAAAAAGGAATACTGAAAGAGTCAGGAAGCTTTAAAGGAGGTAGACCTTTTTTGACTGGAAATAAAGAAACTGTCATAAAATTACCCAAATCTGTAGAACTATTGACAAAATTATAGTTATGGTTTTGTTTTGGTTTGTTTTACTATATTTTAAGTATATTAATTTTGGAAAATAGCTAGTTTTATTGCATATATTTAAAATCAAATTTAATCACAACATAAGAAAGCACTGATGCATTACAGTGTTACTTACCCCTTACTGAATAAATAAGATAATGGATTTTTTTCCTTGCCTCTTGTATACGTTGTTTCATTCTTCCCAGTGACAGCACTTAGGTGAAGAGCTTCTAATAAAACCTAATAAAGTGTGTTGAAATATGAGGAAACTAACAAACTTTTTAATATTTAAGCAGGATATTTAAAAATCTTATTTTCCAAAGAAATTGCAATTAAATAAAACATTTCTAGGATTTAAGTATAAAACATGAAAGGACTGGTTAGTTCTATTCTTTTTTGTTTTGTACCTTTGAGATATTTGTGTAAATGCTTAGTAATAGAAGGACTTTTTTAAAAATACAGTTGAATTGCAAGGTTTTCTGTGGAAAGTTTTTTAAAGCTCGTAGGTCTAACGATAGTTTGGTTCTCTTATTTATTTTTCATATATTTAAGAATCACTTTGACACATGATTTCTTATTCAGAAGATTACAAATGAGAATTGTGTTGATTTTAAATATTTTAACTGTATATAACATTTTAAACCCCCCTATGGCCAGATTGTAGGCTAGAATTGACAATTTCAATTTCAGCTGACAGAAATGAGACAGGTTTTTGTAACTTCTTATCCATCTTTTGTTAATATCAGCAAGTATAAATGTGTTACCAAGTGCTATAGATGTGATAGCTCAATTCTGTGGAATCTTTGTGTTCCTGCTTTTTCACCATAAAAAGCCCTAGCCAGGGATGATAAAATCTACCTGGAAATTAATTATGCCATGCCAACTTAACTGCTTCAGTTTTATTTAATTTTGTAAATTTATCAGTAAAGGAGATGTTAATTGATATTTTTTTTTCATTTAGACTAGTTTTTTAAATAGAACCACTAAAAGGCCAAATTTAAGGGGTTGTATTTTTTTTTTAAACTATATATTTTGTATATGGCAAACTGCTTTAGTGGAAGGCATTCAGCTAAAGTGCATGTCATGGTGTGTCTTGTTATAACTTGGCACAGGAATTACACAAATAAGAATAGGAAAGCAAAAGCAATTTTTAAAAATCTTGATAATAATATATTATCATCATAATATTCAAGTAAGTAACTGGTTACAGAGGTAACTCACATTCAGATATTTAGTTTTCATGAACTCCCACATTCTTCTTTTTTTTTTCTAAGTTTCCATTTCCATTAATTTTGATTCTTCCTTTAGCTGACAAAGAGTAAGTCAAAGGTCTGCAGATGCTCTTTCCTTCTCTTAACTTACTCTTCCTATACTTTGGTTCTCCTGAGAGCAATGAGATTTCCTGATATAGTTGCTAGGTACTTCTAAAAGTATTTGAAAGCTTTTTAGTCAGTGTTTTTGAAAAAAGACATTTTTCGGGTTTTTTTGTAGACTAGGAAGGAAAATACTCAATCTTCTTGTCTTCCTTCTTTTTCTTCTTTTTTCTTCCTCCTTTTCCTTACTGTTTATTTTCTAGTGTATTTGTATAAATACGAAGAGGGATGAGATGGAGGCACTATTATGAATGGAGTTTTTTCCTTTTTTCTGTTACTTAGTTTATTCCCGGATAATAAATCTTCATTGCATAAACTGCCCATTTGAGAAAGTGAAGGGAATATGCTTGATGTTCAGAACAAACTAATGAATTGACATAGATTTGATGAAGACCTGTACAGTATCCAGAAATCAACTAGGTGAGTTTGGAAGAGCTGCTCTGAGTTCAAAGGAGAGCAGTACTTGCCCTGATAATGTAATGGTGCAGAAGATTGGATGTTAGCATCTCAGGCCCATGCTGTGTTTTAGGTCCATACTTTAACTTACCATTTGATATTCTCACTGTTTAATTTAGTAGTCGAGGTGGAGCCTCAGAGACAATGGAATTACTTTTGGATCAAAAATGACTTTGCACAAGTCAGTGCTTGATGAAGGGACAAAGTGAATTCCACTTTCTGAAGAGCAAAACAGACCATTCAACATTAATTTAGCTTAAGATGGAAAAAAAATTATGAAAGGTCGAATTTATAAAGCCCCTAATATTTACCTTTGCAGTTTACCCTACTCCTTATCAGATAAGTAATCCTACATTGGATTTTTTTGTACTACAATGATAATAGATAATTAACATTGGAGGGCTATTTGAATAAGAAATTTATGTCTGGAAATGATTTAAACCCATAGTAGTATTTAACAGTTATTACAGTTGCATTATTCATTTCAAGTAAGTGAATTGAAAAAAATAAGATTTTGTTTGTGAATGCCCATTAAAATAAACAAAAAAAGCACATATTAAAATTAGTAGAGGAGTTAGAGATGTGAACTCGTCTACAGGGCTATGACCTTATTGGCATCATGGAGATGTGGTGGTATAGCTCCTATTGCTGGAGTGTTGGAATGGAAGAATACAGACTCTTCAGGAAGGATAGGCAGGGGAAACGAGGAGGGGGTGTCACCCTCTATGTCAATGACCAGCTGGAGTGCATGGACCTCTGCCTGGGGATGGATGAGGAGCCAACCAAGAGCTTATGGGTCAGGATTAAAGGGAGGGCAGGGACAGGTGACACTACGGTGGGGATCTGCTACAGACCACCTGACCAGGAAGATCGAGTGGATGAGGCCCTCTATAGACAGATAGGAGCAGCCTCACTTTCACAAGCCCAGGTCCTCATGGGGGACTTCAACCACCCTGATGTCTGCTGGAGGGACAACACAGCAGGGCATAAGCAATCCCAGAGGTTCCTGGAATGCATCGATGATAACTTCTTTCTCTAAGTGATAGAGGAGCCAATGAGGAGAGGTGCTATGCTGGACCTATTTCTCACCAACAAGGAGGGGCTGGTGGGGAATGTGAAGCTCAAGGACAGCCTTGACTGCAGTGACCATGAAATGGTGGAGTTCAAGATCCTTGGGGCACCGAGGAGGGCACACAGCAAGCTCACTACCCTGGACTTCAGGAGAGCAGACTTTGGCCTCTTCAGGGATCTGCTTGGTAGAGTGCCATGGGATAAAGCCCTGGAGGGAAGAGGGGCCCAAGAAAGCTTGTTAATATTCAAGGATCACAACCTCCAAGCTCAGGAGCGATGCATCCCAATAAAGAGGAAGTCGGGCAAAAACACCAGGAGGCCTGCATGGATGAACAAGGAGCTCCTGGATAAACTCAAACACAAAAAGGAAGGCTACAGAGGGTGGAAGCAAGGTCAGGTAGCCTGAGAGGAATATAGAGGGATCAGGTCAGGAAAGCTAAAGCCCTGACAGAATTAAATCTGGCCAGGGATGTCAAGGGCAACAAGAAAAGCTTCTGTAGGTATGTCGGCGATAAAAGGAAGACTAGGGAAAATATAGGCCCTCTCTGGAACAAAATGGGTAGACCTGGTTACCCGGGATATGGAGAAGGCGAAGGTACTCAATGACTTTTCTGCCTCGGTCTTCACCGGCAAGTGCTCAAGCCTCACCGCCCAAGCCGCAGAAGGCAAAGGCGGGGACCAGGAGAATGAAGAGCCGCCCACTGTAGGAGACGATCAGGTTTGAGACCATCTAAGGAACCTGAAGGTGTACAAATCCATGGGACCTGACGAGATGCATCCGCAGGTCCTGAGGGAACTGGCGGATGAAGTTGCTAAGCCACTATCCATCATATTTGAGAAGTCGTGGCAGTCCGGTGAAGTTCCTGCTGACTGGAAAAGGGGAACCATAACCCCCATTTTCAAAAAGGGAAAAAAGGAAGACCCGGGGAACTACAGGCCAATCAGTCTCACCTCTGTGCCTGGGAAATTATCCTCCTGGAAGCTATGCTAAGGCACATGGAAAATAAGGAGGTGATTGGTGACAGCCTACACGGCTTCACTAAGGGCAAATCGTGCCTGACAAATTTGGTGGCCTTCTACGATGGGGTTACAGGGTTGGTGGATAAGGGAAGAGCAACCGATGTCATCTACCTGGACTTGTGCAAAGCATTTGACATTTTCTCACATGACTTCCTTCTCTCTAAATTAGAGACGTGGATTTGATGGGTGGACTACTCGGTGGATAAGGAATTGGCTGGATGGTCGCACTGAGAGTTGTGGTCAATGCCTCAATGTCCAAATGGAGACCAGTGACAAGTTGGTGATCCTCAGGGGTCCATATTGGGACCGGCGCTGTTTAACATCTTTGTCGGCAACATGGACAGTGGGATTGAGTGCACCTTCAGCAAGTTCGACGATGGCACCAAGCTGTGTGGTGTGGTTGACACGCTGGAGGGAAGGGATGCTATCCACAGGGATCTTGACAGGCTTGAGTGGTGGGCCCATGCGAACCTCATGAAGTTTAACAAGGCCAAGTGCAAGGTCCTGCAGATGGGTTGGGGCAATCCCAAGCACAAATACAGGCTGGGCGGAGAATGGATTGGGAGTAGCCCTGAGGAGAATGACTTGGAGGTGTCGGTTGATGAGAAGCTCAACATGACCCGGTAATGTGCGCCTGCAGCCCAGAAAGCCAACCATATCCTGGGCTGCACCAAAAGAAGCGTGGCCAGCAGATCGAGGGAGTGATTCTCCACCTCTACTCTGCTCTCATGAGACCCCGCCTGGAGTACTGCATTCAGCTCTGGAGCCCCCAACATAAGAAGGACATCGACCTATGGAAACAAGTCCAGAGGAGGCCCACGAAGATGCTCAGAGGGCTGGAGCACCTCTCCTATGAAGACAGGCTAAGAGAGTTGGAGTCATTTAGCCTGGAGAAGAGAAGGCTCCAAGGAGACCTTGCAGTAGCCTTCCAATACCTGAAGGGGGCCTACAAGAAAGCTGGAGAGGGACTTTGTACAAGGGCATGTAGTGATAGGACAAGGGGTAATAGCTTTAAACTGAAAGAGGGTAGATTTAGATTAGGTATAAGGAAGAAATTCTTCACTGTGAGGGTGGTGAGGCACTGGAACAGGTTGCCCAGAGAAGTTGTGGATGCCCCATCCCTGGCAGTGTTCAAGGCCAGGTTGGATGGGGCTTTGAGCAACCTGGTCTAGTGGAAGGGCTTGAAACTAGATGATCTTTAAGTTCCCTTCCAACCCAAACCATTCTATAGTTCTATGATTCTATAATCATAAACCTTACCCATGGGAAAATAAACTGTTCCTCTCTCTTTGTGAAGAAAATTTAATGAAATAAAATTCAAAGTTAATTTGATATTGTGAGATATTCCTTTACAAGCTGGACTGCACCTGAAGAATGAAGAGTGGAATCCAATATGGCACCCTTTACTAGAGGTTCTACATGCTCACCCAAAACTCAGGCCCCAGAAACATCCCTAGCTAATAGGTGACTACAGAAAATGTTAGAGTCAACAGGTCTGAGCTGGCATATGCATATCACTGTAAACTACTGAAATAATCAAATTCTGAAAGGGGAGGTGGTAGTTTTGAAGGGACAGGAAGATAGTAACATTAGAGGAAAACACATTGTCAATAGGACTATGGGTTTGGGGTTTTCTTGGAACTTGGAGTAAATTGGTAATGACAAAAATAAATGTAGCAGATGTCATGGTGTATAGGTCTCCATCTAGTTCCATTTCAGGCTTCTGGCTTTTAGTGCATATCATTATGTCATGATGAGTAGAGGAAATAGAAATACACCAGAGATTAAATTTTTTTCAGTGATGAATGCAGAGGTTCTAACATGCTGGGCCACTGTTGTGTCAATTGTAGCACACAGGTTTTTTTTCCAAGTAAGTAAGATAGTGTGTATTTTAAAAAATATACAGTACAAAATTTAATTTAAAATTATATTTTAAAAAATAATCTTTTTTTTTTTACTTTTTTTTTTTTAAACTTGAACTTTCTAATGTGCGTAAAAGTTGATTAATGGAGTCTGCATTCAAAGTAACCAAATTTGCCACAGTGCTAAAGAATGGAATGTTGCAATCTGGTTTGTACTAAAGTATGCTATTTTCATGCCTCTACAAGGGGAGTAAACGGTGAATGGACTGAAACATATTTAGAAGAATGGAGTGCTCCTTTTTTCTTCCCATTTCTCCTGTGCTTCCCTTTCTTTGGAGACTAAGCATCTGGGGTCAGCTTTTCTTTGTTATTTAATACACACCTTTTTTCATTTGCTAATTGTTACTGTAAATTACAAAACACCTTTAAGAAGACCTGGAAAATGGAAGAACGCAAGGAACACGCAATAAAAAACTATCTTGAACAAGGAATTTTTTAACCCCAGTCTCTGTTTCACCAGGATTCATTAAGCATATTTCTGTTTGATTAAACCTATAAATTAAAATTGTCTCTAGAAGGGTCCAAGTGTCAAGAACTGAAAGGACATTACTAATTCTGTTTCTCAGTAAAATTAGCTTTGGGTGTTCTTTTCTAAAGATAAATATCTTTAGATTAAGAACAAAAACAAAACTGTATATAACGAACAAAAATATTGTTATTGTTTCTTGCTATTTTAGGACATGGAGAAAGATCAAAATGGTTCAGCTTGGGCTTAAAGATCAAAGTCCATTGAGGTGGTGGAAAACAGTCATCTCGCTGTTCTTCAACTATCTATAATTATGTGCTGAATATATGTTCTACTTTGAAGTATCATATTTTAGCAATTTAACTTTTTTTGTATTTCAGTTAATTCAATGTGTACATTTAAAATAACAGTGTTGCTTAGATATGCAGTGTAATTATGAACCTTTTATCTTTGTGTTCTTGACTGCCAGGGTTAAAAGCTTGTATAGGTGCCAAAGTTCAATGTAATCAGTTATTTCTGCATTTCCAGCCTAACAACACTTTGTGAAAGGCTAAAAGAAAAATACTGCAAAAGCAGATGATCAAGGCTGTTTCAGAAGCCGTTACTATAATAGCTGGAAGTCTCAGTTCTTGTACTGATTACTTTGTAAGAGATACCATTTAATAATGAAATAGTACTAAATCCTGTCTGAAAAAAATGAAGGAAAATGCAAGTGAAAACTTGTCCTCTTCAGCGTTAAGTGCAGCCAGTAGTCAGAGAAAACTAAAGAATTAAGATCAGCTTTTGTCTATTGCACGTGGAGCAGATGATGCTTGTTACTGCCCTGACAACCTGCCCTAATCAGCAATGTTCACAACATCTGAATGATGATCTGCTCAGTGGCAAAACTGATTTTTAAACCTTGTCATCCAGACTACAGAAACCTGCAGACAGCTACTATTGCTGTTTTCCTTTAGGCAATTTGAGGATTTGCTGTGTAAAAAGCTGCTTCCTGAGAACTTGATTGTGGTACACAGGTCAGTGCAGGAGT
The DNA here is from genome assembly GCA_030449065.1 of Oceanodroma leucorhoa. Classification (NCBI taxonomy): domain Eukaryota; kingdom Metazoa; phylum Chordata; class Aves; order Procellariiformes; genus Oceanodroma; species Oceanodroma leucorhoa. The sequence continues at coordinate 5,374,280 of JASVER010000058.1, read as the reverse complement.
GATGGCCTATCATGAGACTAAGCATTGTTCTTCAGTGTCCAAGAGTAATGTAGATCCACCATCCTACAACTTGGGTATACCTAGATCCTTTTAATGACCCTCTTTCTGCAAAATCTATTCATCTTAGCATTGCATGATAAAGTACTCTAGGATAGGAACTTACTTGCTCCACAGAAAACAGGAAAGAATATCTCCCTCCCTGCACCTCACGAAAGTATACCTATGTCTTGAAATGACAAATCATTTTCTATGTGTATTGAAATGGTTTGTGTGGTTAGTTGCCTTTCATCAACTATTTAATTCAGCTCACATTGTTTGTAACAAAAGATGTTCCTTGATTCTCTTACTTGAATTATAATATCTGTGATTTTTGATCAGCTATTTTAATTCCTGCTTGAAAGAAGAAATTATCTAGGAATACTAGTCACACAGTATTGTAGCAGCTATGTAAAAATTAATATTCAAAAAGCCAACTATTATCTTTGTTCAATAGAAATTTAATTTCCTAGTTTCTATTAAATTTCCCTTACTTAAACATATGCGAGCTTATCAATTACCTTTATGTCCTTGGGACTAGTGTTGTTCTTCAGAACGTTTCTGCTAAATGACAACCCATGTGTTTTGAATAGCTAGGTAGCTGTGTGGAAGAAATGGTTTTTTTGCCTGACTTTATTTATTTATTTATTTAAATCAGAACTAAGACGCTAATGGGTGTGAAATGGAAATGATAAAATAATTTCATGTTCCACTTTGATTTTTTATTTGAAATAATAACTTCAGATAAATAACCCTAAAAATAGGTATTTTTTATTTTTAATAATCATATTAGATATTTAGCTGAGGTAGATATAGAGTTTCATGATTACCATTTGTTGTGTATATTGAAGGAGAGTTGAAAGCTAAAACTCTGTTTTCCTTAAAAAAGGAACTTAACTGTACTTTGAAGAATATAAGTGTTAGGAAATTACATTATAAAAGTAAGTGAAACAGATTCTTGTATGTGTCCCAAGTCTCAGGTTTAGTAAATTGAAACTATTAACATTCCAATTAAAATTTTAATTGCAATATCACTTTTTAATGGGAAACAACACATTTCCATTATACTGATTTTAATGGACGACTTTTCTTTATAAAAAACCTTTTAGATGAAAAAAATCTCTGAAAAAAAGAGTAATTTCCTGGTACTAATTTAATTTCTGGTGCATAAAAATAAATATTAAAAAAACATTTCTGAACTGGTTCTTATCAGCAGTTGTCTTGGCAGTTCTCACCACAGAATTTTAATGGAATTGTAAGTGAGTTGAGGTTGATGGAAAGTTCCTTTGTCCAAGTTGGTTACAAACATAAAAGTTATGATTGGAAAAGGTATGTTAATAAAACATTCAGCTTTTAAAGGTTAAAATTGTTAAATTTTGAATGCATGAATTTGCATTAAGTTTGAATGCAAAACAGTAAATGCATCATCTTAGTCATTTGTTTCAAAGGTGTGCAAAATGTTATACCATATTTAAAAAATGTAAGAAAATGGCTATTGACCACTTTTAGAATTTTTTCATTTGGATGTTGCAGAACATGTCAGGAGGAGAGTGTGTTTTTATAATGTAGTCTTATAATTAGAAGTCATGTACTGAGCAGAGAACTGCACATTTTTGTGGATGGTATTCTAGCTGAAACCAGTAGCTATGATTGTCACATTTTTCTCAGGCCTAGAGAAGACAGAGAGTGTTATGAGAGAAGGTCTTATAGACTTATCCTTTGTTGTCTTAGGAATTTGCTGAAAAGTTACTTGAAAGTATATTATTTTCCACGGTCTGCATATGCAGTGCTGAGATTTTAAACTAGCAAGTAATTCTATGGAATAAATGTTCTGTACAAAAGAAATAGGAATGTGCGGTGATTTTTAAATTTTTTTTCTCCCAGTATGTTGGGAGACTCAGTTGACTGTCACGATCACGTTAAATACACACTGCATTTGTCAACAGAGAAACTTCTAGATTTGCATATATTTACAAAACTATAAATTTATAAATTTATGTATTTGATTGTAAATGTAATTCAAATGTAAACATTCAAAATATATTGAAACAAACCCCATTTCCTCCTGAGGTTTGTTTACTTATACCTAATGATTGTTTTCCTGGTTCACAATTTGGCAATTATTCTGAAGGTATAATAGAGGACGTATCAGATACTTTTCAATTTGTGTGGCAGAGGAAATCTGATGAAATATTCTCTAAATACTGTAACACTCAATGACTGAAATAGTATTGAATTGCTACTGTGCTAAATCACATGATCCTACATAACTGGGAACTTCCCATGAAAAGGTTTCACATCAGAAAGAACCTTGAAGTTAGCTGTACTCATCCCTTTCTTTCCAAATTAGCATATCATATTACACTGAAGGCTAAGTATCTCTAAAACTTTAATTTCTTTGGAATGCAATGTAGTAAAATAGAATAAAATCAGACTGTAAACAGGGAAAACCTGGAGCTCCTGGGTGAGGAAGATTAAGTCTTGAGAACAAATCCACTCCTTTTGTTCTTAGCAAGACATCCTTCCTTACAGTACTTCCTTTCAGTCCAGCATTCTTCAGTGATTTCTTGAATTGAAAAAATAATCTTGAAAATTCTTTCTTGAAAAAGAAAATCTTTCTTTTCCATCACCTTTGAAGTTTGGCCATGGGTCTTCATCCTGTGACAGGCAGGTGTACTACTTTTCCTAAGACATCTGTAGCTCTATGCAGCCTGCCTATATCATCTGGGATTCCCAGCATCGACCAACCTGAGTACCCTCAGTCTCCCTTTGAAAAGCTTACACTTTGACTGTGTATTCATACACAATAAATATGTAACCTTCTGCTCTACTTTGATTACCCAGCAAGCTGTTCAGTAGAACACGCCATATACAACATTTGTACTGCAATTCAAGAACAAATTTTTCACTTGTAACACTTGTCATATACCTTTTTTCCTCTCTCATTCCTGCCTGCCACCGTAACTCTGGAGAAGAAAACAAGTTTGGAAAAGGGTAAACAGAATGAACCTGTAACCTGTTATGCATTTTATCAACTTACTCCTCATCTCCTTGAGCTGATTCTGTGACATCTAACAAATTCTATTCCCATAATAGAAAATTATTGTGTCTTTATTTCATTAGTGTGCATTGAGGATTTTAGTACAAAAAACATGGAAGTAAACCAAAAAGTCAAATTCATTTCAAGCTCTATTAGGCACATTGATCCCTTTCCCACCTCCATACTTGATGGAATGAAAAAGGTGAAGGAGATGCTGGTTTTGAGTTCGATGGAATTACACAAAATCATAGAATCATAGAATCATAGAATCATTAAGGTTGGAAAAGACCTTTAAGATCATCGAGTCCAACCATCAACCCAGTACCCATGCCCACTAAACCAAGTCCTGAAGCACCTCATCCACACGTTTTTTGAACACCTCCAGGGATGGTGACTCCACCACTTCCCTGGGCAGCCTGTTCCAATGCCTGACTACCCTTTCAGTGAAGAAATTTTTCCTAATATCCAATCTAAACCCCTCCTGGTGCAACTTGAGGCCATTTCCTCTCGTCCTATCACTTGTTACTTGGGAGAAGAGACCAGCACCCATCTCTCTACAGCCTCCTTTCAGGTAGTTGTAGAGAGCGATAAGGTCTCCCCTCAGCCTCCTCTTCTCTAGGCTAAACAACCCCAGCTCCCTCAGCCGCTCCCATAAGACCTGTGCTCCAGACCCTTCACCAGCCTCGTTGCCCTTCTCTGGACACGCTCCAGCACCTCAATGTCCTTCTTGTAGTGAGGGGCCCAAAACTGAACGCAGTATTCGAGGTGCGGCCTCACCAGTGCCGAGTACAGGGGCACGATCACCTCCCTATTCCTGCTCAAACTCAAACTTCAGACAAGTATATTAAAACAATGATAAAAAATGTCACTAAGTATTGTTTTCCATTATATTGACCTAAGTTTTCATCAGTCTTGGCAGAGTGAGCACAAACACCTAGCCATGGACTGAAAGGCCAAAAATTATACAACCTGAGAATTTTTAGTGTTGGAAGGTGATGCTTAGAGAGACAACTCTGAAATGGGAGATATGTGATTATTTTTTGTACCCATAATAGCACATCTGATTACATAGATTTATACTATTTTAAAAGATATTCTATATGAATTCTCTGGCAGTACATTACTTCACACTTTAAAGTTATCCCATTTGGAAAGCATTGCATTCTGCAAGTGTGTTTAATGGCTGGGTATATATGAAATATGTGAATAGCTATAATACAGGAGAATATTTTAAATTAGACAAAAGTCAGAATAATTCTGCAGTTTCAAGTCCCAGAGGATGTGAAAAGACTCTTATTTTTGCCTCCATGTATGCAATGTTTACAGACTATTGTCTAGCTATTACAGGGACTGTTTTGTTCTCCACAGAAAACACAGTTTAAGAAACAAAATTTTGGATTAATTTAGAAGCCAAAGACATAGTTTTAATCCATCATTGTGGGACATGCTTTCATCAGAGAGAGATTAAATCCAATTTTGCCAACCTGCAAGGCACAAATAAAGGAACACTTGTTAAAAAGTAGATCTCTGCCTATTGAGAAAGATCAGATCTTGTTAATTAGCTTAGAGTCTGAAATTTAAGCCTTGCAGCAAAGTTGAAACCTGTTTAAGAGCATTTTCACTAAAGAGTTTCCATTGCCGTAACTAGATTTGTTTTAAAATGAAACAATTCTTCAGGCTGTGTGTAAGAGACTCCATGAAAGCAGCCACAGTGGAACTTTAAATCAGTGATTCTTATTAAACGAGCATTAAACGAGGATGCTGTTTCTCTTGGTTTTTCCATGCTATTTGAAATCACTTAAGGCAGCTATATTACAATTCAAAGTAAACTAATTAAAATCCTATCCTTTATTCACATCCATTCCTTTGCCAAAAGATTAAGTTACTGTAGAAAAACTCTTTTTTGCAGAAAAGCTAAAAGTTAAATAATAAGGGAGAAGCTATATTGATACAGAATTTGTTTGGGTGAGTGAAAACATTCATTAACGAAAGATCTGTGTGATCAAGTGTAAAGTTTTTACACAAGTTAGTTATAAGGAGTATGTTCCTAGTAAAACATAAGCTAATACCAAAAGAATGAGAAACAGGAACAGGACTTTTCTCAGCTGAATAAACTGGTTATGTTTGTGTACTGAAAAGGCTTATATTAATATCTTGTACCACTAAGAGACATTTGAATAGAATAGAATAGAATAGAATAGAAAGAATAGAATAGAATATTTCAGTTGGAAGGGACCTACAACAATCATCTAGTCCAGCTGCCTGACCATTCAGGGCTGACCTAAAGTTAAAGCATGTTGTTAAGGGCATTCATTGTCCAAACGCCTCTTAAACACTGACAGGCTTGGAACATCGACCACCTCTCTAGGAGGCCTGTTCCAGTGTTTGACCACCCTCTTGGTAAAGAAAAGCTTCCTGATGTTCAATCTAAACCTCCCCTGGTGCAGCTTTGAACCATTCCCACATGTCCTGTCACTGGATCCCAGGGAGAAGAGCTCAGCACCTCCCTCTCCACTTCCCCTCCTCAGGAAGCTGTAGAGAGCAATGAGGTCRCCCCTCAGCCTCCTTTTCTCCAAACTAGACAAACCCAARGTCCTTAGCTGCTCCTCATAGGACATGCCTTCCAGCCCTTTCACCAGCTTTGTTGCCCTCCTCTGGATGCATCCAAGGACCTTCACATCCTTCTTAAATTGTGGGGCCCAGAACTGCACACAGTACTCGAGGTGAGGCTGCACCAACGCTAAATACAGCAGGATAATCCCGTCTTTTGACCGGCTGGTTATGCTGTGTTTGATGCACCCCAGGCTGCGGTTTGCCCTCTTGGTTGCCAGGGCACACTGCTCACTCATCCTGAGCCTGCTGTCGACCAGCCCCCTCAGATCCCTTTCTGCAGGGCTGCTCTCCAGCCACTCCTCTCCTATTTGTACCTGTGCACAGCATTACTCCATCCTAGGTGCAGAATCCAGCATTTCGACTTGTTAAATTTCATCCCATTAATGACTGCCCAATGCTCCAGATCCCTCTGCAAGTCTTCTTGTTCCTCAAAAAAGTCAACAGCACCTCCCAGTTTGGTATCATCAGCAAACTTGCTAATGGTGCATTCAACTCCTGCATCCAGATTGTTGATAAATATATTGAACAGGACTGGCCCTAGAATTGAACCCTGAAGAACACCGCTGGTGACCAGTCACCAGCCAGATGCAGCCCCATTGACTACAACCCTTTGAGCTCTGCCCTTCAGCCAGTTCTTCACCCAGTGCACCGTGAACCCGCTCATCTTGTAGTTGGACAACTTGTCCAGAAGGATGGTGTGAGGGGCAGTATCAAAAGCCTTGCTAAAATCCAGAAAAACTACATCCACCGCCTTCCCTTCATCCGCTAGGTGCATGACCTTATCATAGAAGGATATCAAATTAGTTAAACAGGACTTTCCCGTTCTGAACCCATGTTGACTGTGACTGGTAAAAAATATGGAACACTTCATGAATTTGCGTGTCATTTGGTTTCAATGTGTCAATGCATAATGTTTTCAAAAAAACCCCAAGTTTTTACTCTGGTAATGGAGTTAGCAAACAGTACAGTAATGGCATTTTGTAGTTTGGAATTGTCACAAACTTATTTTTCAACTGTAATGCTGTAGTAGTAACTATTGGATGATGTTAGCTTGCTTTTCATTTATTTTGGATGTTTTCATGTATCATGTACTCTATCAATTCAAACTGGTTCAGTTGGAAAATCTAGATTAAAAGCAGATCCTGTAAAATCTAATTTTATATCTTTCTGAATTTTTCATAGTCCACTTTATATATCTATATTTCTGCCCACTTGCTAGGAAAAAGGACTCTAAAACAGTTCTGGAGCTAATCATATGGATAAACCAAAGTGATTGTGAAGTTACATTGTATTTTAGAAGACACATAACCTTTGGGAAATATTTGAAAAAAACCCAAGCCCCCAAAATACCCCAACAACAACTTGGGAGAAAAAAGCAAAGATGCAAATTGGTATTTATTTTTTATTTCTTTTACATTTTAAGTCTTTCTTCAGACTTTGATTCTGATTGTGGGAGGGAAAAAAAGAGCTTACTTTAGTGGGGCTAAACACAAAGGATACTCTCAGTGGATCTCTGTTGTCCCAATGTGGGACCTATATTGTTTTATTTTCCAGTAAACTGATGGTATAAATCTTACCATGTAAGCCCTATTAAGTTAAGTAGAAGCATCTATAACAATTTTTTATATATATAAAAAACCCTGTACTTAATGAATTATTTTGAAGTTATCTATGGAAGTAGGTGCCCAGCATAATCACACTGAGAAGGTAGATTAACCCTGCTCATTATATTTAAAAAAGAGGGAGGAGGAAGAAAAAAAGGAAAAGAAAAAGAAAGAGAAAAGGAAAAAGAAAGAAGAAGAGAAAAAGAAAGAGAAAAAGAAATCCACAGTAAAATAATTTAGGAAAGCCACTAAAGTGTTGGGAAACCCACTAAAAACTTAGCCTACTTGTTACAAAACCCTTATCATCAGTGAATAGTACTAATTAAAGGAAAACAAAACAAGTTAAAAAATAGTATTTATCAGCTTTGGCTTCCAAGATGGTGGAGCTAGCTAGATTATTTTCTTGTTACTTATTCTCTCACAGAAATAAACTCCTTGAGTTATCCTAAAAATATTTCAGGAACAAAAGAAGAGAAAATTGTCTTTGCATTTCCATTGACTTCAATTACTTTGCTGTATGCTTTAACACACATTATAAGATTTTTAGTTAGTTTTGGTTGCAAATGGTACTCAGGTTGGAAAGTATAGAGCCAAAATTAAAATTATCAGAATGAACAGATTTTACAGCTATATAACTAAACTGATTAAAAGTAAGATGAGAAATAAAAAAACATCTTTATTAAGTGAGGATCTTACTGAGAATTTAGATATGACCTATGAGACTACATTTTTCTATTTCATGTGATAGTGAGTATGGGGACAAATGCAGGCTGGTTAATAAGAATGTGTAGATGGAAATGACTTTGAATTTTACTTACTCTTTGTATAATGTTCCCAAAGCAGGATGAGACAAGATAATCTCCATCCTACAATTATGCAATGAAATCTCAGGTCAAGTAAAATGGATCTTTAATTAATCTACTAACATGGGGATGAAACCTTTAAGAATAATAGGAAATGCAGTACCCATACTCAGGAGCAGGCAGAGAAGAGTTTTTAGTGATTATTGCTCCTGAGTGCAACCTCAACTGCATGAACACATGTTGAAGGAGAAGATAATCAAATACATTGCATTCAAATGGGAAAGAAAAAAAAAACAGTGCACCTTTACTGGAATACAAATCATAACACATTAAACAAAACTCTTTGAGACAGAAGTCATCTCAAACCAGCATTCTGACCTTGCCTGAACTAAAGGCCAATAATTTTTTCCATTCCTTTATAGTTTATAATGGCTTTTGATTTTAACTGTGCGAGTGGACACCATACACACATTGTGTGTACAGTAGACCCAGCAAATATGCTACTTTAAAAAAGGGAACTGTCTAGGTGAGGATGTATGACTAGTGAAATTCCTCAAAGAACTTAAGCCTGATCTTGTTTATGAGTTTCAGTAAGGACCTTGGCAAAAAATGCATGACTATGCTATTGAAATCTGTTCATGTTACAAAAATCAGGAGGCATGTTAAAGCACAGGAATATTAAAAAGAACCTAGAGGAAGAATTACATTACCTTGAAGATTGAACTAATAGAAATGGGATAGTTTTAATAATAAATGTTCAAGGTCACAGACTTTATTACCTATAAAGTGAAAGTTGAAAACAACCATATAGAATAAAATATTTGGATTATCAGTCACTAAGGGGTAGGATGCAGTGTGACTTAGGTTACCTAAATATGCCTATCTACCTATTGTTTTTTATAGGCATGGTAGATGTCTAAAGTCTTGTAGGTAATAGAGATCTTGGATTGATTCAGTTGCCCCCAAACTGAGTAGGTGCCTTGTACTATTGGAGATATGCTACGACACCCTGCTTGGTCTCCAGGTGTCACTCCACCACATGCTGTGTCTCTCATAGGTTCTTTGTAATATCCTGCCAGCCCATGCACCTGAAGTGGTGCTAGATATCTATGTCTAGGTGACTGAACTAATCTTTAAAGGAAGAAGGTTTCCTACTGGTCTTGTGTCAGATTTGGCAGACTACAAGCCTATGTTGGAGAACCTAGAGCATCATAATTGAATTAGACAGGCATATTTCAGTAACTGAATCCTGCCACTAATAGCTGAAAAGATCTGTAGGCACCAGTGACTGAGATCATTGTATGCAATGGAAGTAAAGACCAAACATGCAGGAAGATACCTACCTGAGGTATTTTATCCTCAGAGCAAGTTTCATGTCGATGATGATGATCACCATTGTGGTAGCCAGTGGAAAATCTGAACCACTGAAAAATGCACCGGTAACAGTCTAGAATGCATGTTTATATTTTGGTTCTCTCATGGTTAAGAAAGAGGAAGTCAAATTAGTAAAGGTATGTCTTGCTATTTATTTCCAGAAGTTCTAGAAGGCTACTAGAGTGATCAAGGTAATAGAGCTTACCAGAGGACACTGGAATTATAACCATAAATTACATTTTGTCTCTTCAAATGCATCAGAGGTAAAAATGCCAGAGAGAAATAATCTATTTAACCAAAATACTGCAGCCTAAGAAAACCTGTGCATAAGCATAATTAAGTTTTGACTGGAAATTAGTGGAAGTTCTGGAGTCACCAAATAAGGCAAGTACTGGAATATTAAAATAATGAGAGGGAAAAAATATTAGTTTTTGGATGCAGGTTGATTAACTTAAGAAAAGCTGACTACAGTTACAGGGGCAGGACTGGATGCAAAGTCTTTTCCACTATATTCTGCATTCCTCTGAGACAGCCTAACACCACTGTGAGTTGGAGTATTATTTTTCCCGATAGAATCATTCTGTGACTGAGTTTTGTATTGACTCTCCTTACAATTGCAGCAATATTAATGTAGAAGTGTTAGTCCACTTTTATGCTCACTTGAGATACCCATGTCTAAGAGCTTTCTCATACTGTTTTCTACTATGTTCCCATGTTGTAGTAGTTTATTTTAAAAAGGAGGCACTGGTTTCTTAAAATATATCCACACATTGCATCCAAAGATCCCTTTTTGCAGCCTTCCACTTGAACGACTTGTAGAGCAGGAGGGGATTTTGAATTTGAGTTTCTGTTTTGTCACTAGACTTTAGACAGAGGCTTTTCAGATAGTTTGTTACAGTGCATTACAGCTGGCAGAAGAATTACTATATAAACATTATAAATGCTGCTTAGAAAATTGTCTTTGCACCGCTTCCTTCTGAAAGCACAGAATATACTGTTGTGTGCAGAATTTACCATAACAAAACTCATTCAAATTGACATTTTCATGATGCTTTTGGCATACAAAGCAGATGGATTCCTAAAATAAAATGGTAAATTAAGCAATTAACATGCATTTATAAATTTAATAATCTAAATGATAAAATAATTTAAAACTGCGAAAAGCAATAAAATTCTAATTTTAACAAAGTAATTTCACAGATCAGCATGCACTGGGGTAAGTCTTTTCTTGCAGTCCATATGGACAATTAATTTATTTTGATTGTTGCCCTCTAGATTTCCACAGGCCAATTATACAGGTGTTAAGTATTTCCATTTTGATTACAAATGCCAAAAGCATTCTGAATTCTGCAGTAAAGTGACAGATCAGAATGATACAATGAGCAGACAGCTGAATGGCCATGTGGGACAGTTAGTGAATTTGTACATCACTTACCCAAATTTACAGTTTATATAATGAAACATGGTGTGTGTTATTTAATCTTTAAAAGCATCTTTTTAGTCAGTGTGTAAGTATAAATTTGACTTTCCTGTATATGGTTTAACAACTGTATAAACAGTATTAAATTGAGCTAGTGCATAAAAATTTTAGAGTAAGCTAAAGCATTCACATAACTAACAATTATATTTTGTGTACATTTCCACTGGGATCTTATACTTCAAAGTTTAGCAGCTAGCATTTATCTGTCCTTCTGTGCTGCAGAAGTTAAGGATCAATCACCTCACTCCTCCTTAGCTTCCTCTTCTGTTTCATACTTATCGGCCACACTTTTCTCTCAAACTGTTGAACCAATTGACATAACATAGTTAAACTCAGACCAGTTGTTTTTAACTTCTATGTAATATCAAATTCATTGCTTTTGAACTAAAAAAAAAAGAAGTCTGCTTCTTCCAACTGTAAATATTCTGTGTCTAATATTAAAGACAGTATCTTTCTGTACATATTTTATCTTGATTTATAATCTCAGAGTATCACAGCCATGACAATATTACTGCTGTGTTTGCTGACAAACTAGTCTGAGCTTCTGGACCAAACCCACTGAAATCTCCTTTCTCACTCTGTAAATACATTCCCCATCACAGCTTCCTCGTATGGTCAGGAGCCTCGGTGATTAGTTCACTTCTCCATACAGAAATACCACTTCTTATACTGTAAATCAACAGTTTAGTCTTCTAATTTCTCATTATACGCATAGAATGGATTTTTTCCCAATTCCTACATATTCATCTATCTAAATAACTTTTCATATAAGAAACAAAAAATGATTGATTTTCTTCTGTGGCTTTGATATCATTTTTCAAGATAGTATAAGGAGAGATGGAAACTAATACGTTAATAAACAATGTACTGCACAAAATAATAAACGATGTACTGCATTTTCATTTCAAGGAGTTACAAAATGGCTAACATGCTATAATAGTTAAACAAATGGGTAGGTTGCCATCACTTGCTGTAATATTAAGTGCACATGCTACATGCTGTAATGTTACGTGCTGCAGCATTGCATACACATTACATATATATATATACACATGAAAAAATCTGTTAAAAATTCAAGAGATATTTATTAGTCTTCATGAACTGAGCTTACCCATTAGTACATTTATGTATTAGATATGAAATTAAGCTAAATGGTTTTTGCTGCATCTTTTTCCTATGTAATTGAAAAGGTGGTAGTACAATATTTTTTTAAATTGAAATAGAAGAACCTCTAAGCTTTAAATTGAAATAGAAGAGCCTGAAAAGGATCTACCTTTCAATCAATTCTTTTGCTAATTTTTTGTCTGTATGCATAACTAATAATTTGTCAGATATCCATGGTTGTGTAGTCCTGAAAGACAAGCTAATAGAAAATACTGATCAGATGTTTGCCCTCTACCAATTTCACCAGAAAAATGACATATAAACAAAAATGAAAATGCTCTAGTAAAACTATTTATAGTACAGTGTAATTCTGTTATATGATTTCATCTTTGTTAGCATTAAAACATTCTGACATTTCCCAATTAATGTTATTATATATGCTAATTCTTGGTAAGAGGGGTCTAAAGAACACAGCTGAGAACATTCTTTCTTGTTTGCATAATTGCTCTCAGCAGCTGTATACCTTATTTCTTCAATACAAAACAGTAAATACCAGTTAAGCCAGATAAAGATTCGCTAGTGCCATTTCCGATCAGTAGGTGACTGAAATTACCATACACAAAAATACGTTTGTTTTCTTAAGAATTTTGAATTGATGTATCTTTATCACATACATGACTCAAATGCATGTCTTTTATATACCAAGAATCTGACAGTCCGTTTAGTTTTCCTTTTGTTTTGCTATGTGGTGTCATCAAGATGAAACTTAAATGACATACAGTGAAACAAAGCATCACTGTGATTAATTTCATATTAGATAAGTTTATCTATCCTGCAATTTTATTCTACTAGTTTCTGTTAAATTACATTTAGGATATCAAGATAGTGTGAGATGAGATACAGAGATTCCATGTGCTGTGCAAAATTAAATGAAAGTTTGCACATTTTACCACCTTTTCCTGGAAAAGCTGCAATGTGGTCTGTAGAAACAACATTCTATGTGCTAGGCAACAACCTTTAACAGGATTCCTGGTTATTTTTTAATGAGCAGCATTAATCAGGAGACCCCTATACTACCACACAACTGTTGGGCCCCAGTTTCTGTTTGTGTGGCATGGGTATGTTTGTAGGGGAGCTCTGCAGAAATGTTTCCTGTCTGCTGGAAGGGGCCTGGCTGCCCACAGTCACCGACTGAGATGCAGAGGAGCCCACTGGAGGTGGCTGCAGACCACACCGGGGAGGCAACTGCAGGGGCTGCCACAGTGACCCGGAGGGGGAAGTGCCACCCTCCGCTCCCCCCTGCATCCCCCATTCTCCATCGCCAAGTGGCAGCCTTCCCTGTTCCCATTACTGCCAACAGTAATGGGATTTTGGAGAATTCTTGATTTAAAATACTAATTATAAAAGAAAATTGCAGTCATAATTTATGCTGATTACTTGGCAGTCCAAAAAAATGTCTTGCCCCAGAAGTTCTTAGAAATATCTCAAGCCTTCTCATTGGTTTGAAGATAAATGCATAAAGACACAGTATCCTGAGCATTAACCTACACATTTCTGAATATTTTAGTCTCTATCTATGATTTCCTTTCCCTTCATAAAGATGAAATTAACTTCCAGATACAACAAAACATTGTATCATTTTTCTAGCTTAGATAGATTTTGGTTTTTTATTCTTTTTTCTGCATTACAGTCTTCATTGCATTGCTTTACTATTCCATATGGTATGCCTTTGGCTAGCTCTAGGAATTGTCACAGCTTCACTCTCCATTAGTTCCATGATATCATGCTACAATAGCAGATTCTAGCTAAAATAATTCTGTATTCTTTTGTTAGGGAACATGCAAGCAAATTGATCTATTAATGTCTGACAGTAATGAAATGCTGGCACTTTAGACATCCATATACTCTGTGTGGATATTATACATGATCTATTTAAGGCCATCCTCAGAATAACTAAAACCAGTATTGGATTCGTGTATATTTTACGGTAAAATACTGTGCACAGTTTGTCACTCCTCCTTCTGATGTTACATGTGTTCTAACAAAAGCAGCCTCAGTGTCCAGACCTGCAAGATGCTGAGCACTTTCCATTCCCAGTGAAGTCTGCCGCTGAGAACAAATTATGTCTTACAACTATTTATACGCTGTGGTGTAAGTCCCTTATGAGCCTTACACAGTATGTCTATGTGGATGTGCACACAAATTGAAATACACTTGCAAAGTGCGTCTCACTGTGTGATACCACTCTTGCGCCTTGCCTTCGCTTGGCTTCTCCCTGGTGCCCAGTCCCATGGGTGCAGTGGGTCACAGGTGACCCATGAGGTGACCTGGTGATTCCATTGCCTACCGTCATCTTCAGTGTGACCACTAATACAGTCTCTGAAATATTTTAAGAGTTTGTCAGATGCATATCCAACGAACACAAAACAGGACTGACTGACTGTTAAATCTGTTTATATTTTAAAAGATGTGGGATGTAATTTTGTGGCAGATGCTTTTCTGTATCTTTTTCATACTTGCAAATTTTGTGTGTCATAAGATCTGCCTGATGACAGTTTTACAGAAATATTTTAATTAGAAAACATGTACTGTTACAACCAAGTTATATTTCAGTGTGATCTGCTTTCATCAGTAGTTACTATTTTCCTCAGTGTTTGTAGCTTTCATAACATACTGTTCACTCATAAGAAGATTTTATGTCTGTTTAGAATAAATTTTATGTATTCAATTTGATACTTTCCTAATGTTTCAAAACCTTTCCTTCCCTGGTTGTACATGGAGCTGGAGTGAAAGATACCGAGGCAGGACAGATTGGTAAATGACTGATATTTACTGGTGTGAACTCAGAGATGAATAAGCAAAAATACAATTAAGCAAATTAATAATGGCAGGGAAAGTAGTCCAAAGGCTGTGGGAGCCGTTAAGGCAGAGGAGGGAAGGGGTTGCGTAAGTGGCGACAAGGGCAGGAGTAGACCCGAGGAACCTGGGACAATGAAAGATGAAATAAGAATATCTGACCAAGACACCAGAAAGTTGGCTTCTTTCCCATTGATGGATTCTGCCTTACTTCAGATAACACAACCTCAGTCTTTTTATGATTCCTGCCTTACACTGATGAGTTACTTTCCTAATCAGTATGGCTTGCTTAGGGATCAATGCCTAAAAAGTCACTCATCTTGCAGTAATAGAGACCAGACTACAGAATTGGATAGGTGTTTTAACTAAAAGGTTGTTAGCTGCCAAAAGCAATAAAAGAGATGTGAGGGAATAACCGAAATATTTTATAAAAAGTTACATTAGGTGAATGTTTTTATTAGTATAATATTATATATGTGGATACAAGTGCGCCTGTGTAGGTCTGGGGAAATATGCATGCATAAATGAAGACCTGGACTTCTGTCATTTACATGCACCATTTTGACCTGGAAATGGTAAAGTGTGGCTTAAAGCCATTTTGACTTGGGTTATGGCTTCCCCTAAGAAAGGCAGCAGAGAATCAACTGAACTTTTTATATTAAAGGAAGTAGTTGAGATCTGTGTCATACCAAATTATAGAATACTTTTAATTAACATGATTATCTCGTTATAAATAAATAGATAAATAAAATGGTGTGGTATTTGAAAAGGTTTTCTCTGATTCCAGATCTCACAAGAGTAAAGAACAAATCTTTGTCAGCAGAAGTGCAGTAGTTACTGCTGTTCAGTCTGATTTCGATAAAAATGTGTTTACATTGAATAATGATGAGTGTATATTATCATGAAAGCAGTGGAAAATCTATAGCTTATGACTTCATCCAAATTTGGTCTTCACACATTTCAACACTATTAAACAAATTTTCCTCGTTCTTCGCACTCATTTTTGGCTTAGAGGCTTCTTTTCTATGTTATGTAACAGTCTATACAAATTCTTATATTCCATATATTTACTTTGATAATTCTATGTATCAGCTAGTGCATTGAGGAACAACAGTAATGCCTATCAGATATCTCTATTCTTGTTCTCTTTCCACAAAGGGTATCCCATTTTGGATTTATATATAGTTTTATACACATGCAAAATAACGAAGCCACATATTTATATTACAGAAGAAGAAGGTAAAAAATTAACTGTAAGGTAATGAGAGCAAGCTATTGAAGTCAATGGGGTTTATTTGTATTTATTATAATGTAATTAGAGTTAGACCAGATTTTGAAAATCCTGTCTTTCTGCTCTATTTATTAATGTGTATATTATTTTAAAACAAGTGAAGTTTTTACCAGCAAGGAAGTTTTTACCAGCAAGGTAACTCCTCCTTTTCTTTTTTGTTTTTTATTGTTTTTGGCTCTCACTTTCTGTGCTTTTTCCCATGTTTTTACTACAAATACTTTTTATGTAGTAAACCACTTGTGAATATTTCTCCCACTTGTCAAAAAAAAATGGTGAAAATAGCAATACATTTGCCTGTACCACAGTAACAGAAGATACAACTTAAAATGTTTTTCTAGTTCCTAATTACTGAGCATTTGTTTTTCACTAACTTTTATGGTAAAACATATTTTCCTTTGGTATGTCTTTCATGGGTGGGTCTTTAATTCTTGCTTTCATCTTCTGTGTATTATCTACGAACAACAGAGATTCCTCTGTTTCTTTTACTGTTGGCAGTGTTTCTACCAACAGTCCCAGCAAGTGGCACTGCTTCCTTAAATGTTTCAGTTTAGCATTGCTCTTCTCGTAATAAAGAGTAGCCCTTTTTGACATGAAAATTCTGTTAATAATTGATACCATTTATCAAAACCATCCAGCATACCTGTAAGTGATACTCTGTGGGGCGTCACCAAGGGAAAAGGAGATATTTCAAAAAGTCAGGTAGGTAACTGGTTGGGTTAGAGAAGAGGAAGTAGGGAGAACACTTTTACCACAGCAAGCAGTAATTCCTGGAGTGGGAGATATGGTCCAATTTTATGTGGTCACCACTCTCCAGCCATTACTTCCCGGTGCAGAGGTAGCTGGGGGGTCAGCAGTCCAGGCTGCCTTTTTGGGCATTACGCTGCTGTCGTGGTCCAACCCCAGCCGGCAACCAAGCACCACACAGCCGCTCGCTCACTCTCCCCCGGGTGGGGCGGGGGGAGAGAATCGGAAGGGTAAAAGCGAGAAAACTCGTGGGTTGAGACAAAGACAGTTCAATAGGGGAAGCAAAAGCCGCGCACGCAAGCAAAGCAAAACAAGGAATTCATTCACTACTTCCCATGGGCAGGCAGGTGTTCAGCCATCTCCAGG